>JAQPPZ010001811.1:0-30000 GCA_028583015.1 Wollemia nobilis
CAAATTTTTATCTTTTTACTAAGGTTTAACCGTGCCAATTTTAGGGTGCTACATAAACTAACTATCATATATGCTATTTTTCGCAAGCAAAGGGGTAAGCTTATGATAGTTGTTGACAATGATTCACAAGGACGAACACAATTTTGACAAGATCAAGGGATCTACGATTTCAAGGATCTTCTGTTGATTTTGATTATGATTATGATATTATGACTACCCCCTCAAGCGATGAGTCGATGAGGGTAATGACAATGAATAAAGTGATGAGGTCGCTTGACCACTATGAATGATCTAAAAAAACTTAGATTTTAGCATTTAATTACTTGGCTAAGCCTAGTTCAACTTATGATTGCAATTGTTAATAGTATTTGCACATTCCTATCCCATGGAGCGGTTAGGCTACAATAGCCTTCTTAGGGAATCAAAATGATACAATTCCAATTAGATTTATGTTGAATCAATTTGTCGATGATCTTCTAAAAAGGTGTCATAGGAGAAATGACATGAAATGCCTCATTCTCGTGGAGTGGTCCAACCTTGAAGGCCTTCTTTGGGATTGAAAAGAAGCATATCAAATCAACGATGAAAATTTTTCCCCAAATGTCCTTATGGTTATTTACTCATCTCGTCGGATTGCATGGAGCGTTAGTCGCTACAACCGCTGAGTGTCTAGGGTAAATAACTGAATTCGAGGTGCTTTTAGCTTTTGATTTATTTTATAATAATTTTTTTTTGACTTTTTAAATTTTTAATTGATCCTGGTGCTTGAACATCACCAAATTTGATAAATTGATTGCTCTTATTGAGATTATGATCCATTAGGAATCATTAATTTGTTAGTTAAAACCTTCCCATGGTGGGATTTTGGTGCATTTAATGCCAGTTATGAACCGCGCTTATGGGCTACAGTTAGAAATTTCAAATTTTGGGAACCGTAGCTCAGATATGTGGTCGGTAAACCCTAATTTTGGGATCGTGATTGTCAACTGTGATCAAAATAAATTAGGAAAAGTATATAAGTTTTTTCCATTTGAAAATTTCATTATTATTCCTTGAAAGCAATTGCAACTAGAGAGCTCTGAGAGGTGAGGAAAAATTACTGACGTGAGATGCTACCAAAAATGCTACCTATGACCTCCTACACATCCCGATGGCAGACCCTGGATATCCTTCATCCAACAAAGGCCTCGGTGCGGGAAAGGTAACTCGAAACCGAGTCCTCACACTCCTTACCAACTTAAAATGAACCACATTAAGTAATGGGTCCAATTAACCTCACTAAATTGTTGGTAATGAACCTCACATTAGTCTAGGCTAGATTAGGATTTTAATTTTTGGTTTTCCAGGCTAGGAAGTGACCCAAAAAAGGTCAAGTTCCTAGACCATAGCTGGCAGACGTAGTGCCCAATTGTGAGATTGAGGATCGTGGCTGTCAGCCATGGTAGGTTCAAATCCCAACGGTTAATTTTTGACCACATGCGGATAGTAGGTTTGACCCGTGGTTCATAAATTTGGAAATATTTTTCAAATTTTTGATATTTTTCAATGATTTTTGATAGTTAATGCCATTTATTGCACTTCTGAGATGCATTTTTGAATTTGTTTTGAAATTTTTGATCACTTTTTGCATGTTTTTTGTATTTTTTAGCAATTTTTTAGATTTGTTTATCTTTTTTAGGTCATTTTTTAGCTATTTTTAGTTATTATTAGTCATCATTTCCTTATACATTTTTGCTCTACAAAAATTGACCTCTAGAGCCAGGGAGCCAGATATCCTCCACACCCTCCATGGATAGCTCACTAACCAAGAGCGAGCATGGTTCGGTGTGGTTGGCTTTGGCTATGTGCTAGATCTACCTATGATCAAGGTAGATCCGGCGTACATGACTACGTTGGCCCAGTACTGGGATGTGCAGACCAACATATTTCACCTACCCATAGGTGAAATGACTGTGACCTTGGAGGACATCTATCGGATCTTCAAGATCCTAATTGATGGTGAGCTCATCACCTCCTCTCCCTTTTGGAGCAAGGAGGACATCTTTGACTCCATATTTGGTGACCATAGTGAGGATGCCCAGGGCAGGATCGACCACGGAGGCATCCATATCGATTATTGGTAGGGGAAGGGCATCTTCTCAGTTCGAGAGGTGGTCTTCATGCACTTAGTTGTTCATATTGTGCTTCTAGACTCCTCAGGTGTGAGGATCCCCTAGAACCTCCTAGCCATTATCAGGAGAGTTACTTAGAGTTCTACATGATAGCCACTACTCTTAGCTTGGGGGAGCACTCTACTATGTCAGCTATACTCAAAGCTATACCAGGATACACATAGGAGCTGGGTTGGTATCAGTTGTAGCTTATTACTTTAGATTTGGGACTGGCAACATATCAGGATCAAGCGACCGACTGACTTCCCACTCACTATTACCACTATTCTTATTGCATGCAAATGGTATGAGACATGCTAGCCTCATGAGGAGGTATTTAGGAACAGGTCCCATGCTGGGTATGTGGACCATTATATTATGAGATTTGCATAGCTCTAGGTAGAAAAAATAGAGTGGCATCCATACATGGATTATCCTACGAAGGCTGATGAGTGGCTCTGCAAAGCAAGGAGGAATAGGTGGTTACTCAGCAGTAAGACCGAGATCTATGAGCATCAGTTCTACTCACGTGTCCTCCACCAGTTTGGGCTCGTACAGGATATTTTGGTGCTGCCTACCATCTATAGGCACCTAGTACTAGAGAGGGATTTATCCTAGATTCATCCAACATCGCTTGGAGATGAGGTAGATGATTTCTAGGAGTCGGGCATGGCTAGGGATGGGACCACCCCAGCGTATGATACTTGGTGGTCCCTACTACAGTGGTAGGGTGAGGGGCCCCTCGATCGGATAGATGATAGGGACGAGGTTGATCTAGAGGGGCGCAATGTGCACCAGTAGACCAAGGGTGGATGGGGCATAGAGGGCACCACAGAGGATGCTCCATAGGTTGAGGTCGAGGAGGAGGCATCAGAGGAGGGTGAGGCACCTCCTGATAGTGAGGTGGGGCAACTACTGGCTTAGGTTGCTGATATTCAGAGTCAGGTTGGGAGGCTATAGACCCAATTATTGTAGTGGGACACTTCTATCATCGTACTAGAGGTGAAGTTGGCTCATAGTGAGAGGTAGCTATAGTAGGCTCAGGAGGAGAGGATAGATCTCCAGGCATAGGCTACAGTGGTAGAGGGATAGGTCTAGGATCTCACTAATGAGCATGATCTGGCATAGGTGCGATTGAGTGCGGCTACTACAGAGAGGGATTTTCTCCAGGTACAGAGAGGGGATCCTTCATCCTCCTAGGCCATCATGGGACCTCCAGCCACACCATATTCATTGCTACCAAGTGGCCGAGACCCCATGGTAGAGATCCAATGCTTACAGGCCCTCATGGAGGAGGGCAATGAGAGGCACACAGGTAGGGTAGCCTGCATAGACCAACTAGAGGGCCACATCAGGTTGATTGGCGGGTAGGTCCCAGAGGATCCACATGCTTTTGGTACTTAGTAGAGCTGATCCAGGACCAGGGTGATAGGGTAGTCCTCTGCGAGTTCGAGCCACAGGACCCATAGGACCAAGAGGACACATAGGTCCTCTAGCACACATGGAGCTAGCTCACATAGGAGCCACAGGGATGGTAGGGGTGATAGTGGTGACTCATAGGCTAGGGGTGCAGGCCCTTAGTACAAATTTTAGATATACTCTGTTGTACTATTTTTGAGTGTAAGGTCAAGGACCTACACAGATGTAGCCTATGGGTATTTTTGATGTACCTCTATGTACTCATTGACACATACACATATATGAGATATTTGATCATTTTGGCTCATTATGTGTACTTGTCATTTATATGTTTTATGTTTATGTTTATGCACATGGATGTAGATGTTCATATTGATGCTATGTTTATATGATGTGATGTATGGATGACATGCACTAGATAGCTATTTTAATTTATGATGATGATGATATGCAGTGATCTAGATGCTTAGATGTGCTACTTATGATGGATGCATATGGATGCGATATTTACTTTTAAATGCATATTTAATTTTGCTTTATTGTATGCATTTAATTTATGACGATGTCACAATATGTTGGTGCAATGTATGTAATGCATTATTTACATGATGGTAATCTAATGTAAATGAACCTGTATGCTTTAATCACTTAAAACATAAGGAATGAATGTGATATGTGTTTAACAATCTAATGGACGACACCACAAAATGTATAAAAATCATGGATTGTAATTGCTTTATCTCTTTGTGAAATATAATACACCCATATGTGAGATGTAATGATGTATGTTTTATGTTCATAAGCTTTTGTAAATTAAAAGAATATGTATGATATAATCAGTGGCCATCTAAATATTATTTCTGACATCCATCCGATATCTAATCATATAATACAAATAATTCTAATAGACAAACTCTTATAAAAAGAAATTGATGTTTGATGATTGCATTTGAAAATTTGATTGTTGCTATTTGGGAATTTTTGAGGTTTACCATGAGACTCAAACACCCTAGTTGATTGATCAAAAGTTGTATACTGGCCAAACTAGACTTTTGAAATGTAAGGCTTTTGCTAGGATAGGCCCTAACTGTTCATTATCCCTGTGTGTGCAAATGAATATATTAAGATAAAGCATAAGCATACCTCGATGTCAGATGGGATTCTTTCAGCCCATTGCTAAGATAGGGGGTCCGCAAATGTTTATCCAATCCTAGGTTTAGATTTTAGTTGGACTAGACCACTAGGTGATACAGGACACCTGAAGCTAGCTCTTCCACATTCAAACATTGGTCTATACATAAGCGAGGTGCAAATGCATCAGACATATCATCATGCGTAAAGTATAGTAGTGCTAGAAATTCCATGGATTCAAGTTCACTCCCTTATTTTCTTCAATTTTTTAGGATACTTGCTCATATATAGTTGTGCAAGGGATTTGATTCCACTTTGACTTTGAACTTTCTTTGGATCTTCATTTGATCTTCATTTGAACTTGCTTTCTGATCTTCATTTGAACTTTGATTTTTTATCTTCATTTGATCTTCACTTTCTGGAATTTACATTTGATAATTTTCTTCAAAAACTTCCCTTTGGGGATTTTACTTTGGAGAACTATTTTTGGGATATCGATTGAGGATATCAATCTATGATATCAATATGGGATATCAATCTGGGATGTCGATCTATGATATCGATCTAGGGTATCAATCTTGAGGATTGATGTGGGATATTACTCTAGGATATTGCTCATTTTAATATAAGCAAGGGATTCTAGGTAGGGAATGAACTTGTCCTTTTTCCAATTTCCAACATTTCCCATACCATCCACATAGGGGGATAAGCAAGAATAACTCTTTTCACCTCAAGATACCTAGTCCTACTTCATGGCTTTCATCTTCCCCTAGTCCTTATTAGGATTATTTAATTTGTTGATTAGTGATAGGATTCTGATATGCTAAGGGCTATACTAGCTAGACCTCAACTACAAAAGCAAAGTAAGATTTCTATCAACTCTTGAGAAGACCTCTAGGTATGGTTGAATGACCGAAAAACCCTAGTATATTCCTCATAGCAACATTATGGGTTGTGTTGAAAAACACAATTACTCACATGAATGATGGATTATGATAAATGTAGAGGTGCATGATTGAAACACAAACGTGGCATCGTTTGTAAGACTGACAAACACAATCCATCCTACTAGAGAATGCAATAGATGCAAAATTCCTACATGCAATGCAATGATGAAGTGGATGCATGTGTAAATGAAAGTGCATAATGCAAATGCAAATATTTTTGGATTTTATGCTTTACCAATTTTTTTTGGATTTTATTGATTTTTATAATTTTTATTGATTTTGAGCCTTTATATTTGACCAAACGGTGAGTACATGCCTTTGGAGCCTTTGGGATTTGACCAAGTAGTTTTAAGAACCCTTGGAGCCTTTTTGGATTGACCAAAGAGCTAACAGACGCCTTTGGAGCCTTTAAATTGACCAAGCGATTTTTCAGAAAATCCTTGGGGCTTTTAGGTTGACCAAAGGGATTATGAGCACCTTTGGAGCTTTTAGGGATGACCAAGTGGTTCTTAGGAATCCTTGGAGCCTTTTGGGATTGACCAAATAGTTTTAAGAAAACCCTTAAAGCCTTTTGGGGTTGACTAAGAGGTTTTAAGCAAACCCTAAAGGCCTTTAACTAACATGATCGAGTGGTTTTAGGAACCCTTAAAGCATTTTCTGGATGACCAAAGGGCTGATGGATGCCTTTGGAGCCTTTGAATGACATGACCAAGCGGTTTAGGCAACCCTTGAGCATTTTAGGGAGGGTATGCTACCCTATGTACCCCAGTGTACATGCTATCCACTAAAATGTAATCAACTTGTTTAGGAAGAGTGACAGAAATCAACTCTCCCAAATGAGGAACGGACCTCAAAGGAGTGCCTATGTCTTGGTGGGGTTGAACGAGTGAACCATCCTCATGGATCGCATCTCATTCTACTAGGTCTTGGATGACCCTCTTAAATGATTGACAATCCCGAATGTCATGTCCATGCACTTGATGATACACACAAAAGGGGCTCTCACCAGGTGACCCAGTCTTGGATGCCCTTTGCTTGACTTTAGGCAATATGAATGCCTTTACCTCATGTAACTTTTGGAACAAAGTTAGAATAGTCATCTGAAATGAAACTATTCATTGCATTGGCTTATCGGGCCTACGAGGTGACTGACGACCTTGGGGTCACTCATGAGGAGGTGTGACCTCCACTTCACCATGTTGGGGTACTATAAGAGAACCATATTCATGATAAACCCCCTTATCTATAAGGTTTTGCACCACACTCTTGAATTCATAACAATCATGAATGCCATGACCCTCCATTCGATGATAGAGACAATAGTGATCCTCCCTATAACCCATAGGTTTAGCTCTATTTGGGTCTAAAGGGATGATGTTAGGTAAGGTGATGACCTTAGCCTCTTGCAGATTCTAAAAAATATTAGACATAGACTCTTTTAAAGGAGTCCAAATACACTGCAACTATCTTTGGCATCTAACCCACATTGGTTCACTTTGAGGACCCAATGGTTGGGTTGGCTGCATGGGCTCTTGCTTTTGCTGAGGCTTTTCCTATACTTGCACAGGAAGTGGTTTGGCCTCAGACAAGGGATGCTTTTGTGATCCCATTTTTCCAAGATGGTGCATGATAAAATGCAATGCCTTATCTTGCTCATCCATTTGATGTTCCATTTGTTCTAGATGACTTAGAATGGCTCGCAAGACTGACAAAGAGTTCATATGTATTTCCAATGACTGATTTGAAATACCTTTGTCTATTGAAGGAAACAAAAAAGTGGATGCTAGAGATCCATTAGGTAATTGCAAATCACCTATTTCCTTCATTTGGGTTGATGCGGATGCTTCTTGATGATACACTTCGTCAATGCTATCCACATGCTCATGCGCATGACTCAGTTCATACTATTGTTCGACTTGAAATAATTGAACTATGTCAGATTTAGTACCCCTAGCCTGATATGGGGTACACACTTGCTCTTGTCCCTGAGAAGGTGGCACAAGAAATGAGTCAAGAGTGACTAATTTTAAAGGTTCGGACCCCTTCGATGTGGAAGCAATATCTGATTGCCCCATATCTTGCTCTATTTTCTCTAGAGTCACTCCCCACCCCCCCCCCCCCATGAGTCATAGGTGACTCATCAACCTGTTGGGGTTGTAGCATCTCAATTGTAACAACTAACTCTTCCTCATGCTCAAATGATGCATCAAGGATAGGATCAATAGGTAGAGACTCGACAAGGAGCTGACCTAAATCCTCAATGGTCTCCATGATGGGTGACACCGTGGTGTCTACCTCCATATGCTCTGTATATTCACCATCGTCCTCATGAGGTCTACCTTGTGACATGATGGATGATGAAGGTATGATACACTCGGGTGCATCCATGACCATGCTAGGTACTTCCCCCTCGATAGGAGTATGAGGGTCCTCTAATGACACATCCAAGGTAGCTGTGAGCATCTCTGTGATTTGGTTCATCAGTCCTTCCCTGCTAGGAAAGTCCAAAGATGAAGGAGTCATAGGTGACTCCACAAGTGACAGTGGTGGTGACGATAACTCCACAATAGTATGCAAGGTTGCATCCAAAATTTGGATAAACTCATCATGTTTAGTGTTCGGATGTGTAAGTGCCCCACTAGGTTCCTGTGGATGATCCCCCAGTTTGTAATACTTGAAAGGATCTGGGTCTACCTCAACCACATGGACTTCATTTGCATGGGTGTACTTAATGCACTGATGCACTATGGATGGTATGCACTCCATGGCTCTTATCCATGGCCTTCCAAGTAGCAGGTTATACTATCTTGAACCCTCTAAAACGTAGCACAATGTAGAAATAATATTTTGTCCCACCTCGATGGGGAGGACTATTGTGCCTATTGTAGGGGATTCCACATCATTAAAATATTGTAGCATGAAATTTGATGCCTTGATGTGGGAAGGTGGAATTTTGAGATGTTTGAATGTAGAGGTGGTGATAATATTGATGGACGATCCTGTATCAACCAACACTTGCTTATACACAATCTGATTTATCCTCACTATGATGTGCAATGGAGGATCAGATTCCTTGATAGGGATAGGTTTGACTTCCTATTTATGGAAGGTAATCATAGGTTCCTTATATGGTAGAATAGACTGTATATGCACCAAGGACTGTGACAACTTCTGAGCATTGACATTGCTCACCTGTCTGACTTGCCTACTCTCAACCTCATGCTTGAGCATGGGATCCTTAGGCATGTCTTTTTATCGCTTATCAATAGTCGATGGTATGTCTGTCTATCTAAGAGAATGGCTATCTACTTGCTTAAGAGGTAACTCTTGATGATGCGTAGGGTGCATCACGTTGACTTGTTGCCTAAGCACTCTAGGTATGAGCTTCTTCTCAGGAGTTACCTCACATGATTGTTCTTCATGTAATTTCTGTTGGTAAATCCTCCCTTCACGTTGTTGGAGCCTATCCAACCTTTGTTGATGTGATATCTTCTCTTCTGAGTACTCACGCTCTAGGCATTCCCGCTCAATGTGTGCTTCCTCCAATTGACTTTGGAGTAGTCACCCACTATGGACTGTATGAGACTCAGGTTTCCTATATGACCGACTCATGGAGTAGGATCCACAACTCTCTATCTCACTAGGGGGAGACCTAACGACGTGGGTTCTCTTTATGTGGGAAGAAACCCCATGGCCTGTATGGGTGGACCCCCTACGTGATGAAGGGGGCTCACGATGACTATTAGAATGTCTCACTGGGAGGATTAGATCCTCAGGTGAATGGTGTGTATGATGCCTAGCAAGGAGATGTGCGAGATCTGAAATATCCTCAGGGGAATACCGGAGGCATTGAGGGCCTCTCCCTGCATATTCTGAGTCATTAGCTCATGAGTGAGCTCGACTATGCCTAGTTGTCATGATGCGCCAACTAGACAAGTCTTGAGAGGAAACCTCTCTTACTAAAAATTTTGGCCTCAAGGAAGGCCTTATCTTGATGATTTAAGCAATAAAGAAGCATACAATGTAAACAATGTGATTATCTCATTTACATTTTAAAAAGGAGCCCTAAACTATTTGATGTTGTTTCATAATTTGTTTTATCAGTATTAGAAAATCTTATTGTGTTTGAAAGCTTTTTGGATGATAATGTTAGTTTAATTGGCTTTCACCGTATACTCACAGCTCAAAAACTTGGCTATGAACTCCAAGTCATGTAATCCAACCTATAATGTGTGGTAATGAAGCCCAAACATGGTCAGGGAGCACAGGTCCTCCCAGATCCTCACCTATTTTCCCCTCATCAGCGTTATACCCTTAGAAGAGAATACATACAAATTTTCTAGGGTATGAAAGGTTCTCAGATCCGGTATTGGTCTAGTATCCAAGGGTACGTAGGATTTGGGCCAACGGATGGAAGTCACCTCCACCATCGTTGAAACCCTACTAGTGGTTGGATGTCACTTCCAACTCACTAGCATTTAATTGAAACGTGGTGTGTGTGGTTCTTTTTAAATTGCATAAAAGGAAAGATGCATAATATAGCACTCACATGATCATTTCCTACATGATATGCATAAAAAGAATGTTTGATATTCAGAAAACATGCATGCTACATCCTACATGACCTTTTGACAATGCAAGTTTATGATGACTAATGGCCTTTGATTAGGCCTCAAGCATGCAAAACCACCACATGAAATACTCTAGCACGCTGGATTCTAGGACAAACTACAATCAGAGGTCCGGTGTTCCTAGCAGCACCTAGCTAAAACATAAAAAAGGAAACCCTAAGGGCCTAATTCATTCTCATGTTCTTTTTATCCTTAGTCTATTTAGGTTTCAATTTCTCTGTTCTGGAAAAACACAGAGGCAAAATACAGAGACAGAGAGTGTCAGAAGGGCCTACCTCAGGTCCTCATATGATCTAGCTTTTAACTCCTACTGTCTACTATGTCTACTATAAACCATAGATCTGTGGCGTGGTTGCTACTACAGACCGTGTTTTGCAATCGTAGGCCAACAATGAGACCACAAGTTGTAAGCTGCGGTTTGCACCTGATATAAGGAAACACAAAAAATATCAGAAATTAGGGGCATGAATTGTGGAGTTCCACCGTGATCACCTTATGACCTATCCAAAAAGCATGCACCTATCTAATACATCAATCGAAATCAACATCAAAGCATAAAATGATAAACAAGATTGCATATAACAATAAAATGGATGTTTCTTTTATTAATATTGAAAATGAATCTCGGTTACAATCATACCCCTCTTAGGGTCACCCAAATGTTGATACAATTGATACAATTCCAAAACCCCCAATGGGGTAGGCACAATACTAAGGCTCTCTAAATAGTCACAAACTGCTCTAGGGTGGAGTTGACCCTCTTCTTCATGTTGAGGAAGGAATTAGATGATTGAATCTCCTTCGAACCTACTTTCTTGCGGTCAAGAAACAACACAAAAACATTAATAGCATAGGCAACCTCTCATGATGAGGCCCTTTAAAGGATATAAACATGAAAGTGCCATAACACTAATGAAATCAAGAAAATGAACAAATCATGTTAGACTTATGCAAAACTCATAAATATTGCTTGAAACATAGAAATGAAGAGTACTGCTATCTATCTAATAGACTAATTGCATGAAATGATGCATGGAAACAAGATATTAGTGCAAAGTTGCTTAAATGGAAAGAACTCACATAAAACCCTAATTAAACTGGTCAGTGTCTCTAAAACATGAAATAAACCATTGAAATGCCTAATCTAGCCTAATTAAGCACAATGCAAAAGAAATAATAAGGAGATCTATCACCTATTGCAAACCATAGCTCAGATGAGAGGTCTGCACTGCACACCATGATTGTCAGCCATGAAGAGCAATCAAGTAGCTTTGCCCTCCAAATCAAGGGTTGTGGGCTTGATCTTCCTTGTCCAATTGATGATCAAGGGTCGCCTTGGTGTCCTCTGACTGGATTGGCGGTTGAATTCCACAATTGGGCCTCTATTTGCCCTAATTTGTGTTTCTTGGCGTTCTAGCTCCTTAGGGCATCCATGGCACAAATTGACATGATGCTTGATGAATTGGCAAGTGAAATGGCAACAAAGCTCTCTCAATGCACTCTAGTGAGTCTACAATTCGATAGGGCTTCACTGCTCTAATATCCAATGCACTCTCTAATCATTTGCCCTAATTATGAGGGGTACTTATAGGATTACCCAAGGGCTAGGGGTGGCTTCATGGAGAATCCAAGATCAAGAAGAAGTGGTTGGGATAGTTGGATTGGAAGCCTATGGAATCTTTCATCCTTCAACTACCCTCTTCTAGAACAAATGGTTGTTCAAACCGATTTGGCTTGGATGAAGGCCAACTGAACTTTAGTTTAGATCGTAGGTGACATCTGCAGCCTAGACTATAGACCATAGGTCTCAGCTATAGTTCAAACTATAGACCGTAGGTCTCAACTGCGGTTCAGACTGATTAGGCCAAGGAGCCCAAATTGAGTGGTTAAAACCACTGCTCTATCTTGGATTCTATCCAAGATCTTCCATATGGTCTTGTAGCATGTCCCATATGAGTAGTCACCTTCGACATGACTTTTTTTAGGTGTCCAAAGAAGCATATTCCAGTAGGTGTAGTAGCGATGGAGTTACTGTGATCAGTCTCCAAGTGGGAGATTGTTGATTGTGGAGCCTAATTAATTTGGAGGTCTTGTTTTCAACCACACTTGGACCTACTCCATGAAGAGGGGGTGTAGGTGGGGCAATGTCCCCCTTACTATTAACTTCTAGGGGGGTCCAGGGGGCAATGAAATTTTATGGAGCCCCCTTGGCATGGGATTCGAGGGCAGTTCCCTCAAAGCTAAAAATAGTTTTTTCTATATGTAAATTTGTACTATTTATTATTAGTTCAGAGATCAGACGATGGATTTAGGTGGGCATTTTTACCTTAAATTGTAACTCTATTTTTATAAAGAGGTTTTCATGTGGCGGCTGAATATGAGAGCCCACATATTGTAATTGACGATGATAGAGAGAGGAGGAAGTTACAACGGATTTTCTATAGGTTTTATCCCTTTGAATTTTTTGGATGCAATAAAAGGCATGGTTATTTTCTCCTTGGACATAGCCCATATTAGGTAAACCACGTAAATATGTGTCTCTTTTTTTTTATTTATGTAAAACATCCCAAAAGGGATGCCACTTTCGGGTAAGACCCAAGGAGGCAGGGGTATCCATTCTGCCAAAAATGCCCAGGACTCGGACTTGGCCTACCACCTTTGACATACTCAAGGAGCAAACAAACACACAAAACCAAATTAAAAAAGTGAATAACAACAAAAATAATAAAATAAAATAAAAAACATTCTCCTTGAGTGTGTCAAAACCAAAAGCACAACCAAACACGCACAATAAGATAAAAGAAACCACAACACAAACCACATAGGAAAACATAAGAACCACATAACAAAACACAAACAAGACAAAAACAACAGCACACTACAAAGACATAACCCAAAAAAACATGAAAAATAAACACAACCAAAACCTAAAAATAAAATAAAAATAAAAATAAAAATAAAAACAACCAACAATGGACAATAAACAAAAATAAAAAACATAGAAAACACTCACACATAAAAAAAATTAAATAGCACAAACAAAGAGAAACCCAAGAACAAGAACGAAAAAAAACACAAGAACAATAACAAAAACATAAAAAAAAAACAAAACAACAGAAACACAACAACAAAAAACAAAACAAAAGAACCCACCCACCTTAAAAAACTAAACAAAGAAGACAAAAGAAAAAAAAAATGAACAAAACAATGACCTATCTAGACTAGAAGACTATTAATGCAAGAATCAACAGAGGAAACAAAATAAAGAATAGAATGAGCTAGGGAACTAAAAAAACTGAATGAACCAAAGAGAAAAAAAAAAAAAAAACAAGAATAAACTAGGTACCTTCGAACCGGAGCCATCCTAAGAAATGATAGAAAGAAGAGCTTCCCTAATTTGAGAAGCCCACCATATAGGAGGGTGGCCATAACAAGTAAGATCACCTTTGTCCAAAGCCCAATTAGCTAAAGCATCAGCACTCTTGTTTTTATCTCTGACCACATGATTGTAATCAACTTTCAAAAATCCCATCTGGATTAACTGAATCTTCTCAATAATTCTTTTTATTCTCCAATCCACCTTATGATTCTTAGAAGGAGTCTTCAAGAGATTAATCATAAGTTGAGAGTCAAACTCAACTAACACCTTTTCCCATCCAACCTTAGTAGCCTCCTGAAGGCCTCTAAGGATACCATACCCCTCAACAAGGTTATTGGAAAGAGTACCCAAATTCTCAGCAAAAGTAAAAACCAGGGAGCCATTTGAAAGTCTACCAATTCCTCCCACACTGGCTTTTCCAGGGTTCCCTCTAGAGGCTCCATCAGTATTGACTTTTCCAAAATCCTTAGGAGGAGGTTGCCAATTTCTAGTCCTATCCATCTTACTAATACTCACATTCCCTTTAAGTTGGTTGCCCTTAGAAGGTTTAATCTTCAATCTTTGCATCACTTGATCCCACTTTGGTGGGAATTTTGGGGGTTATTAAGGAGTTGATGGATTGATTCAACTAAGTTGGCTATGGTATTTTGCCAAATATAGTGAATATCCTTCCTATCTTGATTAAAAATTTGGCTGTTCCTTTCATTCCAAATATTCCAAAGAAGAATGGTAGAACCCATCCAAACTAACTGCCTAATAAAATGATCAACACCCTCTTGATTAGGCCAATCCCTCCAAAGTCTGTTCAAAAGTAAAAAAATTGGACCACCTGTAAGCCAAGTAAAGTTGCCATTCTCCTCCATAGCTCACGAGGCTAAAGTACACTCAATAAAAATATGGTTGATATTTTCTACATTCTTTTCACACATTTCACATCTAAAAGGGCCATGAAAACCATGCTTCATAAGTTGCTCACTAGTAAGAACCCTACGATGCAATAAAATCCAATTAAAGAACCTCACCTTAGGCCAGAGCTTTTGAACCCACAATTGAGAAAATATGTCAAAAGAATGGTTGTGATTATTATGGCATAAGGTCAAATAACCTTGAGCAACTGAATACTCACCCTTAGTAGTGTTGTTCCATCCAAAACAATATTTTTCATGGGACCAAGAGAGGGATCTCATATAAAGGATGCCTTGGATATCTTGTCTTTACCTTTCTAGGATTTGAATAAGCCAGTCCTCAATAGGGATCCAATATCTACCAACCTTTGAATTACCAGTATGGTACCGACGATGATCAGACCACCTTTATCCAATTAGCTCGGTGAAGCTCCTCCATCCAAGGCCTCCAATTGGGAAACTGAGTTATCAAAGGCTTGTGACCATCCTAAGAATCTATCCAAAAATTTGCATGTTGACCATTATGAATGATCCAAAATAATTTTTTCTTTATCAAATCCTCACCAGTCTTAAGAACTGCAAAAATGGGAGAACCTTTGGTAGGAAGTTGATAGCAAACAAGGTCTTCAGGACTTTTGTTCTCAGCATATTTAGCACAGAGATTATTGGCCCAAAGAGCATTGGGGTTATGCAACATCCTCCAATATAATTTAGCAGCTAAATATTTGTTGTTATTAATTGAAGACCGGAATCCTAACCCCCTTCACTCTTAGGAAGACATAAAGTATCCCATTTCACCAAGGCCCATTTTCTTTTCTCCTTAGTACCACTCCAAAGGAAACGATGACTGATTTGATCCAATTATTGAAGAACAACATTTGGGATATTCAAAATGGAAGAAACATAAATAGGAATAGCTTGAAGGACTGATTTTGCCAAGGTGATTCTACCCCCAGAAGAAAGCCACTTGTTGGTCCACTTTCCAATTTTCTTCTTGACTTTGTCCAACAACCAATTCCAATCTTTATTTTTTTGCCTTTTAATATTTATGGGAATACCTAAATAAGTGATTGGAAGAGAGGTATTCTTATATCTTAATTTATCCAAGACCATGGATTCTTGTCTAGCATAGCAGTGAAAGAAAATAAATTTAGATTTTTCTTCATTGATCAACTGCCTAGTAGCCTTAGAAAAACAACTAATGATTTGCTTAATATTAGAAGCTTCCTTAACTATAGCTTTACCTAAAAGGGTAGAGTCATCCACAAATTGAAGATGAGAGATAGGTCTAGCTCCATGAGCAATGGTAACTCCCTCAAGAGTTTTGTTTTCCATACTTTTGGTTATAGTCCTACCCAAGCATTCAGCAAGAATGATGAATAAATAAGGGGATAGCGGGTCTCTTGTATTTGTGTATTCTTCTACATTTTATTTTCACATTTAATTTTTGCTTGCATTTTATTATTTAATCCTAACAAGATGTTGGAATCTTCGTACTTGTAAAATTTGTGGACATAATCATTCACAAATATTTTCTCTACAAAAAGAAAAAAAAAGACTACAGAGTAAAATTTGATTGTGGATCGATAAACATGAATGAACGGGATAATATGAAAGGAATGTTGTATTATTTCTAAATAAGGAAACCAAGTATAATTAATTTTTTCTAAGATTATTTCCACTAGGTTGAAGAATAACTAGTGAAGTATAAGTTTCATATTCTAGAGAGAGCCAACTTAGAAGAAAAAGTTGGTCATTGCCATTTTGCTTCAGATATTGGAAGAAGTTTCATATTGGATTCTTAAGTAATGCTAAAAAAAACTATCTAAGATATTACTGCAGTAAAAATTGATCTTCAAAGGTTGAGAAGCTTCCTACAATAGATAGAGAACACTTTCATCTTTGATTTCTTGAAGATTGTGAGATTTCCTCATGTAGGGATTGATTTGAGTTGTAGTTAAGTATCAAATCTTGATAAAATTTTTAGGTCTCAAAGATAGACCTTGATAAGATAGATTGAGTTTACCTATTCCAAGAATATATTCAAAATAGAAGGTAGTCTATAATATTGATTCACATCTTGAAGATAAACCTTGATATTGAAATTGAAAGCAAATTAAGGAGGTCCTATAGTATACATAGAGAAAGAAGACCGAGGTCCATCATAAGTATATTGATCCTTAGTAAGAGAAGAGAACATTAATCCAAGCTTGTTCTATAGATATAGAAAGCATTTGTAGTGATTATCCTACATATATGATGATCTTATACATGTTGTGGTGGACGATCCAAAGGTAGATTTCTAAAGACAGTGAGCCAAATACAATGATCTAGTGGTAGTGACCTAGAGGTAGATCCATTGGTAGTGACCCAAAGATATAGAACCTAAGGTGACTCAGATACATTGATCTAGAAGTAGGTACAAATAGTTTATAAAGGAAGACCTAATAAATATTGAATACATCCATCCATGACAAAGTCAAAGCTGAAAATGAAGACTAAAGAAGAATCAAATAATGAAAGTTTAAATCCTTCCTACGAAATAATGTAATACAAGGGGGTGTTGGAGATATTACATTATTTGGCCTCCTTGTAATATTAGTTTGGTAGATGATTTTAATTTTATATAATGCATGTGTCAATATGAGATAAAGTGCAAAGTGTTAAGAGAGAATGAAGAGTCACATGATATGTGGTAAGATGAGAGATTTGTCTTTGTGAGAGGAATATGAAAGTTTGCATATCCTATATGAAAGAGGAGAGCAATAGTCAGAGTACTGAAAAGTCATGTTATATTGGAGGTAAAGCTTCATGCAATGTAACCAATCTATATCATTCCTGTAATTTTATGATATTGTATACATTTGAGTTATATTTGTGTGATATTGTTGTTTCTATATTGAGATTCATTGTTAGTTTGATTAATGACATTCTTTTAATTTATTCTTGATCTTGGTTAAAGCTTTCTATAAGTTAATACATTCAGAAAGCTAACATTTTCTTCATAGCATTCAACTATCATGTTTGCATAAATGATAAGGTAACAATACACAAGTGTATTTCAATATTCTAAGTTGAAGTAAATTAACATGACTATTTTAAACTTAGTAATCACATTAAGAATTCCAATGATAAATCCTTCTAAATATTTGATAACAAGATATAATAATGCAGTCACATCATCCCATTTAATAGGTATATTGCACAAGCTAATCAAGATTACATAGCAACATAAGAGTTGTCTAAACATAATAAAATATAGTTATCAAGTCATTATAATTTTCTGATTTTAGGATTAATGTAACAACCCCAATACTTGATTATATTTTTCTTGAAGAATTTGATGTTTCTATGAGTATTTGTGTTCACAGGTCACATTTCACACCGTAGTTGGCAAGAACGGATAAGGCAAAATACCCACCCCCTGGTAGAGACAACGGTAGAGATGTCAGATAATGTGGGAGATGATGTCATGCCTATGGCACCGTGGCTCGTGGGTACATGGAAGCCCACTAATAAAAACTTCATATAGGTCATGTTTACCTGTATTGCATTATGCCTACTTGCATAAAAATGCATTCTGCCTGTTGTTTATATATATATATATATATAAAAGAAAAATAAATAATAAGTAAAATAAATAAATATAAATAATAACAAATAAAAATGATGAACTAGTTGTACAATTGCTTTAGTGGAAAATAGAATATAATCACAAAAATAAAATTAAATGAATAAATAAAAATTTTTTTATAAAATATAATACCAATATGAGAAACATTATTAAATAAAAATAACAATAAATGTTAATATGGAATTCTACATTTGGGAAGGAACTACACTCGGAGGAGCAGACATACCCCAATTGAAATTATGGGAGAAATACATTTGGTCAAGAATCAAAAGCTTATGTGTCATGCCTTAAGAATATGGAAAAAACTTTAAAATGCAAGCAAATGATGTTTTCGGGTGTATTCCAGGGTGTGTCTGTCTTATCCTTTGCAACCGTTGAGCTCAAGTGTGATTTTCGTAGGAGAGAAGCTAGTCTCTTTGTCGAAAGAAATTTTCTTGTAAGGATCAGGTCAGTTTTTTGGTTTGTTATGTATGTGTGTGTTGTGTGTCTGTCGGTCTATGGTCTATGTAATGATGTTTGGATGGCTTAATAGAAAAAAAATTAAATTATTAGGGCTGAGGTAGCTTGTGATCTTTAATGAATATAAAATGCTAGCACTGTATTTAATTACTTATAATTACGAGTTGTGAATCCTTGATTGGAATTGTTGGAATTCATTTAGTTTGCACTGCATTGAGCCACATTGACCCAATAGATACATATCTCCCTATCTCTGTCCAATGGGATGGTGTCGAGCATGCTCATTGTGACCTAAATGCAGTAAGACATGCAGGCGAATGATGATGTTTTAGATGGTTGAATGTTTCTTATTCGAAGGAGAAGCGATGACTTTGAATTTAATTTTCTTGCTTTTTAGAAGCCTATACTATAGCAGCGGATGAAAAAAAAAAAAGAACAGGTTTGCACGATTTTCCTACTTTGTAAGATTAATATTATTTTTCTAAAGGAATTTTTAAAAAATATTAAGTGACTCTGATTATACAGTAGAAAGTTGAGCTCTAAATTTTAAAAAGTTTGATTATTGTCCTAATTAACTTATGATCTAAATAAATTTGTTAATAAACATATTAAATGGCTGTAGAGCTTTGGTAGTGTATAGGAATATTGTTTTCATTTAAGAGTATAACAAAAGTAATAAATGGAGCATAAAACAAAAGACATGTGGAAAGGAAAATAATGATAGTTTAATTAGTAAAGTTAGATGTGTTTTTAAAATGGTGTTTTACTCTATAAAATATTTAGTCGAAGAATTGTTGAAAAGAAATATTTTTATTCGTAGCTTGATAAGTTGTGAAAATTATTGCATTTTTACTTTTAGAAATTATGGGTTTTATTTAACATTATGATTTTGTATTGGAGTATATAATGGTTACTTTTAAATTAAGAAAATATGTTTTTAAAATTGTAAATAAATAATGCTTGTGTGATAGATTACAAGCCTAAATCCAAACTCTAAAGAAAAAAAATCTTATATTAAGAGAAATGACGTTTTCCAAGTCCATTATGAGATATGAATAACTAAAGGATAATGGTGTTGTCGAGTAAGGATGAGCACTAACATTATCATCAAGCAAGGACGAGCACTAACAGTGACATCGAGAAAGGATGAGCACTGCACTCGATTCTAATAGTCACAGAGGTGACTATTAAACTGTTGCTATCCATAATCCAATCAAAGAATAAGGGAAAAGACCCTGCACTATTGAGTGTAAAGGGTCACAATATGGGACATCATCCTAGGATAACACACGAGCAATACATGAGGATGCTCACATATCAACTTTGGTTGTGGAATTGCAAACATAACTCTTGACCAAAGAGCTAGTCCATGAGGTTGGAAGGTCCAACGATATATGGTATGGATAATATTACCATCAATTAGAGATGGGTTGTGATATATGATCCAAAAACCATGTGATGGTAGACCCTGGTTAAACTTGAGTAGAAGGTCAATGATCAGGCACTAGCATAGTTATGCTAGTTACAAAGAATGAAAAAAGAGAGTTAAATAATAACCCTCAAGGATGGAAATGGAATTGCGCATCCATGACCAACAAGCTTTGTAATAGGGGAATTACAACATTCACCCTTCCTTATGTTATGGGCCCTGGAAGGGCAACCCCAAGCCAAGATCAATGAATGCTTGAGAGAGGGGTAAGGATATACTAAAATGGTAACCTATTTTTGGGAAGTTGGTTGGTCCCAAGCACTCAAGTCACCAATTGCAGCGGTAGGAGAAATTGAAGTGCAGATTCTCTATGCCAAGTACTAACACTTAAATGGGAAATGGGTGAATTTCATGCAAAAAATTTATATTTGTAATCTTGAAAACCGGGTGAGTAGACTTGGGTTGTGACAATTGGTATTAGAGCCTAGGTTGTGAAACCTTAGGCCATTAAACATGAATAGTTGTTATGACATAACTCTTTTGATGCTAGGTATGGCAGGTACCTCACGGAGGACCAGTGTTAACCTATAAGAGAAAATTGCAGAGGTCCCAAGAAAGGGACTAAGGAGACTCGTAAGAGAGTCTAAAAGAGTGCAAGATACTAATGTACCATGGTAGGTGGTCAAGAATTAGCTTTGAGGGCTACGCATAATGATGAGAATATGGCTCGTATAATTTAGTTAATGGAGGATAAATTGAATCAACAATGTGAACAAATAGAAATCCAAAAGGCTCAGATGGATGAGCACATAGATCAACAGAGAGCACACATGGCTCAACAGTAGAAAATAATCACCTAGCAACAAAAATTCATTGAGAACTTGTATAAGGGAAAAGAAACCAAAAAAGTGAATTTACAGAAGGTTCCTCAAGAAGGAAAGTTGGTGTAGAACTGCAAAAAAAAATTAAGAAGTTGGAAATTTCTAAATTTGATGGTAGATGTGATGGCAAAATAGCCATCAACTGGCTAAGTGAGGCCAAGGGATATTTTTCAATTCAGCCACTTTGCTCAGAGTCCAAAACAACATGGGTCATGGCACACCTAGAAGGTCTAGCAAGAGATTGGTGGACCACATATAATAAAATCACATAGAAGGAAGCCGCAAATATTCCATGGGAAGAGTTTAAAAGGGAATTCAAGGATCACTTTCTTACACCTCAATTTTATATTGAAAAACATGGAGAATTCACTAACTTACGTCAGGGTAATATGACTATAATTGAGTATTATTAGATATTTGTGCAACTTTTGAAGTACACCCCAGAATATGATGGTCAAGAAAAATTTAAAGCTCATAAATTTGTAATAGATCTGCATCCAAAATATAGTTATCCAGTTGAGAGAAAAGTACCTGAAACATTAATAGTTGCTTATGATGCAACTTGGTATGAGGAAGTAAGCCAGAAATAAGTAAGGGTCTATTACCAACAATTTGAAAGAGAGAATTCCAATAAAATAAGATATCCTGAGCAAAATAAGGGTAAATATCAGTAGAGGAAGTTCATAGATGGTGGATGACATAGAAATGATAATAGAAACAAAGGGAAGTTCCAGGGCAACAAAGGGAAGCCAGATCGAAGGAACTACCAGGAAAAGAAAAAAAACAACCGATAATAGGGTGGAAATAGCAATCAAGGAAAAGAAGGAGATAAACAAAATAATATGATTCCAAATGTGTGCTATGCATGCAGAGCCTTGGACCACATTTCTAGGCAATTCCTAGATAGATCTGACCGAAGAAATCCTCCTGAAGAAGTCCCACACAGAATCTTTGCTACCACAGGTAAACCTAAACTTTTAGGCCAAGCTACTCCTTTTTTTATTAAAGGGAAACTAGGCAAAAGAGATGTACACATTTTAATTGATAGTGGTGCAATAGATAGTTTCATTTCAAATAGTATTTTGAGGGACATACCTATTAAACCTAGGGTTATGGAAAAAGGGTGGCAAGTTGAGTATGGCTTAGGACAAACCTACATGGTTAACCAATGTCTATTTGACCCTCAAATAGACATAACTTAAAATAAAATTAAATGGCATCTATATGTGGCACCCCTACATCCTAGGTGTAGACTGGATGAAAGCTCATAAAGCTCTACTAAACTTTGAAAAAATATGGTTGGATTTTACAGATGATGCTAATCGGTGAATCCGTATCCACTACAGTTGAACATTCCTTGAACCCTACTTGATGATTGCAATGCAAGTCAAAAGAGCCTTAAGGAAGGGATGTAAAATTTATGTGGTTAAATTAAACAAAAAAGAAAAAATTGAGTCAAGCTCTGCTCTATTTTAGAAATACCCAGTGTTAAATAAATTTAGATATGTTCTTCCTGAAGATCTGCCTAGATTACCTCCAAAAAGGGAGTTTGATTTCTCAATTGATCTTATGCCAGGAGAAAATCCAATAGTCATAACCCCTTACCATATGACACCTCTTGAGCTACAAGAACTTAAGACTTAGTTGCAAGATTTATTGGAAAAATGGCACATTAAGCCTAGTGTCTCACCATGGGGAGCACCTGTACTATTTGTTAAAAAGAAAGATGGATTCCTGAGACTATACATTGATTATAGAATTCTTAACAATATTACAGTCAAGAATAAGTATCCTTTGCCAAAATTGATGATCTATTTGATCAGTTAAGAGGATCTACAATCTTTTAAAAGATCGACCTTAGGTCCGGTTACCACCAGTTGAGAATCAGGAAAGAAGATACATACAAGACTACATTTAGAACTCACCATGGACATTATGAGTTCATAGTATTATCATTTGGGTTAACAAATGTACTAGATGCATTTATGAATTTGATGAAAAACATGTTTTATGAGTAGCTAGATCAATTTGTATTGATATTTATGGATAATATTTTAATCTACTCTCAAAATAAGGAAGAACATGATCAACACATGAGGATAGTACTGGAAGTCCTTAGGAAAAACTAATTATATGGTAAATTGTCCAAGTGTGAGTTCTATACACTACAATTTTAGTATTTAGGACACTTTGTTTCAGCAGAAGGAATAGCAATAGATTACAAAAAAATTGAAGCTATAATAGATTGGCCAGTCCCTACCAATGTTTATGAAGTAAGAAGTTTTATGGGGATGGTTGGATATTATCGATGATTTGTTAAGGGATTTTCAAAGGTTGCATTTCCTATTACCAATATCCAAAGAAAATGGAAAGTGTTTAAGTGGACAACACAATGTGAAGAGGCCTTCAGAATCCTTAAGGAAAATTTGACAACTACACCTATACTACAAATACCTAACCCCAAAAAACCATTTACGATATGTACTGATTCCTCGATAGAAGGGATGGGTGGTGTCTTACTGTAAGATGAGGCAGTGATAGCATATGAGTCTAGGAAGCTCAAGAAACATGAAATAAATTATGCTACACATGATTTAGAACTAGCATTTGTAGTCCATACCATCAAGATTTAGAGGCATTATCTGCTAAGAAAGCCCTTTGAGCTTAAAATTGATCATCAGATTTTGAGATATATTTTTACTCAATCTCTGCTAAAAGCCAGACAATGAAGATGGATGGAGTTCCTGGCTGAATATGACTTTGGTATTGAATATATAAAAGGAAAAGAAAATAAACTGGTAGATGCCCTCAGCATAAGAAGACATATAGCAACACTTACAAAATATCAGTATGATCTAAAGGAGCATATCAAGGAAATGTAGAAAAATGATGAGTTTTGCAATCAATGTCATAACAAGGTTGAGCGAGAATCGAGTCGACATGCAGATTATAATATCAAGCAAGATTTGGTGTATTTTGAAATAGAATAATAGTACCCAATGATGAAGGTCTTAAGAAAACTATCCAGTGGGAACCTCATTATGCACTATATTCTTCCCATATAGGGGTAATTAAGAAGAGGGAAATTTTGAAAAAAGACTATTTATGACCTGATATGAATAAGGATGTGGTTCAATTTGTAGCGAGATGCCTAGAATTTTAGAAGGTCAAAGCAGAGCATCAACATCTTGGAGGATAGCTACACCTGTTCGATGTTCCAAAATAGAAATGACAAGTAATTTCTATGGATTTTATAGTTGGCCTTCCCAAGACACGGTTTTAGCATGATGCAATTTTTGTAATTGTGGATAAGTTGACCAAGGTGGCACATTTTATATCAGGCAATGTTCGACATGATGCATTAACTATAGCATAAAATTTTGCACAAGAAATCATGAGGTTGCATGGTTTTCCTAAAATAATCATCTTGGATAGATATTCGAGATTCACTTATGAGTTTTGGCAAGTTTTACACTGAGCTTGGGGTACAAATCTCAATATCGGAATGACCTATCATCTTTAGATGGATGGGTAGATCGAGAGGATCAACCAGGTGCTAGAAGATATGCTACACATGTATTGTATTAACCATGAGAGAAAATGAGAAGATTATCTCTTCTTGGTGGAATTTACTTATAATAACAACTATCATACCACATTGGGTATGGTCCCTTTTGAGGCCCTATACGGGTGTAGGTGCAGGACACCGTTAACGTGGGAAATTTTGGATGATCGAGAAGTGATTGGTCCTAATGTTGTTAAAAATATGGAGGTCAAACTGAAAGAGATTCGACAGTGACTTCATGAAGCCGCTGATCATTAGAAGAGTTATATTTACCTAAAATAAACCCCTTGAGAATTTTCCATTGGTGATAAAGTTTTCCTTAGAGTCAAGCCAACCAAAAGCTCCATTAAGTCCACCAAATTAAGCCTCATATTTTTTAGTCCTTTTGACATCATTGCCAAGCTCACCCTACCACCAAACTTGTCAAAAATCCACAGTGTTTTCCATGTGTCTCTCCTTCACAAATATGTAGCTAACCCATCTCATGTTATGGATATATATCATTTGTATATGTCAAACCTACAACTCATTGAGGTTCGACCAGTTAAAATTTTGGGTTTTAGAACAAATAAAATGACAAAGAATATAGTGGAGCAGTCTAGGGTCTAGTGGGATCACTACTCCAAGAAAAATACCACTTGGAAAGATGTTACTATCATGAAAACCAATTTCCTTTCTTGTTTTAGGAATGAAGAAAAAAAACAATTGAATACTATTATATATGTATATTTGAATATTTGTGATGATAAAGTATGTAACTTGTTAACTTGTATATTCTATGGTGATATTATGTATAGCTTGCTTAACTTTAAGTTATTGTTTATAATATATGCATGAGTAATTTGGAAATATGTTGTGTCTTAAATAACTAGCACAAGGACTATGCTGATTTCTAGAGGGGTAGAATGTAACAACCCCAATGTTTGATTATTTTTTCTTGAATAATTTGATGTTGTTGTGAGTATTTGTGTTTACAGGTGCATATTTCACATCGTAGCTGGCAAAAATGGACAAGGCAAAATACCCACCCCTTGGCAGAGACAGTGGTAGAGATGTAAGGTAAGGTGGGAGATGATATCATGCCTATGACACCATGGCTCATGGGTACATGGAAGCCCACTAATAAAAACTTCATATAGGTCATGTTTGTATGTCTTGCATTATGCCTGCTATGTTTATATATAAATATTGGTTATATAATTTATATTGATATATATATATATATATATAATATAAATATATATATATATATATATATATAAATAAATAAATATAAGTAATAACAAATAAAAATGATGAATTAGTCATACAATTGATTTAGTGAAAAATAGAATATAATCACAAAAGTAATATTAAATGAATAAATAAAAAAATATTTATAAAATATAATACCAATATGAGAAACATTATTAAATAAAAATAACAATAACTATTAATATGAAATTCTACATTTGGGAAGGACAACACTTAGAGGAGCGGATGTACCCCAATTGGAATTATGGGAGAAATACATCTGGTCATATATCAAAGGCTTATGTGTCCTGCCTTAAGAATATGGAAAAAACTTCAAAATGCAAGCAAAAAGATGTTTTCATGTGTATTCTGGGGTGTGTTCATCTTATCCTCTGCAACTGTTGAGCTCGAATGTGATTTTCATAGGAGAGAAGCCAAAGTCTCTTTGCTAAAAGCATTTTTCTTGTAAGGACCAAGGTAGTTATCTGGTTCATTATGTATGTGTGTGTTGTGTGTCTGTCGATCTACGGTCTGTGTAATGATGTTTAGATGACTTAATAGAAAAAAATTGAATTAAAAGATCTAAGTTAGCTAGTGATATTTAATGAATAGAACATGCTAACACTGTATTTAATTCCTTAAAATTGTGAGTTGTGAATGATTTCCCGGAATTATTGGAATTCATTTAGTTTGAACTACATTGAGCCACACTGACCCAATAGATACATATCTCCCTATCTTTGTCCAATGGTATGGTGTCGATCATGTTCATCGTGACCTGAACATAGTAAGGAATGCAGGCAAATGATGATATTTTATATGGTTGAATGTTTCTTATCCAAAGGAGAATGTGTGTGACGACTTTGAATTTAATTTCCTTGCTTTTTAGAAGCTTGTACTGTAGTAGTGGATGACATCGATTAGTAAATTGTTATATTCCTAATATTTTTGATGAGAAAACTATTTGTAAATACGTTTCATATGTTAGAGTGTTTATTTTCAAACCATTTTAGTTATTTCCTTTCTAAAAAAAAAATTAAATTTTACTTATTGGTGTGCTATATATTTTCTATACATTAAGAGAGAGAGAGAGAGTTTCTTGGGGTTGTTATGGATATCATAAATGTAGTAGAGATATGTCATGCTTTCCTCTTATGAGAGCAAGACTAAAAATAAATTGGTGTTTAGCTATAGAAAAAAAAAACTAAACTACCCAATGTCGTCATGGCGAAGCCGTTTACCTTGTTCTATGGATGTTACAATTTAGGTTTGACTAAGTGGAATTTCAAAGCAAAACTTAGTGGTAGTAGGCACTTAGATTGTTATTTCCAATGCGATGGTGAAGAAACAACCATCAAATGTGAGTTATAGTATGCATACAGTGTATAAATAAAACAATAGTGCAATTCTGGAGAGCCTTTGTAATTAGGTGGATTTAGGCGAAGCTATCTATTTAAAAAAATAATAATAAATACTCTTACATTGAGTTACATAGCTCTTGATGGTAAAAATATATAATTAAACCTTATGATGGCCATATACTTTGTGTTTAGGGTTGTTTTGCATAGGTAGATGGCCGTGACGTGTGACCCGAAGGTAAGATGTAGGCAAATTTTTTAGTCACATGCAATAAATATTAAAAATTACCCAAAGGAAACAATAATTACATAACCTAAACCCATAATTATTTGCTTCTTTGTCATAGAAAATGCATAATTGAACCCTAAAATGTGTGCCAGGAGGGCGCATGTCTTAAACGATGTTAATAACATTGAAAAACCACAGATAATGGACTTAGAAAAAAAAAAGAACAGGTTTGCATGATTTTCTTACTTTGTAAGATTAATATTATTGTTCTAAAGGAAGTTTTTAAAGATATTAAGGGACTTTGATTATACAGTAGAAAGTTGAGCTCTAGATTTTAAAAAGTTTGATTATTGTCCTAATTAACTTATGATCTATATAAATCTGTTAATAAACAAATTAAATGGGTGTAGAACTTTGGTAGCGTATAGGAATAGTGTTTTAATTTAAGAGTATAACAAAAGTAATAAATAGAGCATCAAACAAAAGATATGTGGAAAGGAAAATAATGATAGTTTAATTAGGAAATTTAGATGTGTTTTTAAAATGGTGTTTTACTCTAAAAAATATTTAGTCAAAGAATTGTTGAAAAGAATAATTTTTATTCGTAGCTTGAAAAGTTATGAAAATTATTGCATTTTTACATTTAGTAGTTATGGGTTTTATTTAACATTATGATTGTGTATTAGAGTATATAATGGTTACTTTTACATTAAGCAAATATGCTTTTAAAATTGTAAATAAACTATGCTTGTGTGATAGATTACAAGCCTAAATCCAAACTCTAAATAAAACCAATATTACATTAACATAAATGACGTTTTCCAAGTCCATTATGAGATATGAATAACTAAAGGATAATGGTGTCATCGAGTAAGGACGAGCACTAACAATGTCATCGAGTAAGGACAAGCACTAACAGTGACATTGAGAAAGAATGAGCACTACACCCAATTTCAATAGTCATAGAGGTTACTATTAAACCATTGCTATCTGTACTCCAACTAAGGAATAAGGGCAAAGGCCCCATGCTATTGAGTGTAAAGTGTGATGGTATAGGACGTCATATGAGGATAACACACGAGCAGTACATGAGAATGCTCATGTACATACTTCAGTTGTAGAATTGCCAACATAACTCTTAACCAGATAGCTGGTCCATGAGGTTGGAAGGTCCAGTAATAGATGGTATGGGCAACATTACCATCAACTAGATATGGGTTGTGATATCTGGTCTAGAAACCATGCGATGGTGGACCTTGGTTAAACCTGAGTAGAAGGTCCATGATTAGGCATTGGTATATTTATGCTAGTTATAAAGCATGAAAAAAGGGAATTAAAACATAACCCTCAGGGATGGAAATGGGATTGCGAATCCATGACCAAAAAGCTTTGTAACAGGGGAATTACAGTGTCCACCTTTCCAGGTGTTATGGGCCCTGGAAGGGCAACCCATAGCCAAGATCAATGAATACTCGAGAGAGGGATAAAGATCTACTAAAATAGCAACCTGTTTGTGGGAAGTTGGCTGATCCCAAGCACTCAAGTCACCAACTGTAGTGGTAGGAGAACTTGAAGTGCAAATTCTCTATGCCAAGTACTAACACTTAAATGGGAAATGGGTGAAGTTTATGTAAACATTTTATATTTGTAATCTTGACAATCAGGTGAGTAGACCCGGGTTGTGACACTTACTCTAGTATGTTATTTGATCAAGGTCTAGTCTTCCTCATTCTTATAGTCAATCTATATTTTAGTGCAACAATAAACTTACACTTAAATAATACAAATATTGTGCATTTATAATTTCCATCAACATTTGTATATTCTAATATATAATTCATAATTCCTATGATGAATGCAATATCCTATGAATATACAAATCAATGTCTTCTTCATAGTCCATGGTGCATGGTCATCATACCAAACCCGTATCTATCTAGCTAGGGTGATTTTTATTCCCATATATAAAGGTATACTACCCTTCATGTTTCACATATGTACTTCACACATGATCACATATATACATATCTATAGTTTTTAATAGAATATACTTCAAGATTGGATGTTAGTATAAACCAACATGGTACAACAACTTCAATATATTTATGATATCAAATAAGGATTAGTGAAATAAAAAATGCTACCTAAGCAAAATGCCCCTAACTGGTGAATTAAGGTTTTGTCACAACTTTCATTGAATTATTAAAATATGCTTAATCTACTACAACTAATGAAGAATTCATTCCAACAACCTCCAATATACAAATACAATAGAGTGATCTAAACACTTGTAATAATTATAAGCTATAATTACTCTTATTCCATGCATGATAATGTAAATTCATTTTTTTTCATACTTATGCTAATGTACACCCATTATATTCTATTCATTCAAACATGATAATGTACAATCATTCTATTTTTATACATGCAATACATGATAATTTACAATCAATCTTTTGCAATACATGGTAATGTACAACCATTCTATTTTCGTACATGTAATACATGATAATGTACAACTAGTCTATTTCCATATATGCAACACATGGTAAGGTATAAATCTTATTTTTCCTAACATGCAATACATGCTTATATACAACCATGCAATACAAGGTAATAGAAAACCACTAATTTCCCTTACACCAGG
>JAQPPZ010001811.1:32500-93144 GCA_028583015.1 Wollemia nobilis
AGCCAAAAAATGAAGCCCTAAACTATAGAACTATAGCTTTGGAAAGATATAGCTCTTAAAAGATAAAATCTGTTGGGCACCTATGCAAGAAAATATTTCCAAACAGAATTATGACTCCTAGGAGAAAATGAAGATATGAGTTATTTCATTGAATCTCCACTATGGTCAAGCAACACCAAAGCATCAGAGCTATTGAAATTTCTTGATCTGGAGTTCACCCAACAAGGGCTAGATGGATGAAACCATTTTTTAGGTAAACTATCCCCATCTACTTTCCCTTACCAAGAACTATAGGAACATCAAGATAGCATAGATGGAGAAGGGGGCAGAGAACTTGCGAGAGGGTGAGACAAAGGAGCCTTAGATTTATCTTCCTATGTAAATATTTATATTTTTATAATTGATGGATCTATATCTAGTTACATTTCTTCCTTGGTGAAGACTATGAAGAAAAATAGTCATTGGTGGAGTTGAAGGCTATGAACTTGTGATGATTGTTGGCTATGGAGCAAAACAATTATCAACTATGGAACTGAAGGCTATGAACTTACAACAACAATCGACTATGGAGCAAAAAAACAACCATCTATGAAGTTGGATCAACACTAGAATGCTAATTTTTGTGGTGGCTTGTAATGTGCCAACCTCCTCCATAGGGTGAGTGGTTGCCCAGGGATGGGAATGAAAATTGGATTTGGCATGGGATGTGGTGTATGTAGAAAAATTTTCACCTTATGATCAAGTCCTTTGCAATGGAAATAGGTGTTTTGAATATTAATGTAAACCATCCTATTAGAAATGGTAGCCTCCCCAACTTGAATGGTGATGGAACTTAGAATATTCTTAGACAAATCTACCTCTACACATACCCGTCTGGTTATATGTGAATTGAATTTTTTTTAGATTTATGAGAACAACATGCCCAAGCACACCTTCAATTTGGTCCAAACCAATCCACAAAAGAAGGGGAAGATCAAGGAACTCCACCTAGACTAGGAATTTCTATAGTTTAACCTCAAAGATATTAAAATCATGGGTCAATAGTGAGATAGCAGAGAATTATGCAAGTGCTAGAGATCATGCTGATAAAAATATTTAACATGAGCAAGGTCAATAAAATGGAAAATGAAGAAACATTTGGTAATATTTTATACCAGTTGAACATGAATGCCCTGATGAGCCTATGCTGAAGTGACCCAAGCCCTCAAGATTGACTCAATAGGGATACACCCGATAAAATATCATACCAGGGTGTGCGACTCCAACCAACTACATTTAGATTCAACAAACTATGAAGGAAAAACAACATCAAGGGATGAACCCTTACCTCAAGAAATTTCAACAAAATCCATTTTTGGAGATACCCCAGTGGTGCCATTGACAAGATCCATCTCCTCTACAACACCAACATAAAAAATTGGGCCACTAGGGTTGGAGGCCATGGAAAATTCTAGAAATATATGGAAACCCTAACTCGGCTCACACTAGAAACCCTAGTAGAGCTCCTTTGAAGTCTAAAAATTACTATAACATTGAAATTTTAATTTAGGAAGTTTTTTATTTTATTTTACTAAGTTTTCATTCAAGTGAAGAGGTGAGGAAAAAGTTCATGAAATTTTATAGTATTTTTCCATGTAGCACTATCCTCAGAGTATTGATCCCATTGAACCTTATACATAGTTGTTTTTCAACTACAGTCTATGACTATCTATAATTCTAATTGGCTTAACAAAGACCATGCATGGGCTTGAACCTAAAATAAATGTGAGTCTAGAGTGTATGAAACATCAAAATTATAGGGTTTGATCTAGGAAAATATAGGAGTTAAATAAAGTCAATAAGTATCTAAATTTACCACTTGTAGCACATCAAATGGTTCAACAAATCTAGGAGTAAGTTTAGTAGATTTACCAAACTTAATAGAGTTTTTTGTGGGTTGACCCTAAGAAAAATTGTCCTCTACAAAAAATAACCTAAGTGTTATATTTTTGTAAGCATAACTCTTTTGTCTATCTATAGCCTCTTTCAAATACTAATTAATTAGCTTAACCCGTTCTTCCATTTCCTTTAGTATATCTAGTCTAATCATCAACTTGTCCTCCATTTTTCCCAACTGAAAAGTATCCAAAATTTCCTTCCATATATGACTTCAAAAGGTGCCATTCCTATTTTGGATTTATAGGAGTTATTGTAAGCAAATTATATAAAAGGTAGTTAGGTATTCTTCCTACCAACACTATTGACCTATGTAGTAAATTATGAGTAGATCCTCTAATATTTGGTTTAATATTTTAGTCTTCACATTTGTCTTAGTATGGTAAGAATATTTTTTGTTTAATTTAATTTCTAATGCTTAGTTTTAATTATTCTATAACCTATAGTTCATATTGCTATCCCTATCTAATATAATTATTACCACTCATGTACCATCTTGACCATGTATTCAAATGGTCACTTCTACATATCATTGGCAACCCACACTTCAAATTTCTCTCACGTATCAACATGTATATATAGAGGAGTCATGTATATAGGGAGGTCATTAAGGCATGTAGGTTATACATGGCATATCAAGGTAAGGAGGTATAAGGTTGCTAAAACATCTTCTCTTTCTTCTTTAGTCAATCTCAAAACTTTAAAAATTAATTAATTAAACTCTCTTCCTTTCAAATCCATAGTCGAGAGACACTACCTAACTCATAGGCAATTGGATATTAACCCTAATCCTTTGGTGGATAATCCCAAGGATCCATACACATTTAAGAACCCTAACTTCAAATAAGAAGATGTAGATGCTTTACCTTTGGGTTCTCTAACCCCTATCCATGATGATTAAGGAAGAGTAGTCTTCAAATCCTTTGATCACATGACTTCCTTATTGCAAAAACATAGGGACATAATTTCAACCATACTTAAGGATGATAATGTTAATCTAGGTATTTTCATAGGGTGGGTTCACTCTTGGACCATCCTCAGCAACCTAGCCTTAATTATTTATATTTTAATCAAGTGGGTCTATCCTTTGGACCCTTAAATTTAAACCTTAATGTATAAAATTCTAATCTTGTTGATTATAATCTTCCTATAATTACTAATTCTATTTATTATAGGATGCAAAATATACCATCATCCTTGATATATTCATCTTTGTCTTCTTTTGAGGAGTTTCTACAGGTCAATGCAAGTTGCCTTGTATCTCAACAAGTGGGTATAATTTACATTCCTAACTAAGATGTACCCTCTAGTATTCGAATCTCTAATCCTTTTGTCAACAACTTCCTTCTATTTCCATAAGAACGAGTATGGGTTTTTCTCAAAACCCTACTTCCACAATATATCATCCTTCATCATCTAATTGTTTCATTAATAATAGCTTTAGAATGAACCATATGATGACAATATCAAAATTGTATATCCCAATTCATCCAACTTATCCTTACATCAGTTATCAAGTTCCTATTTTCTCATCACACACACATTATTTTCCATAAAATCCTATTTATTTCAAGATTCAACCTTTAACCTCCCAATTAGAGCTGCTAAAAAAATAAATAGACTTACTTAAAGGGTCTTATTCTAGGAACAAATTCTCCTATGATGACTTTACAACTAATCTTTAGATCCTTTCATAGCTAGTCACATTTTTCCTCCCAACTTGAAACTCTTAATTTTAAAAATTACAAAGGAATAGAAGTTCCCATCAACCACCTTAGGATTTTTAGAACTACTTGTAGTGAAATTTACTATGATGAAATATTGTTACTTAATTTTTTTCTAAGATCCTTAGTGGCCATGCCTTGGAGTGGTACTACCTAGTACCAAGGCATTCTCTTAAAATCTTGAGGGATCTTTTTGAGTTTTTTTTCAAGCAATTCTCCTTCTATATTGAGAAAAAGGTCACAATTAGTGACTATATAATTTTAAGCACTCAAAATATGAGAATTTGGAAAACTTCTTAGCAATATGGAAATCCTTGGTGGGGAGACTTTGGTACATCCCTCCACCAAGAGACCTTCTACATATCTTCATAAGCAACCTTAATGAGCAATTGGCCTTCTATTTGAAGATGACCAATGTATCTTCTTTCAAAGATGCAATTAACATGGCTAACAGAGTAGAGATTGCCTTCATCAAAAAAGGACAACATTAAAATCTGAAGACCATAATGAGGAATATACGTCTTCCTCCCACTCATAGGGTTATTATAAAAACAAGCACATTATAGGTGATGGAGTTACAGACTCACACCAAACCAACAAGATGAGTGTTATGATAGTCCTTTAAAATCTTATCCTTGGTAAATCTCAACAATCAAAACCTAGAAGAAAGTACTCCTAACTAGATATCCCTCCTTTATCCATCCTAGAGAAAATACTTGGTTCCATTTCAATAAGAATTGTGCCTTCCATTTCACTAATGACCATGTGATCAACAAATGTCCAAGCCTTAATAATATTATCCAAGCATTTATCAAGAAGGGTCAAGTCATTTTTAACATCTTTGACCAACCTTAATCTAACCAAGATCTTGGAATTTTCCAAGATCTATTGCCAACTCATAACTAAAATCAAAAGGTAGCAAAAAATATTCATTATAGGAATGTTATACCTCCAAACTAAAGCATGATAGAAACTATCCATTCTTTTGATATTTTCTATTTATGTTGTAATATGGAAACAACACAAAAATACTTCATCTGACCAACCTTCTTGACCTCCTTTGATCCTTCATGCCAAGAGAGTGTCTTCCTCCAAAGGGCCACTATTAATCATCCAATCACAAAACAAGTACAAGGGTACTCAAAATGCATAACACTATTTTTTCAAATTCCGAGGAATGAAAAGTTTTTTTTCCATAGATATTCATATTTCAATTGATTCGCATCCCATAAAGATCATCTTCAAAAAACCTGTCATATCCATGATGAGATTCAACTTTTTGAGGTACTCATTACTCCAGTTACATGATTGATCCCAATGGATCCTACCATAGAAATGAGGTCATTAGGGTTTATATTTTAAGGAACAAATTATTCACTCAAAAGTTTGAGCAAGATGTCCCTATGCATCAAAGAGGTCCTAAGAAGCTTAAGAAGAGATATTTTTGTTGGGGTACTTTCAATTTGCATCAACAACTTGAAAGTACCCCAACAAAAATATCTCTTAAGCTTCTTAGGACCTCTTTGATGCATAGGGACATCTTGCTCAAAATTTTGAGTGAATAAGTTGTTCCTTAAAATCTAAACCCTAATGACCTCATTTCTATGGTAGGATCCATTGGGATCAATCATGTAACCACATCATTATGCGAGGATGGTATTCCACAACCCTCTATTATCATAGAGATCCATTTGTTGGTATGAAACTTTTGTTGAAATAATATCTTAAGGTAGATGAGGATTTTGAATACTTGTCTAAAGTTCCTTATGCTAGTGTTATTGGAATTCTTATGTATGCAATGGTTTGTACTAGGACATATATTGCCCAAGCAATGGCAATTTTCAGAAGGTTTATGAATAACCTTGTAAAGGAACAATGGACCTTTGTAAAAAGGATATTAAAATATATACAAGGAACTTCTAATTTTGCTATTTATTATCACGGTATTGATAATGAGGTTAGGTTATTAGACATACATGGATTTATTAATGTAGTTTAGGCTAGTGATCTAGAAAATAAGAGGTCTACAAGTGGCTGTGTTCACTCAATTTACAGGAGAAATTAGTTAGATGTGTAAGAAGTAATCCAAAGTTGCTCTTTCTACTACTAAAGTAGAGTATATGCCAACAACACATGATCGTAAAGTAGTGTGGTTATAGAGGTTGTGCTTGAATATAGGTTTCAATCAAAGGATAGTGGGAATCAATTTTGATAGTCATAGTGCCATCATTTTGGAAAATAATACTACCTTTAATGCATGGACACAACATATTGATGTTCAATATCACTTCTATGGGAAATGGTGGAAAATAGGAAGGTTATGGTATAAAAATTTGACACTTTGGTGAACACTATAGAATCTCTCATGAAGCTCATGAGAATTTATAAGTTCCATTGGTATAGGGACGCTATGGGTATATCTCTCTCCCTCTATGGGCTTTCATTGTATGCAACAAGTAGGAGAATGTTAGGACTAAGTGTGTTGCACACTTGCAAGTCCTACGTACAACATTAGGACATTATTGTAATATATAATTTCCTAGAAAAATATTAAAAAATTTAATATTGTATGGGTCCATGATCCCCTTATGGACCCTTGGAAAAATTACCTAGATACTTGGAAAATGTTATAAGAGCATTATTATTTTTTAAAATATTATTACACTATTTGTTACATCTTAGACGAGGTTGGATTAGTTGTGACCAATTGGACAAGTTATTGGTTGTAGTAAAAAAGCTCTATTAAAGGCTTGGGCTAATGGTTACATCAACACAAGATTTTATGGAGAGTTTAGAGGAAGGAAAATGTTGTTATGACTAATATTGGGGTGCATGATTTTATTTGGAATTCATTGAATAATTAATACAAGTTTTGTTCATTTTTTTCATGCTAGGATTTTCCTAAAAGTTTTTTCCTAGGGTATATAGTATATTATTTTCTTCTTTTTTTCAATTATTTTTATTTATTTATTAGCTTTATTTACACAATAAGATAATACATTAAAGGATTTAGATCATATTTATTAGGACTTGTTGAATGCACCTATTTAGACTAATTTATCCCCAAATCCCTACAATCAAGGCCTACCTATTGGAATGGTTTAATCATGATGATGGACTTTAAAGGTATTGCAACCCTTATTTTTCTTCCTCTACCCATGTAGAAATTTTTTTAGTCCTTGACTATTAGTGAATATTAGTAAAAATAGAAGGCAAATAGTACCCAACCCTTAAGATCTTGTGCAATGTTGTGGACGCATAGGAGTCTCGTCCTTCATCATGATATTGCTTGATTAGGTATCCTTGTATGTTTTCTTCTACATGTTGGAGTAGAATGCCATCATATAATTTTTTGAATAAGATATCATCCAACCAATGGTAGTGCATTACCTTTTGTCTAAACCTACCTCTCTCTTTGGTTGTCAACCCTTTAGGGACTTATCCTATAGCCATGTATCTATACATATCTTCTATCCATCCAACTTATAAATTATCCATCACTTTAACTAAAGCAACTTGTTCTTCATAAACTACCATTGCTAGCCATTTACATAAAGTTATTCCCTTTATTAGTTTTATGGGTTTGATCTAAATATCAAATTATTATATTTTATTGATCCATCCAACCCTCTTTTCTCCTAGTTTGTCATAATATATCAGACTAAACATTAGGGTGTACTACAAAAATAATGGTCTTGCTTTACAATAGGCATTATTTAAATAAATTTAAAGTACATACATAATTCTTTATCAAAATATATCTTTTATTGTAGTTATGAAGCAATTGTCTCATGAAGGATATGCGATGATCCTCCTCCGAAGTGTTCTTTTGCATCAAGATAGTTGCAATGCTCTCATTAGTACCAAACACATATAGTTTAGCTTTTTTGGAGAAGTATGGATTAAATTAGGATAAGATATCTGGTGATGGCATCCTTGACCTCTTGAAAATCTTTCATTCCTTATTTGGTATAATTTAGGGAGGCATCATTATTTAACATCTTGGTTACAAGACTAACTAGTTAAGTCAAATTCATAATGAACATAACTACAAACTAGATATTACCTAGGAACAACCTAATACCTTTGATCAATGTAGGCAATAGTAGATATTATCTGGTTGGGGTATATGTATTAACCTTGTTTTGATACATGTCCTAGAAATTTGTCTTCTTGAACCATGAAAATAAACTTCTTAGAGTTTGAAGAGATACCAAATTCCCTACACCTTTGGAAGACTAACTTGAGATGGAAAATATGCTTACTCCTGATCCTATAAAGTATTGTAAAATCATCAAGGTATATGAGGATAGTCTCACCTACGAACCTTGCATAAGGTATGTCCATCTCCCTTTGGAAATTTTCCCTTATATTTGATAGAATGAAAAACATTCAATGATATACAAAGGCTTCCCACTTAGTGGTGAATGTGTTTTATGTTGGTCTTCATTTTTAACCTAAGTTTTTTTATATATAGAAAATCCATATAGGAGAGACACTATTTGTAACCCTTCTACCTTCTACAATATTTTTTTTTATGGTAGGCAATGGGCAGTGATCCTTTAAAGAAGCCTTATTTAAATAGCTAAAGTTGATATGAAGCCTTATATCCCTATTTTTCTTATGTATCATGGCTAAATTGGTGATCGATGTTGAGAGTTTGATCGAGAATATGATTTAAGCTTGTAGAAGGTTTAATAACTCCATTTTAATCACTACTTATCTTTTGGCTTCATTAGTGTCTGCTTCTATCCAAAAATCTTGGAATCAGGCTTCTATTCAATTGTATGCTCTATGATATTACGATCATAGACTTTAATATCTTCATATGACCATGCATTAATGGCCCTATAATTTACATAGAGTTATTTGAAAAGGTATATTTATTTTTTAGTACAATATTTTCTAAGTAGTAATATCTTATCTTCAGCTACCTCGATTGGGTGATACAAAGAAGATTTTACCTTGAGAATGCTTTTTCTTATATTATCATCCAAGTTAAACAAAATTTCTAGTGTGATCACGTCTTTAGGTAGTTGGTTTAATTTTAGTTATATGAATCCATCCTTGAGGTTATCCTTATACTAATTATTTTATTTGGTGTATTGATCATCCTTGATCAATAAGTCTATATTGTTTGTTATTGTTGAAGGCTTGCTAATGGTTAGAGTTATCAGCTAGTAAATTCTGAAAGAAACCTCCAATTATTTTTCCCACATATCATTGATGAGGTCAATCTAGGCTTCCATACCTACTAGCTCATCCACCCTTGTAGTCAACTCTCTGGGTATTGCTTTAATTTTATATGAATAAATTTTTAAGCAAATACCAGACCCAATGCTTATAGAATTGAGGTGTTTGTTCTTTATGGCACATTAGAAGTTAACCCAATTTATATCTAGTTTGGAGTCATCATATATTCTTAGGTCAATTCCCATGTTTTTTGCTTTTCTCAACCTAAAACAAAGTGCTTTATATCCAACCACATTGTTTATACATTTGAACAACCTACATGTATAGTATATCTATGTTTCTTATGGATCAATGAACTATAACATAGTGCCTACTTCATTCCTAGTTCTGGTGTTATAAAAGTATATATTCCATGTATTTTTAGCTCCTCAAATTGTTATGGAATGGATATTTGAAGGGTTCTATATAATTAAGTAGTTTCCTAACTTAGTTTCTTCACATTTCACTTTTGGATCTCTTTCATCCTGTAATACATTGATTACCATATCTACTTTTAGATCTTAGTCACCTTCATAATATTCATAATATTTGATATATTTTGGTAGCTCATTCCATTTTTTATTCAATATTGCATAGGAGGTATTTGTAAGGTGGTTCATTCTCAATCCTCATCATTTTATCATATTTTGGCACCTTCATATGAGTATAGTTCATTTCTTGGTAACAATCCCCTGACAACTAATATGTTCATTATCTAGATAATGGAATCATAAAGCATGGGGGTATATCCATAACTAGTAGTTCTTGTAATACTACAAACTCTAGATATTTGGCTATAGTCATGAACACATATTTGAGAACCCCTACCACATTGACTATTGTTTCATCCATTTGGATTGGGTGCCTAATCATCTTGGTGTAAGGGAGACCCATCTCTTTGTAAATAAATGTTGACATAATCATGATTACTACACTTTAATTCACTATGCAACTTCTAAGGATATAATTTTCAATCTAGAGAATCATATAGAATGGGATGGCTTTAAATTTTTTAGTATTAGATAATTTTATACTTTAGGTGCTCTAACCTAGATGTTTATCAATTGTTATTCCATCAATTTTTTTTTCTCTACTATGTGAACTATAGGGATTCTATCTTTTTATCTTTACTGTAACTCTAATTTTGCTCTTTTAGAGCTTCTTAGAGCAAGTCACTATTAGCTTTTGATAATATATATTAAAGGAAATACAACCACAAGATCTAAAGTGAACAAGCAATGCTAACTATATGATTATGGCAATATAGTATGCAGGAAAACTATATGAGAAAATTTTGTAATAACTCATAAAATATCCATTAATGAAAGCTCACAAAAATTGTACAATGTAATATAATGGAGGTCTTAAATAGTCCAAAAATTCTTGCATGATCTACATTGTATCTACCTTCTCTTCTCATCACTATGCTCTACTATTATATATGCTTCTCTCTTGCATTCTATCATTTGCTTCACTCTATCAAAGGCCTATATATAGGGAGATATATCCCTTGGCCTTTCATCTACCATGAATCTTAAACTACCTAACCTATGACTTATGTACATGTGGACTACATGCACATTTACATAATTACACATTCTAACACTTGTGCATTTATTACATTGCATGAAGTAACTACTCAAACCTTAATATAAGACAAAATCCTAATCTAAAGATGTACCTAAGGTGGTATATTTTCATGTACCAAATAATGTAATATATTCCAACACCTCCCTGTATTACATTATTTAGGTATTTACAACTTTAGTCTTCAATATGGTCTTCATCCTAGTTCTGAAATTGGAACTCTTCTTTTTTGCTTTCTTCATTTTTATCCCTATCTATATCCTGATCAAGTAAATAATTATTATCTTCACGAAATACTATTTTAGCAAAAAAATCTTTGAATTCATGTTCATTTGTAGGTTCTTCCAATTCTTGAATTTCTTGAACTACGTGTCCTTTTTGTTTTCTTTCTCTATATTGTAGTTGAGGAAGGTTGTATTGATTCTGAGAGGTATGTTGATGTGTATTATATTGGTTCTGATATTGTCTTGGTATTTTTTTTATTTCCTTGAAACTAATTTCTCAGATTGAATCTACAATAAGTTGTACTATGTCCTTTCTTTTGCATACTTGACAATGTCTACTATTCTATTTAGATATTCCTTTTGAGAATGAGGCAACATTTATTTATGGGTTATATTTTGAGACTAATGCATTGTTATTCATTTCATATTTTACTAAATTTTCCATCTCATATTCTTGTAGGATATTGACTAACTCATCAAATGATGTATCTTTACCTAGAATTTGTAAAAATATGACTAAATGTTTGTAGCTAACTGGAAGAGCTCTTAGGATTACTTGAACAAGAAATTTGTCTTCAACAATTTCTCCTAAGGTTAATAATTGTCCTTTTGTATCTTCTACTTTACTTAGGAATAGTTCTATACTTTTCCCACTAGTAAATTTTAGAGAATTTATTTGAGTTTGAAGATTTAGTATAGTGGCTTTGTTCCTTCCTTCAAATATCTTGGCTAAAGTTTTCAAAGCTTTTATAGAAGTTGTTGTGAAACTAATGTATGGCTGTATTTCATGTGTAATTGCAAAAGTTATTATCATGAGTGCTTTTGCTTCATTTTATTCAAACTTCTAAATCTCACTATCCCTTGAAGTAGGTTTAGTTTTTGCTCCTTTAACAATATCCCAAAGCTTTTAAACTATCAAATTTTGCCTCACTTTGTGTTTCCATGAAGTGTAATTAGGTCCTTTAAGTAGTTGGGATTCTAAAAGTATGAATTTGTTTGTAGCCATAATAATACTTGTAGACTACCTTATATCTCCCTAGTTTTGAGTATGTGATCAAACTTGATAAAATATTTTCTAATCTCAAGTTTTGTAGAACCCCTTATATCTCCCTAGTGTTTTGAGTGTACTATAGTTTTGATAAAGTGCTTAGATTTCTTTAGATTTATTTTGAGTTGAATCCCTAATGTTCAACTTCTATTTTTCACCTTATTTCTCCCTATTTGTGAAAGCTAGAAATAATTTTAATGCACTTTCAATTTGATAATGTTCTCTATTTTACAAGACCCTATAGTTGGATATATTTTGTCCCTTCAATTTGTATAAGAGACTAGTATCAAGAAATAATTTTCCAACTTTCAAGCAATTCTAGTTTTTTCTTCCTTTACCCTTTAATTCTCAATGGTTTAGTTTTTTAAATTTAAATGATCTAAATTTTGATGTAGTACTCCTTATATCTCCCTATTTGGAAATTTTAAAAATGACATTATTTACAAAATAATGCTTGAGTTTTTAAGTTAGAAAACATTATATCTCCTAGTTTAATTATTTGTAAATATTTTGATAATTGAATCTCAAATAATACAATTTGAAATAACTCTTAAATATATAATCCCCTTGCTTTAATTGCTTTCTAAACCATCAATGATTAATCTAAGGTTGTATTTCCTTATATATCCATGCAATAATTAGCTAAAATTAACCTTAGAAATAATGTACCTTATATCTCCTTGAACTTTTTTTTTACAAGAAAAAAATCATAATTTTATTTCAAGAAAGAAAGAAAATTACACTTCTCAGGTGCCTTAGCACAAACAAAAACCTAGATAAAAATAAATTACTGGGATTCAAGATATAATTATAGTCGGGAAGATCAGAGAGGAAAAAACCCATATTCAAAATAGCATGGGGATAATAAGGATAAATATCCTTATATATCAATACTTAATAATCCAAATAACCTCCATGTCCAAAACCTGGATAGATATCAGTGAAAAAGAAACTAGCTGAAAGAAAGGAAACAATTAAAAATTACCATAAAGCTCTAATAAAATGAACAAGCCCACAGTACAAACCAAAGATAGCATAGGAACTAAGGGTATAATATGTGGGTGAAAGAAGAAACTCCATCCTTGTTCTCTTCCATTTGTAAGAAACCTTCTGGAACCTGTTGATCTTATTTTGATAACTTATCTGCTTCTTGATTTAACTCCCTATAAATATGAGTAAAAGAGATATTTTCAAAAAGGGAAATCACCTCCAATAATTCCTCTCCAACTGGTCTAAGTAGATTATTTTTAATTGAGTGGATCTATTCATCCAATTGATGACTAGAGTAGAATCTCCAAAAATTGTAAATTTTTCACATTTCTCTCCACATAACACTTCATTAGCAATCTCAACGCTTGGAACTCAACAAAATTTTTGGAACCTATCCCAATAACTATAAATTTGATATAGTGGGTATCTGAGAAGTATAGAATACCTCCTGCACTACTAAAAGATGATTGTCTCTTACTAGCCCCATAAAAAAAAAACCCATGGCTGAGACTTTTCAATGAATAAATTACCTGTTTGTCAAGGTTTCTTATGTTTGTTATGCCCTTTGTTGATTGAGACCAAAGTCCTCACATAAAAAATGACCTAAAATGAATGTATTAAATTTCCTTAAAAAATAGCTGCATTTCATGCCAACCATATACCCCAACATATAAGACATGGTAAAGAAAGAAATTGTTTCAACTCTTTTTTCAAAAACCACTATCTTAAGCATACCTCCATTGTTTCTCCTTCCCAAATATTTTGTACTCTAGTTATCTGTTCAACTTCTAACCAAACCTATTGAGAAAAAGAGTATTTGATTAACAAATGTGTGATGTTTTCCTCCTATGACTGACACAACATAAAAATAACTGGACCTTGTCTGCCTCTCCTCTGTAAAAATTTCAAAGTCAAAGCCTTATTTCTCAAAGCTAACCACATGAAAATAATTGTTTTTTTTGGGTAGATAATTTCTAAATTTTCTTCCACCACCAAGTAGGCCCTTGATGTTGAGGGTCAAAACTTGCTTTGTAACAAATTCTAGCCGTATATTGATCCCCATATTTTTTGTATGCCCTAAAAATAGTATCTAGTTCAACTCTCAACTTGATATGACTTATTAAGACTATCAGTGTAAGCTTTACACAAAACAACCTGCTCATAAGAAAGACCCAAGACCTACGCCTGCTTCCAACCTTGGGTCCAAATACTAGAAGAATATGATTTCTCCACCTTATGAAGAAAGAAAAAACCTCTGTCTTATAAAATACTTATCATAGCTTCTGGAAACAAAATGTTTTCTCCACAACCCAAAATAGAATCAGCCCCTATTTTGACTTTTTCACCATTGCCCACTTTCCAGGCTAATTATTTTCCAATCATAGGAAAGACTTGTACTAGTGCCTTCCATTGAATGGAAATATTTTTAATGCTTTTATGTGGAATTTTAATCCAATCTATAAAGGTCCCTGGACAAATATACTTACGTTAAATAACCTTCTTCCATAATCCTTCTTTGGTCAAAATCCTCCATAAAATTTTTGTTGCCAGAGAAGAACCAAAATTATGGATATTTTTAATACCCCAACCACCTTTCTCCTTTGGCCTAGCAATACTCTGCCACTTAACTAAAGGAATGATTTCATGTTCCTTACGTCCAGTCCAAAGAAATATGAAGAATTTTTTTCTTATTTTATCTAGACCTCCTTTAGGAATGAAGGCCAAGGAGTTCCAAAACACAAGAATTACCTCAAGAACCAACTTTGCAAGTGTTAATCCCCCACCAATAGACAACCATCTATTACACCAATGGTTAATCTTAAATTCAATCTTCTCTAAAATCCATCCCCAATATCTCAATCTATAAGTATTTGGATTCAATACAAAAACTAAATACTTAAAGGCATCTTGTAAATTTAAGAGATTAAAAGTAAAAATTTTGATTAGACCCTTATCAATCTCTTGCTCTAGACCATTAAAGCAAATAGAGGATTTTTAAAAATTTATCTCCATCTCGATAGCAATACTGAAGTGTCCAATATATCCTTCAAATTTCTAGCTTCCCTTAAACTACCATTTGTGAACAACAAAACATCATCAAAAAATAATAAATGAAATAAATAAAGGACCCCCACTTTAATACCAATCAAGGATCCTTCCCTATTTGCATCCAAAACAACTCTACTCAACCCTTCAACAATCAACAAAAAAAGTAAAGGAGATAAAGGCCATCCCTGTATTAATACTCTTGAGGGTAAAGAATTTGAAAGCTAATCCATTGATAAGAACAACAAAATATACAGAAGAAATACATCCCTTAATCCACTTTACTATCGAGTAGCTAAATCAGCTAAATCCCACATGTAAGAACATCAATCTTAGATACAACCAGGTAGTTCTATCATAATATTTAGATAGATCTAGTTTAAGGACCATTGCAAGAAGATTCTTAGTTTTAATAGAGTGAAGGTACTCTTGTGCAACTCCTATGGATTCAAAAATCTACCTACCTACTAAAAATACAAACTTCTCCTGAGAAATAAATTTAGAGAAAATCTTCTTCAATCTAATAGCTAGAATCTTTACAATGATTTTATAGATACAATTACACAATGAAATGGATCTAAATTTATCAAAGGTTTTATGCTTCTCCTTTTTTGGAATCAATTCTAAAAAAGTGGAGCTAAAAGCCCCCAAAACCTGACCACTCAACCTAACTTCCTCCATTACTCTGAGAAGATCCTCCTCAAATATATCATAGAAAACTAGAAAAATATCCACAAGCCATCCACCAGGCCTTGGATATTAATCCTTTTTGAAATTAGTCAGGACAACTTTTAGTTCTTCCTTTGTGACCTCCTTCATAAGTAACTTATTGTCCTCCTCTATCACAAAATTGGGGAAGAAAGTAGTTAACTTTAAAATTTTCCCAATATTGACTCTATCAGGTTCTTTATAGATTGTTTGAAATTTTTTTACTCTCAAATATGCTAGCTCAACAAAAATCCTAACGAGAGCCCCTTCTTCATTCTGCATCTTCCAGATAGTGTTAACATTCTTCCTGTGATTAGCAATATTATGAAAAACTTAGTATTTTCATCCCCTTTTTTTAACCATACAACTCTACTTTTCATTCTCCATTCATATTTCCTCCACTCCAAGAATTTGTTCTTCTTAATTTCTAGTTCAAACAATCTTTTTTTCTCCTCCTCTTTAAAAAAACCAGCCTCATTATTTTTATGAATTTCTAAATTTCCTTCTCCACCAACTTAAGATCTCTATCCACACTCTCCTATTTAACTACAATCCAAGATGACACAACTCCTTTTAATTTTTTTAAAGCAGCAGCAAATTGAAAACTCACTGATGATCTGGAACTTTAGTCATAACCAATCCATTCTTTTTTAATCAATTGTTGAAAATCTTCTTCCTCCAACCAAATTGGATTGAGCTTAAAAGGACTAGCAGGTTTTGCCTCTTGAATTTCTAATTGAAGACTTATGGGAGAATTATTTGAGCCACCTCTAGTATCAACCCATGATCATTTTCTATCTATTTTATTATATAATGACTTTGAGATCAAAAATATGTCTAACCTCTTTGAGATTCCAGCTTCCCAAACTCTATTATTTCTCCATGTAGGCATTAATTTTATTGGTTCCAAATAAATTAAACTAGCTTATTCAATCTTATGCTTGAAGTAATGTGCAATTCTATCAAGTATTGTAGATTCTCCCCATACATCACTTCTATTCATAGTAAAATTTAAGTTCCCACCAATGATAATTGTTTCATCCCTAACACACCTTTGGGATAAAATATCTTCCTAAAATAATTATCTATTTTCATAGGGACCATAACAATTAATAACTGATAACCTCAAACCCAAGTCTCTAAAAAAGAATTATGTCCACAAGCCTAGAACCATAAGGAAGAATAAATTCAGGATACCGAGTTCTTCTAGCTTGTCAAAACACTCCCTAAATTTTTGGTAGCATCTAGAGCCAAGATCCCAGTCCCTAAGAAATTTACTTAACCCTTCAATGATTTTTGTACTTGCCCCCATGGTTTCTTGTAGAAGGATAACATCCGGATTATGAATTTCCACTAGCCTAGCTAAGGCAAGTATTTTAGAGGGACTTCCAAGACCTCAAATATTAAGGGATAACAAGATAATTTAAACATATTAGAGGGGTTTTATCTCGCTCTAAGGACCCCTTTGATAAATTTTTGTTTACCTTGCTGAATTTCCCTCAAAGCCTTCTCCTATGCATGAAATAAATATTATTTCCTACCTATTGAAGTATTGGAATATTCCTTTATATGGTCTAGACCTAACCCCAACCTTCCAACAACTGCACATGTTTTCAGCTCAAATTCCCTTTTCCTAGAATGCAACAAATATCTACAAGAGGAACTTATCTCCAAACCATCCCCTAAAATATATACCTCCCTAGAAGATTCACTTGATAGGTCATAGAGACTTCCTCCAATAATATAAATTTTTGGATCACAATCCCTATTCAATATGTTTGAGGTTACTGGTCCATTGTCCAAAATCTTAGAAAATTCCTTGTCCCTAGGACTTCTCTTCGAATATTCATAAGGCAATGTACAAAATTCTTTATTACATAAGTCCATATTATTCTCATGTATTGGATAGTAATTGTTGTAAGGCTTAGATATATGATCAAAAAACTTAACAGTATCGAGCTCCAATCCTTTCATAGTTTTCTTTATGACTCTATCTCCTTCTCTAACATTTTGTAAACAGTGAAATGAAGACAAAGCTAGGCCCAAAATTTCTTCCTCCTTATCTAGAGTTTTGGTTCTAGATTCAACAAAATTATTTTTGTTTGTTTGTACCAAATCAGGGATCACTATTGAGTTCTAAAAAATAGGTATGTCTTGATTGTTGTTAGTTGACTTGAAATCCCCACTAGTCATTTTTTTTCTCCTCCATACTTTCTGTGTGAAATCTTGAGAGAATTCCTTAGCAATATGCCCATAAACATGAAAACAAAAATATCTAAAGGGAATCTTCAAATAATTCAATATTTGATTATGAACTGTATTCCCCAAAACTATATCCATACAGTCTGGTAAGCCTTCATTGATATCCATCTCAACCAAAACCTAAGCTACAAACCAAAAAATACTAGATTTGAAAGAAATATCTATATCCAAGGTTTTACCTAATAAATCTCTAATCTCTTTCAAATATCTTTCTGCCCATAAATCCATTGGTAGACCTGAAAGTTTTACTCAGATTGGGATTCTAGTAGAAAATTTAGTCCTAGGATCAAAGCAAGCCATCCAAACCTTCAAATCCAAAAAAGATCCCCAATACCAATGACCTCACAAATTTTTTTATGCATCTTCCTCAGATAAAAAACGAAAACCTATCCATCCTCTGGTAAGTAAGTGATAAATTATCCCATATCTTAAAATTGGGACCCATACCTTCTACAACCACTCATTTAGTGTATTATCAGCTATTTGATGTCCATGAAACTTTCCAATGAGGACCTTCCCCAAAAAATCCAGAACTTGTTTCATCCTCAAGTCTTCCCAAAGTATCATTATGATCTTTGACCTTATATTTTTAACCACTTTTTGTACCTTACGCACTTTAGTAATCAGAGTTGTAGATTGTGTTGATTGAAATTTTAGACCGACTCTACTTAGGGCATCCAAATCAATACTTTTACCAATAAAACCTAAACCAAAAAAAGGAAACTCTATCTAAGTGAGTTTGAGTTTTTTGGAGCCTGCTCAAGTTTTTATTCCCCATAATGAAATGCTTGCTCATTTAGACCCATAACTTGAGTAGAATATTTTGAGACAACTAAGAATAAGAAATCAATAGTACACTTGACCTAGTTTGAAAATTTTGACATAAAATCTCCTCTATCCACTAAATTTTGATCACTTGCAGTATTATTCCAATCACTAAAAAAATCCAAGGACCCCCACTTCTCAACTTCTAATTCTTGTTCAAAAATGGGACTCTTAGCCCTTGGAGTTAAAAAAATGCATTACCCCTCAAAGGGGTCCTATGATAAGTCCAAACATTCCTCTTCATTCTCCATTAAAAAATAAGAAACCAATTTTCTAAAATATACTTTTGCATGCTTTGAATCTAGAAAGTAAGTTGTCCACCCTTCATTTTCTTCACATGAACAAATCTGAGCGCACTTATATTTAAAAAAAATGATGATGCTTATTGTATCATTGTTTAAAGATATTAGTCAAGAACTGGATCCACCTTTATTTTGTTCACATGAATATATTTGAGCACATTCCAATTTTAAGAAAAATAAAATACTGCCACTTGTATTTTTTACTTTTCTCTATGCTTCACTTGTAAATCCTAGCTTTACTATGTGCACTCCGTAATTCTATCTAAACAAAATTCTCCAAATTGTTGTTCACATACATATAAATATTCCTCCCTAGAAAAATAAATTCTTTCGCCCCTTCGAATTAATTCTTTTGTACTTCACTTTGCAAACCCTAGCTTCATTGCATGCACTTCATGATTGTAGTCAACAAACTTCTTCCAAAGAAATTTAAATGTAAGAAAGATGAACACTTACCTCCTTCATAGTCTAAGCTTTCATCAAAATTACGTATGGATCTTCAACTATTACTGGGTAGTGATGATGATGGATCAACTACAACCTGGTGTGATAGTGACATCAAAATCCAACAAACCCTCTCCTCCTTGAAAATCCTCTTACATTGCTAATCAATTTTTTCCACAAAATTATCTTACGTTGCTGCTCAATTTTTTCCACAAAACCACTAGATGTCACTGCTCAGATGTTTTCCATAGAAATCCTCTAACGTTGCTACTCAAATTTTTCCACTGAATTCCTATTACATTGTTTCTCAGTTAAAAATAAATATCTCCTTGCACTTGAAAGTAAATATTAATTCAATGTAAATATACCTCTCTTTGATGTGATGCACTACATGTTGATTGGTTTCTTCCTTGATTGCACTTTCAAAGATTTTGAATGTTGTATTCTCCTAAATATTCAAGGTATGACACTATGTATTAATTGCACTACATTCTATGGCACACTCTAGACTATCCTCTTCTCCCTTCAATTCTCTTTGACCTATAGAAGCTTGATATGCATGATATTTTCAAGAAAGGCTATTAATACTTCTCTATCTCCTTTTAGAATGCATACCACATGGTATTTACGTTGCCCTTGGAAATAGATATCCTTGTTAGGTGGCACATGTATGTTATAGTCTTTAGAATATGTTGATGTATGTGGCACAAGTGTTATCTATCCTTATGGATGTTGAAGTAATGATTTTTTATTATTTTCTTGTTTGAATGGAGTGTTACTTCAGACTTGCATGCTCTTGCATAGGCATTATATTTCTAAGGTGTTACTAAGAATTCATAGGTGCTCTTCTTATTTGTACCAAATAGTACAAGATTATTTTGTTTGGTGTGGCAAGTTGAGGCTTCTTCCCTTGCATGTAACCAAGCACTCAATATCCCTTATCTCCTTAACACTCTTGCCAACTCCTTACAAGTTGTTTGAATTATCCTACAACCACAACATGCTTTATCCAACATATGGTGGCTCCTCCTATGGTGTTTCAATGCTTTCTTCTAGGTGCCCATTCATCCAAGATTCTCTCCTATTTCACTTGGGTAACACTCACTACTTGTATCTTTGTTAAATTATTATCCTTGCATTATTCTCCTTGAAACTTGCACTTTAGTTGTGTTATGCTATTCTTAGTCTCTTTTATTGTTATAGGTTCCTTTTGCACTGTGAGCGCTACCTTCATGGGAATATGGTACCATATTTGGTATCTTTAGACACATTGAATAAGATGATTTTCAACCCTTAGTTGTCCCTTTTCCATTTGCTTCATAGCTTCTTCCTTAGATTGAATAATACTGCCACTTGATGACTATAACTTTATGCTACTTTGGTGTCTTAAGACACTTCAAATTTTGTCTTCCTTTTTCTGCTTTGGAAAAGACAAATATGGTGATATTATGGACGACAAATAAATATGCTATAAACTAAGATATAATAATTTAGTTGCACTTGGATTTTAATATTTTATTACTCTCTTTATGTAGCTTTCTTCCTTGTATTTAATAAGGTGACATCTTCTCTATTTTTTTGGTGATTGTAGTGCTCCTTTGGTGACTTCTCTTCACCAAGACTTGTTGTAGCTTTACTTGTGTTTAATGGTGGATTCAAATTTTCCTTCTCCTCCTTGGAAACTCTCTCTTAAGTTTCCTTGCATGGTTAACTTTCCAATGATGATTCCAATATTTTTAACCATGCAAATACTATACCTTTTGGATGGCTATGATTTGCACTATAGTATATCAAATCTATGCTTGAGAATAATATCTTCTTTGCTTTCAATAGATAGTAGGAATTTGATATTATTCTTTTCCTTTGAAAAATATCTAACTCCTCTTTCTTATGTGTAGGTTTTACTCCTTGTAAAAACTATCTTATGCACTTCCTTGAAGATTTAAACTAGAAACCTTCCTTTTGCAACGTTAAACCTTGAAGTTTTTTTTTCTTGATAAAATAGGTTGTACTCGGGTCCCCCACCCTTAACAAATTACATCTCTATTCTATAGAGCTTGAGAGTTTATAAATAGATACACTTCTCATCTCAATTGAGATGCTATAGTTAGAAACCTACATTATTTTACATAAAATGTTTGAATTCTTGATTTTCATTTTCTAGATCTTTTCAAATATCTATATGAATACAATTACTCCAGAATTTAGCATCTTTCTTGAAATTTTCCTATAGCAACCTTCACAATGCCAAAAATTCACCTCTACTATCTATGTCTTGCATCTTAGTAGAGTGATATTTTCAAAACATCTCACTAACATATTTTGCTTTACCAAATCTAGATTGCTAGTTTCCTTCCTGAAACACAAGTGCAACCACCAAAATTATAATAAATAGCCTAAATGAACACACATTATTGTTATAAAATAAAATAGATATTACCAATGGAAAACATTAAAGTAAATCTTAATCATTAATTGATTTAGGCAATCAACAATTTTTTTCAACTTCAACTAAACTTTCTACTTCCTCAACCATGGAAAGGAGATGTTAATTTCATGATCCTCAACCAAAACCCATCTATTGTCTAGCTTATCTGCACATTTGTTTCTTTCCCTTAATATATATGTAAACCTGATTTTTTCAAACTCTTTAGCAAGATCTTGAATTTCCACAACTATCTCTTGTATGTTCCATGGAACCTTTTCTTTCCTAAAAATTGCATTTATTACTATGCAAGAATCACCTTACATACAAACTCTATTCCATTTCATTTTTTTAAATATTTTTAATCCTTCTAAAACTACCCAAGGTTCAACTTCATTATTTGTCTTAAATCCACAATTGAAAGCATAATGAGACAAAATCTCTCCTCTATTATTTCTAATTATTCCTCCTCCTCTTGATGGTCCTGGGTTTCCTTTAGATGCTCCATAAAAATTCAACTTGACCCACTCCACATCTGCTCCATCAAAATTCAAATTAACCCACTCCACATCTAGTGGTTTCCACTTTATATTCTTTACATTATTTTTGCTTCTCTTGTGGTCAACATAATAATTCCATTTAATGACTTGACTCCATCTATCAAGAATCTCTACTTCCAAATTAGGGATTGAGTGAGTTGATAGGGTTGGTTTAGACTCCTCTATGGCTAAACATATCTTCTTTTTCATTACCTCTAAACTGATTTCATCTCCTGTAAATATTCTTCTATTCCTTTCTATACATATAGTCCAAAGTATTGTATCTTTTGATATATCCCATATTGTGTGTAAAGCCTCACTTTTATAAGTGCTATGCCTTTGCTTTAACCAATCTTCAATTTTACTATTCATCACCATGCATTTGCCAAACATATTAAAAATCCATTACCATAGATTCCAAACCATTGAGAAATGTCCCAAGATATGGTCAATACTCCCCTCCTCTTTATCACAAAAAACACATTTAGAGGGTCCATGAAAACCCCTTTTCATAAGGTTATCCCAGGATAAAATTCTTCTATGACCTACTAGCCAAAAAAACATTTTGACTTTAGGAATGCTTGGGCTATCCAAAATATCTCTCCAAATTCTAGTGATATTATTATTATGTTGGTGTTGAACATTATATCCACTTCTTGTTGTGTATTCTCCTGAGCTATTCAACTCCCAAATCAATTTATCCTTGGAATCCCTCAAAATAATTACAGTTGTTACCTTTCTACTCAATTGCCTCCTAGAATCAATGTCTTGTATACTTGTAAAAAAAATCTTCTTTCCATTTTTATCTTCCTTCTCGATCCTTGTACAAAATGTTTGAAAACCTATCACCGTATTTGTCTTGAAGCAATCTCATCCAAGGTTTCAAAACTGGATTTAAATTGAGTGGTTTTTTATCACACCAAGTATCCATCCAAATAGAATTTTTTTCTCTAGTTCCCACCACCCATCGTAAACCTTTAATCATAAGATCAATAGATTTTTTTAAACCATTTCAAAGAGAAAAACCATTTGGAAGAGAGAGTGCATTAAATATTAAACTTGGGTCATTGGGATCAACATACTTAGAAGAATTCTTGCCCATTGTTTTTGACTCTCTTTGTACAATCTCTAGATAACTTTTCCCCTAAGAGCTAAGTTTGCATTTGTAAGAGCTCTTAAACCAAGACCTCCTCTAGTTTTGTCATCACATAACTTGCTTTGTAAGAGCTCTTAAACCAAGAACTCCTCTAGTTTTGTCATCACACAACTTGCTATGTAAGATCTCTTAAACCAAGACCTCATCTAATTTTGTCATCACACAACTTGCTTCATTTCACCAAAGAAATTTTCCTTTTATCATGTAAACCTGACCAAGTTATAGCAACTTAATTGAGATGAGAATTAAATCTATTTATAAATTCTGAAGCCTTGATGGAGAGGGTTGTGATTTGTCAAGAGTGGGGTACTGGAGTACAACCCCTTTTTCTCTAGCAAAAGAAAAAACTAATATAAATATAAAAATTCATTTAAAACCTTTATTAAGGTTTTTTTAAGACACACCCCATTATGGTTTGAACCTAGGTCTTCTGAAAAAGAGCCCAAAGCCAAACCACTATAGTGTTCCCTTTAGTATTAATCAATTAGAAGAATGTTAGCATTTTTTTATTAATTATTTTTTAATTCTATTTTATTATAAATAATTAAAGAGATAATGGATGTGGGTTTAAAAAGTTTTTTTAAAAAAGGAAAGACCATTGTCTTATCGTATGTCATTTTTTAATCCATATGGGAGTTGGTTACATCCACAGTCCTTTTATACTATCAATCAAGGTTCAAATCCTAGGGCTGCCCCCAACAACATCTATTCCACCTCGTTATTTATTTAAGGAAGAAAAAAATTAATAATTTTTTAAGTGTAAGTTAAAATTAGACTTATTAAATAAAACTAGTTTAATTGATTTAATTCTTCAACTTTCAAGAAAAAAAAATAGGTTTTAACCTTCTCAACCATGCATGTATAATAGTCAAGCTATTATAATACCTAATATGACATATTAAATGCGAGAACCATGTAAATTTGGTATAACCAATTTTAAATAAATAATATTAAAAATTTTAAAAGTTTTTTTCAAGTAAGTCCTTTATAATTTAATGCTAATTTTTATAACCATGGCTTCTTAAAAATATTTATAATATTTTTTAATCTGATAAAAAGAATTAATTTTCAAATGTATTCTTCACCTTAAGGTATTAGTTTTTGTTAAGTATTTTCACCACCAAAGTTCACTTTCAATAAGAAAATTTACTATACTTCTAGTTATTATAAATTAAGAAAAAATATTTTAACTTGATTGTAAATACAAATATTTGTAGAGGTTGACATAACTAAAGGCTACTATAGATAACATTTTTTTGCTAGGATGAGTGATGATGTATGGTGGCATAGAAGAATGTATAAAAGAGTTTTGTTGAGGATTAAGGATTGGAGAAAAATTGAGCATGGAATTTGGCATAGGTATATTCTAAGAGAGGGTAGGGGGTATCTTTACTACCCAAATAAGAACATCCTTTCCACTTGTTACTTATTCAAATGCTATAGCTAGTGTATGATAATTAACATTATAGACCATTAGAGCTAAGTCAGATTGCAAACCTTTGATGTAATATAGCAATGTTTGTTCCTCATTTGACCTAAAATTTAGTGGGATTAGATTCAAAGTCCTTAAGAATATAGTATTAAAATCACGGATGTTTTATTGAGGGTGTATTTACATTGTATTTAACTAAAATAAAATTGAGTAACCATTTTCCATGCTACCAAACCTATACATATTTTGTTTTACTATTGATGCCCAACTAGTAAACGAATTATTTGGTAATTCCCTATACCATAGAGTAACTTTATCATGAAGAAAATAGATTAGTAAGTATATCATTATGTCCTCCTCTTGAATGTGCTTAGTTGATTTAAATGTAGATAATTCATGAGGTGATCCAACGTTGTCTTGCTTCCATTTCCATGAAAGGTAGATAAGGCTTTCATAACTACTAGGGGAATGAGAGAATATACCACTAGGTTAATGTTCCTTGGTAGGTTTAATCAAGAAGTTGCTTTTATGCTCTAAGGGGTACTCCTAGGTTGTTTTTCTAAGGAGGAGGTTGATCATACTTTTTATGAGAAGGGTACATCGCATAGCCAAGAGGAAAGTACAAATGGTATGGATATAAAGGGTAAAAGGGTGGAGGATATTGAGGTGGTAGATTCTGGTAAGCCCACTACTGATTAGGAGGTGTTTGGATATTTTGCTATAGAGGAGAATATTTTAACCCTATATGTGGGATTTATTGGTTTTGGGGAGATGGACCTTGCATATTTAATTGTGCTTAGATGGATGAAGGTGATGTTGATCCCTAGAAATTTTCTTGGGATACTTGCAACCCCACTTGTCCAACCATCACTTGCATATTTGAACAAAGTTTAGGTTTAATCCTAATGAACCTATTGGACTTAAGGATTAGCCTAGAGGGATGTTAAAGTGTTTTGTAAACTGAATCCAAGTAATATTTGGGCTAGAAATGTACTTGTAGGAGGTATTTTTACATACTAAAATTTTGTGGTGGGTTGTAGAATTGATTCACAAAGGGTAGGTTTTTTACATCAATTAGTATCTTATACAATAGATGAGTCATAATAAGAACTAGACTCGACCAAGTCTAGTTTGTTAGACCTAATGAATAAATCATTTGTTAGATTAAGTAGTCAATTTATGGTGGTATAAGGTTTTGGCTAATTAGATTGGCCATGGGACTTTTTATTTTGGATAGGGTAGGATTGGATACTAGATTCTCCACAAATTCATCCTCCTGATGTACCCATATAGTTGTTTGCTCTTTCCTTTTCCCTTTGGCATTTTATGAATAATACATAATGATGTTTATCATTTGGTGATCTTTTCAAAAATTTTGAGCTTTTGATCTACAAAGATTATGTTTTGGGATCAAATTTTGTAAAAATTCAAAATTTTCTCTATTGAGTGATTTTCTCTCAAAGTTAGAGTGTTTTGCTTAAATTTTTAGGGCAATTTGATAGAAATTTGTAGTTTTCTAGAATATGAAAATAGAAGAACAATTCACTTAGAAAATGTAAACTACTTGCTTTATTTTTTCAAGTGATTCACTTAAATTTCTAAATTCATTTTTTTTTTTATAAAAAGAAGATGGTTTAAGTGGATCACTAGTGAATCACTTTTGAGACTGGAGAAATTTAGAGATAGGAAGAAAGGAACTTGTTTTTTTCTAACAAATCATTTTTAAAACTTGGAGTGAATCACTCATTAGATTTGTATTGGATGAATTTTAATGTGTCAAAGTGAATCACTTGCTTTTTATAAGTGAATCACTTGTTGTTTTGAACTTGGGATAAAATGACTCAAAATATGACTTAATTTCTTATTTCCCGTAGTAGATACTGTTGGTCATCAAATCTTCCCAGGAAAGGATTTGGGTAAGTGTATGCACCCTAGACCTGGACCAACATTGAAAGGCCAAAGGGAAGAGATGCCCCTCGTGCCAATATTCGGAGAAAGGTCGGCTCCTATGCTAAACTAATTTGGTGTTTTGAGATAAGGGTGTAGGAAAGAGATAAAAGAGTAAGGGTGTAGGAAAGAAATAAAGGGAGTAAGGGAAGAGAGATCAATAATTTAAAGTGGGAGAGAACAGGAAGCACGATCACTAACTAACAACTTGAATAGCAGCAAAGAACACCAAGAATAAATGAAAGAAATGCCACATTAACCTTCCTATGTATCCTCTGGGTGAGCTCCAAGATTCTCCTTCTCCCTTTCATCAAAATTTAGGGTTCAGAGTAACGACGATTAGGACAAGCGAATATAATAGAAACCACAACCCACCAGGCAGCATAAAAGAAAACCAATATAGTGTTTTCCTCTCCTATGTATCCTTCGGGCAAATTTTAGGGTACAGTCCCCAATCGCACACCGAATTCAAGATTCAGAGTTACAGTATGCAAATGAAGAAAGACAAAAGAAATAAACATAGAAGGCAACATACAAGAGAGAAATTGAGCCCAAAGCTCTTTAGTATTAATCGTAGGACATCAAGTTACAACTTTCTAGCAGAAAGTTCCCCCCTCTTACATTACAATGCCTGGGTTTTTATAGAGGACCCGACCCTCCGAGTCATAATTACACAGAATGGGGGAGTACTTCTCTCGAGAGTCGAGAAGTTGGCTCCTCGCGGCGCTCGTGACTAAGCTCTCAAATCCATTACCAGAACTGGCAACTACGATCGGGTCAACCAGGGAAAGACACATTAATGAGCCGCCTGGATGTCCTTGGTCTTCGGGTGCGATGCTCGAGTGGCCGCCATGCTCGTCGGGCTCTCCATCATGGACTGATACTTCATTTCCAATTGCTAAAAATGAACAACGGGCTTATCGGGCACAAAAAAATGTATTTATGAGGCACTTGATCGCCTCGGGAAAATACCCGGCTTGGAGTGTGTGCCCCTGAAGCGCTTCGCTAGATGTTTGTTTGCAACTTTGCTTTGTAATGGACTTGAGCTGAAACAATAAATCCTCCTTGATTTCTACTTCATAAAATGGAGCTTCGCAAAATAGCTTCGGGGGTGATGAGGGCCGAAGCGGATCTCCTTCGCAAGATGGACACTTCACTTCTCACCGCTTCGCTAGAGAGATGTATCAAAAATGCTTCGGTGAGGCCCTTTGTCTAAAGTAGATACTTCACTGGTGAGTTTGAAAAATGCTTCATCGTGAACCTTCTTCAATACTGTGGTTCGGGGGTATTTCGGCCGAAGCGCATTCTTGCCTTTAAAATTGCTTCGACTGCTTCTACTTTGGGTGAAAGTACTTTGCACGAAAGATGGCCGAAGTAGATGCTTCGCAACGACTTTCGGTGAAGTAGAAATGGTTCGCTGGTGGGAAGGCCCGAAGTGAGTGCTTCGGCGGCCTTTTGGCGAAGTATTTTCAATGCCTACTCCTTCAAATCTCGCTTCGCAATTTCTTGCCTAAAGTAGTCTTTTGAAGTGCTTCGGGCCCGAAGTATTTTTCATTCTTCTTGTTTTGCTTCGGCAACACCACTTCGCAAAACCTCTGCCCGAAGTAACTTCTTGAGGGACTTCGGGTCCGAAGCAGTTTTCTTGCCTTAGTCAATTCGGACCGTGTTTTTCCTTCGGCGAAGCTATTCTTTTGAAATTGCTTGAATGCCGCTTCGCAAAAAAGTTGCCCGAAGTGGTTCCTGGAAATGCTTCGGGTGCAAAGTTCTTTTCCTGAATTCTTCTTCGGCAATGCCACTTCGCAAGATTTTTGCCCGAAGTAGCTTCTTGAAGTGCTTCGGGGCCAAAGTAGATCCCATCCTTAGTGATTTCCTTTGCGAAGCTATCTTCCTTAGCTTATTCGACAGCAAAGCTCTTTCTTCTTCCTTTTTATGTACAAGGGGGGTGGCAGGGAAAGCCAAAATTGCTGCAACACTTGAAAATGTTGTTTCTAAAAGCAAGGGAACAAATTCATGAATTTAAAGAAATACTTTACAAAAGAGAGACTGTACAAAATTTTGATTTCTTTTTCTACCCCTTGTGCAATGTGACAAAATTGTCAACATTCTTGGTGGCTCGTGGGGCAACGAGCTCGTCTCGGTGGGAGAACCCTCAACTTTGATCCATTGGGCTAGAGTCACCTCCAGACCCTTCTCCTCTTTCTCTCTCTGAGAGCGCTTCCACAACTGGTTCTCCTTCTTGCTTCTTCTTCTTCCTCTTCTCTCCTTCTTCTACCGATGCGGCCTCCTGCTGCGGTGATGGGACAAGACGATCAGATTTTCTTCATGGTTCGATGGACGTGAGCCCAGACACCTTTCTGAAATGGCTCTTGGTCTTCGAGTGCCTTGACCAAAACATGGAACCGATCAATCTGCCCAATGTCAGCATGTTTGATTCTTACACTTAGGTCATTCAGGCAAGCCATGATTTTGCAATGTCTCAGAATGAAGTCGATGACTTGTCCTTCTATGACTGGCTCTTCCCACTCATCTATTTTTGAGATGTCACTTTTGAAATGGAGCCACTCCGGCTTGAGTTCTTCCCTGGTGAGAAGGTTCCCATCATCATCTATGAAACTCGGGAAACCTAAGGAAGAAAGATCTTTGAAGTAACCCATTGATGTGTGCTGCTCCTGCTCAAATATGTCTAGGAGGTCCTTCGCCTTCTGTGCTTTCTTCACCTTGGAGAAGAAGGCGTGAATAGTGGCTTGGGTAGTAGACCAATCCCTAGTCGTTCGACTCATAGCAGCAACCTGCAGGTCCTGATATCTAATACTTTGGACCTCAAAAGCCAGCTTGAGTCACCTTTTGATTTTTTGGATGACCTCATCTACTATTGGCCCTTTCTTAGCAATGGCATACTGAGCTTCGATGACATAGATTAAAGTTGACAGGGCACTGGAGGCCCGCGATCTGAAACCTTTGAGCAAGTGTGAGCGAATTTCCTTGATTTTGCCTCTGTCGAACAACTCTAGGTTTGCTTTTTTGAACAACTGCTGCTGAGTCTGCAAGATTTTGCTTTCGAGCTCCTTGGATTTTAGCTCATTTTTGGCCTATTTTTGTGCTTGGTGCTCAGCCGAATACTGCAATTGTAGTATCTGCTATTTTAGGGCATGTGTTTCCTTCTTCATTAGCTTACACTGCTCCTCTGAATCCTCCAGCTTGGAGCGGATTCTAGCTAGCTCTTCCTCCAACTTGATGTTGGCGCTCTCTACTTCAAACCTACGCTGATTAGCAATATTCGCATGCGCTCGAAAAGTCTTGATTTCGACGTGCATGGATGCGGATTCATTATCTATATTCAAATGTTCCAGGTCCTTGGTCTTCTCCTGGTAATCATAATCAGTCGAAGTCATTTCATCCAGAGGCTTCTGGACCTTAGGGACCTTCTTCACTTTATGTAACTTTCTGCCCTTCAAGTCGAAGATAGCATATTTTTCAACCTGGGCCGGAGATCGCCCTCTTTTCTTCCTTGCCTCCTTCAACATTTTCTCTGTGTTTTGCCAAGCTAAGAGTAGCTTCTCGGCTAAGGGGCATTCCTTTATTAAGGATAGATCTGATTCAAAAAATGCTGGATCTCCAGCCGAAGGGGTGAACAAATATAAAGAATCAATGGGGAATGCCTCCCCAGAAGGTTTGGAGACGGGTGTAGCAGGAGCTTTGGCAAGCGGGACTATGTTGTGTGCGATGGGAGAATGGGCTACGGGGCTTGGCGTTGGAGCACTGCCTTCACCTTGACTAAGGACTGAAGGAACGACGGCGTGGGCGGGCGAAGTAGTTTCAATAGGCTTGTCCCGGCCGGATGACTCGGGTGGAGTGGGGCTAGGCAGAGTTGGAATGGCAATGGGCAATACCTGAGTGGGCGATTGACCCTGTAGGGGAGGGAGAGATTGATGGGGACCTTCAACCGGGACCACAGTGGATGTGTCGAAGACCAAGGTGAAGGGAGGAGAGTGCATACCTGTGTGCCCTCCTAGCAGAGTGGTCATGGTGACTTCTTGTGTGATTGGCTCTTGCTCCTTTTGGGCTTCGGCACTCCCAACCTCCACAACTTCTACTTCGGGGTCTCCCTCTTGTTGGAGGAGCTCCTCCACATCAATGACGTCTATGTCTGGGACCATCTCGGCACTTGGTGGCCCTGCATCTTCAACATTTGCTTCGGTCGGGCCTGATGCAGGTTGTTCAGCAGGAGCACTTGGGAGCTTTGTGCGGGGTCGCTTTGGGTGGCTCGGAGGCACTTGAATTTGCTCTTGCCTCTTTCTTTTCTTCCTCTCCAATGGTTGCTCTACCTCTTCGGCACTTGTGTCATGGATTTCCGATGGTCCCTGTGGTAGTGCCTCTGGTGTAGCTTTGGTTCTTCTTCCTCTTCTTTTTCGAGGCATCTTTAGCTCCTCTTGGGCTTTCGCCCGATCCTGGGGTAGCTGGGGGAACAAAATCTGCAAAGGATATGGACTTCCAAGTTTCAACATTGGCTTCATAAAGAATTGCGAAGTCTTTATCTGCTGCCAAGAGTCCATAAGAATTCATATTTTGGCGATGGACTCTCATTATCCACCACTCCCTTAATTTTTCCTCGCTCCAATTCTTCAATTCCTCCTTTAAATCATCTTTTGCCTTTCTCCAAAATGTGGAGCTTGGAGTTGGGAGGGGGTGCTGGTCAGGGTCAAACTCGGCCTCCATGGGGTAGAACTCATGCCAGGGAGGCAATGTCCTCATTCTCTCCAAATGCCACTCCAGATCCTTCCCATTGGGATTATTCCTTTGTTCCACAATTTTAGGGTGGGGGCAGATGTGGAAATTCTTGAATTTTAAGTGATCCCTCATCACTCCCAAGGGATCATAGAGCCATTGTTGAGGAATCTAGAGTAGGCCAAAATTGGCAAGCTTTTCCTCCAGGAAAATGCTCTGTTTCAAGGCAAAGACTTTGATTACACCCATCCTGAAGGGGAAGTCACAGGTATGTGCCCATTTTTGACCGTGGCCATACACTGAATTTGTAGCGTCGCTCTACCGAGCGACTTCCAATGCGAACTGATATTCGGAGGGGTAGACTGGTAACAAGAAGGGCTTCCCTATGAAACCGAACAGGTGAATCACCAGTCCCTATGTCAATTGGAAAACATCTCCCTTTTTTTCCTGCACCACTCTATCTCTCAAACTGAGGGGCACCCGAGGGCAAGAGCCTTTCAACAAATGCATGGCGGGTCCCAAAAACTGTTGATTAAAAGAATAATAGGACTCTGTCCTCAATAGGAGGGGAGTCCACTGGTACACCGATAGAGGATTTCCATCCTTGCCGCTTGGAGAAATGGTGATATGGGGGAATCGCTTATGAACCTGGTAGAAAAACAACCAGACCAGAAAAGAACAGGGTGCGAAGTACTGGCCCGTTGTCGAATTCTTCATGCTGGTGAGCCTCGTGTGCAAGGTTCGGGCCACCCATTCTACCCAATCAAAGAAAACTGGGTTGGTGTTTGGTCTTGAAGCGTCAGGGGCATAGAATTCCCCTCTTGAAATACATTCGGCCAAAGACACCTGCTAGGGTTGCACCGAAGCATCTGTCGACAGGCCCACCACCCATGCAATGATGGAGAAAATATCGGTGTTCTTGAAGGCCGCCAAGGGTAAGGGCATCTGGGGTAGCTTGCTTGAAGGTAGCCCGCTTTTGAGGTTCTCGCATAGGAATTTCAATATGTAGCTGTTGGAGGTGAACCTCTCCATTTGTTCGCTTAAAATGACGTTGCAAACAGAATAGCCCTTGGGCGGACCTTGCTATGGCGTGAAGGCTGCTTGTACATCTTCCTTCAAAATGGAAAACAATTTATGACCCAAAGCATCCAACACTTGCTTGGATGCAGGCTGGTAATTCTGCATGATAGCATAGATTAGTTTGGGACAATGGTGAGCAGGCGGGGTCAAATACCAATAAATTTGAGAGTAATATGCAGCAACTCTCTTATTCTCTAGGGTGAGTCTCGCTCATCATAAACTCTATGGTGCGTCGGAGGTCGGACACACCCTTAGAGAGCTGTGTGTCTCTAATCTTCTCCCACCCATCAATTGGTGGTTCTACAAGCTGCTCCTCCTCAGAGTCATCCCCTTCTTCTATCGGATGCTTTTTAGGGCGAGGGGTGAGATTTATCTTCTTTGGAGTATGCTTTTTCTCTTCCTTGCCCTTCTTTGTTTTTTTAGGGCCTGCAACTTCGGGCTCTTTCCCCTTCTCTTTGGAGTTTTTCTTCCCCATGTTGAAAATGATGGCGGTAGAGTCCTTGATACAGAGGGCTTCAAAATGTGAAGGGCTTAGATGCAAAGGGTAGGAGAATTGTAGAGTAACCGAAGGCTCTTAGTCTTGCGCAAACTGATGGATAAATAACCTCCCCTTTGCTAGAGCTTCGCGTTTTATAGCCTAAAAAGGTAACTACCTCAATTTATGGCACCTACCAAATTTAAATTAATGCTTCGGATGGAGGAAGTTGCCTTGCCCTTTGATTGGCTCTACAACAGCGTAGTACACGGGGCCACATGCTTTGGTAATCATGAAATGCAAACTACTACCACCTCGTACCTCGGCATGGCTTTTTACATTAACCGAATCACCTCGGGATGTGCTCTGCCACTTTTGCCTTAAATTCATCCACTTCGAACTCTTTTCAAGGTTGTTGTCAGTGCATTCTTCGAGGCACATTTTAAATTCTCTCCGTATTTTGTTGGTTCGACGAAGTTGAAATCAGCATTGAAAATGCTTCGCGGTGAACCTTTGGTGCGAGCTGCTTTTTGACACTTCGGGCCCGAAGTACTTCTCCATCACCGCGCTGCCGCTTTGCTTCGCGAAGACCGCCTACCGAAGCTTACCTTCTTGGAAACTGCTTCACAAGGGTTCCTTTTAAAATCTACTTCGCAAAACTTCTGCCCGAAGTCACCTCTTAAAATGCTTCGGGTGCGAAGCTCTTTTCGTGCCTTTGTTTGAATTTTGGTTCGGCCCTTTTGAGGGTAAAGTGCTTCACTGCGAACCTCCTCGCAACCACTACTTCGCATTGAAAGTCCCCGAAGGAGATTTTGTACCACTTAGCTTTTGCAATCTTGGAATAAGATGTATATACACAAATGAAAAAAATATATACAAGAGTACATACACATTTTTTTTTTTAGAGATTTTTTTTTTTTTACAGAGTTTTACCTCAATGATGAAAAGTCTTCAAATGAAGACCATTAACAGAAATTGGTAATACCTGGCCATCTGCATCTTTGAGGATGAAAGAGTTGGCCGAGTTCACCTTCACAATTTCGAATGGCCCATCCCAGAAGGCGTCCAGCTTGTCGTGATTCCCAGGCTTGGCCTTCTAGGAGTCCCACTTCCATACCAGATCTCCCACTTTGAATGTGCGATCGGATGATTTCCTTTTGAACCAATCTTGGGTGACCTGAGCATGCTTAGCGAAGTTCTGGTAGGCTTCCTCGTGATCTTCCTCTAGCTATAATAGCTGAGCTAATCTACTTTCCATTGGACTAACTCCATCTTCTTCTTCTAACAGCTGCAGTGCAGGGATCTCCACATGGGTGGGTAAGATGGCCTCCTTGCCATAGACCAAGGCATAAGGTGAAGTCTTGATTGACTTCTTGACAAAAATTCGATCGGCCCACAAGGCCCGATCTAGAAGGAGATGCCAAGTCCTTTTGTTTTGCTCTATAAGCTTCCTTAGCACCCTCAACAAGGTCTTGTTGGTGGATTCTGCCAATCCATTGCCCTGTGGATAGTAGTTGGAGGAGACTTTATGATATATCCCATGTTTGTAGAAGAAATCATTGATTTTGGTGCCTAAAAAACTGGGACCATTGTCCGTAATGATTGCTTTGGGAATGCCGAACCTGGTGATCAAACCCTCTAGGAAGGCGATTACAGTCTCTTGATCCACATGTTTCGTAGGGATCGCTTCGGCCCACCTGGTGAAGTAGTCAGTTGTCGTCAGGATGAACTTATGTCCCACGGAGGAGTTCGGCGATATGGCCCCTATGAAATCCAGCCCCCATTGTTGAAAGGGTGTCTCTACTTGTATCGGACGAAGGGGCATCGAAGCATTTTTGCTTCGGATGGCAAACTTTTGACATTGCTCACATCTACGGCAAACGGTGAAGGCATCGATGAAGAGAGTGGGCCAATAATAACCCGCCTTGATTATCTTCAGTGTCGTTGTTCTCCCTACGAAGTGACCTCCAGATAGTCCTGAATGAAATTCTCCCAGGACTCTCCTTTTATCATCATATTTTATGCACTTAAGAAGGACACCATCAATGTTTCTAAAAAACAAGCCTTCGGGGCGCAAAGTATATCGGGTGGACCGCATCCTGAAATGCCTTCGTTGTGAAGCATTTAAATGTGAAGGACATCTGCCAGTGTTGAAGTATTCGACTATTTCACTGACCCAGTCCTTCTCATCCTCTTCCTGGTTTGCGAAGCATCCTTCGGCTAGCGAGTCATCCCATTGATATTCTGTCGCTTCGGCCGCTGTGCTCTTCGCCAATTCTTGACACAATGTGCGATCGCAAACCAGTTTTGTGGGTTTGATCTCGATGTCGAATTCTTGTATCTTGTTGACCCAACCGGCTCTCTTACTACCCAATTCTCCTTGGATGATGAAATTGCGCACATCGAGATGAATGACAAAGACTATAACCCGACTTTGGGAGATGAATTGCTTGAATTTCTGAAGAGACTTCATTACTGCATGCACCTGACGTTCTATGAAATTGTATTTCTCTTCATGGGGATTGATCACCTGGCTCAAAAATGCGATGGGACGCTCTTCACCGTCTTCCCCCTTTTGTGTTAGGACCGCAGCATAGCTCTCGGGTTCCCCTATGGCATACAGGATAAAATATTGACTGTAGTCAAGGTTGATCAGGACCGGCGCCTGAGTGATTCGGGCCTTAATATCTTCGAATGCCTCCTTTCTCTCTTTCGTCTAGATGAATTCGGTGCCCTTCTTCAAAAGTTTGGACATCGACTTGATGACTTGGGCAAAATCAGGGACAAACTTCCTCACGAAGTTGATCTGGCTGAAGAAATATTGAAGTCCTTTCTTGTCTGTTGGGAGTGGGAGTTTCGTTAGAGCCTCGGCTCTGTCGAGATCTACAACGAGGCCCTTTTCTGATATAGCATGTCCCAACAACTTCCCTTCATTGACTGCGAATATGGACTTCTTTGGATTGATTGAAATGCCAAACTCTCGATATTTTTCAAAAATTTGTTGTAGGTGTAAGGGGTGATCCTCCCTTCTTCGGGAGAAAATGGTCATGTCATCTAGATAGATGACGATAACCTTATTTAGAAGCTCACCAAAAGCTAGATCCATCGCCCTCTGGAAAGTGGCACCAGCATTCGAAAGGCCAAATGGCATTCGCTGGTAAGCAAATGTCCCCCACTTGGTGGTGAACATTGTTTTATGTTGGTCTTCGTTCCTGACCCAGATCTAATTGTATCCGGAGAAACCATCGAGTAGGGAGAAGCGTTGAGCTCCAGCCACCGAGTGCAAGATCTGATCGATTTGTGGAAGAGGATAGTGGTCCTTGAGAGAAGCCTGGTTCAGGTTGCGAAAGTCCACGCATAAACGTATATCTCCATTCTTTTTTTGATGGGGACTAGGTTCGCTACCCAAGAAGAATGTTTGATGGGATAAATTATCTTTGCCTTGAGCATTTTTAGGAGTTCGGCCTTCATCAGGACCTCGATCTTCGGGTTAACCGACCTTTGCTTCTATCGAAAGGGTTTGATTCCCTCCTGCAACTCAATTGTATGCTGGATTAGTTGTCGATCGTATCCCCTTAGGTCTTGATAAGACCAAGCCACTATGTCGGGATACCTTTTGCATAGAGATCGGATCTGCTCTAGCTCCTTCGAAGTGCAATCTGTTCCAACTTTTATTGCTTTTCCAGGCTCGAGCTCCAACTCTTGATACTGCTTGGCATTAACTTTGATCCTGTGTGAAACTGCTCGATCATTCTGATCAAAGAGGCTTTCCAGAGTAATCAATCCTTTAGGAAGGTGGTTATTCTTCAATTGAACTAGCCCTTCATATTCCTCACCGTCAGGGCTTCTGCTTTTGACTGTGGCTGCTTCTTGAATCATGAAATTCACAATCTGCTCATCATTGTCAAAGACTTGCCAATGTAGATCTCTGTCTGGGACAGAGGGTCTGTAGATCATTCTCACAGCTTTGGGCTTGTGCACCATGTCTTCTGCTAGAGAGTACTTGGCTGCGATGGATGCCAGAACATCGACATGTCGATTCTTTTCTCTTGGGATAGACTACAGATTGAGAGATTCGAACTAGTCGAACAAGTCCCATACCCTATTTTGGTATGACTTGAGATAATGCTTCTTTGAAGTGCACCTGTTTGTGACCTAGTTGCATACCAGTTCAGAATCTCCAAATATTTGGAGGTGCTTTATGCCTAACTTGTCAGCTTTCTTGAGTCCTAGGCATAATGCTTCATATTCTACTGCATTGTTGGTGCAGCTCCATATCAACCGGTAGCAATACTCCTTTTGCTCTCCGGATGGTGAAACTAGAAGAATCCCTGCCCTGACGCCATTTTTACATTGGGCACCATCGAAGAACAACTTCCATAGTCCTTCTTGGGCACTTGTTCTATTCTCTGGTTGGGTGTGTTTCTCAGGCTTGGTGATCGCATAACATCCTATCTCGGTCTCTACCATGGCATTAAAGTCTACCAATGAGAACTCATCTTCATAACTTAGTTGCGCAAGAGACTCCTCGACCAGGTCCACCTGCTCTACTTCCTCCACTATTGCATTCACTGGATCATTGCTCTCTTCTTCGGACATCTTCTGCACAAGGAAGGAAGAAGGCTTTTCATTGTAGATCTTCACCTTCTTTCCTTTGAATGGAATCTCCAGATGAGAGTAATCCATAGATAGATATCCACCTAGCTTTGCTGTGAATTCCCTTGACAAGCACATACTGAAGTATGGCTCCAGGTCGACGACCACTACCTCTTGTATGACCGTGATCTGAGGCATCTTATGTAGTCGAATAGGAATGTCTTTGATCACTCCTATAGTCTTCACTGGGGTACCATCCAACTGGAGTACGCCCTGGCTGCTTCACGTATATTCCATCCCTATTTCTTCGTAGACTGCTTTTGGCATGACTATTGTCGTGGCCCCAGAGTCGATCATACAGTTATGTACAATATACCCTTCCATCTGTAGAGACAGGTAGAACGGAGGCGGTCTATTCTTCCCCATAATGGATGTGGATAGGGTCTGCACAAGAGCAAGCGATGCTACCTTTTTTACTTTAGTCATCTTCAATGATTCTTGCAGTAGGTCCACTTGTCCAGGTAGTTGTAGTGCATCGTACAAGCTGATCTTGGCTGGAATCCTCTTTAACTCCTCCACAATGTTGTACGTCGGGGAACTGAGCACCTCGGGTTCCTTTCTCGGCTCATATCTGGTGTGATACTACTCCGTAGCTTCAACTCTTTGTCACTTAGTCAGTGAAGGAAACTTGAGCTTTTCCCTAGCTTGCTCTTTTGTTTCTTGCTGAGGTGGTTCGACAGAGGCCTTTTGAGCTTTTTCTTTGATCGATGTAGGCGGAGGAGCTTCGTTCGGGGCTGAAGAAGATGATTGTCCCTTCTCGGGTCGAGCGTGCACTTTTAAGGGAGCCATCTGAGTAGCATCCACTTCTATCACCTTCTTTCCTCCTCTGGTAAGCACTGCAACCGGCTCTTCTTCGCCAATCGCCAAGTTCTGACTCATTTTCTTGATGACATTGACTTGACCGCCATGACTACTGCTCGCCAGTGTTTGTACATAGTGTTGGTGCAGCATGCAAGTATTCTCTTCATGTGGATCATTGCACGTAGAGCACCAATATACATAATCGAAAGTGCTCGGAGCTTCATCAATCGTAGCATTTCTCGTCGAAGCCTTCCCTTGCTGGACTGCTTGGTCTTTGGTAAGCACAGGCATAGGATAAGACCTTCTCGATAGAAATTCTTGTTGTGCTTGCTTCTTCTTCACAATGGTCATGTCGTTGGACAACGTCTGAATTATGGAGTTCAGAGACTGCATCTCTTGCAGAATTTTAGCTTGCATATCATCGGCTTTTGGAACGAGTGGCAATGAAGCCATCGTCGATATTGGAGGCAGGGCGGGGAATGCCAAAGTGACAGTGGGCTGCGAAGTTGAAAATGTGGGAAAATGAATTTGTGGAGCGGTGATTTGAGACACAATAGGATTTGGGTTCCAAGATGAGATCGGGTATGTAGGGGTTACAGAGATCTGTGAAGCGGCGGCGCTCGCATACTGGGATTGAGGGAATTCGGGAAGTATGGGCATCGACATCCTTTGGGGAAGCTTGCCCACAGCTATCAAATCCATTTTTGCCCTCTTGGCTAACTCATACAACTCGGGAAAAGTATTGATGTTAGAATATCTTACCATGATATTGATATCAGGGTTGAAATCCCGAAGGAAATAGTATGTTGCAGCTTCGTCGGTTGGCCGAAGTCCAACTGGTACTCTCTGCCAGGTTCGAGCGAACCTAACATTGAAGTCTATGATCTCTTCTTGTGGATGTCTCTGGATTGAAGTGAACTGATGCAGGAGAGAGGTAGGATCGGAGGACTCATTGAAGCTTCGCATCAACTACCCGACTAACTGGTCCCATCCCGTAATAGTATCGGGTGGTAAAGATCTATACCAGTAGAGGAGTTTTCCTCTAAGGGAAAGAACCAGAAGCTTTACCATAACTCGCTCCTCTGTGATGTCATGGATTGCCGCTAGAGAGATTATGTCCTGGATGTGCTCCAGAGCAGTCTTCCCAGTTCCATCGAACGTTGGGATCTTCTTTATAGCAACAGGCGACACTTGCCCTTGTCCCGCTAGATTTAGCGGTGACAAAGAATCCCATGCCGGGAACAACCTGGGTGGTGGTTGCTATTGCATTTATTGTTGTTGTTGTTGTTGTTGTTGTGCCATACTTGCTCCTAGATTTTGAGAAACAGGAATCCTCGAAGCTCCTCCTTGATTGCTAATAGGACGACTAATAGGAATGGAGGCACTAGGATGCTTTGGTGAGTTGGGAGGATTGGGAGGAAAACTAGATGTTGTGCTATCAGAAGTTAGGCCTTGTTCGTCAACAGCAGCCTCTTGCGAGGATGTTCCATGTAACAGTGACTCGGGGGTGACCAACCTTGATCGCTCCCCAAAGGCATCGATATCTAGCTCAAAGAACTCGGTTTCCTCTCCTCTATTCCTAACTCTCCATCTCGTTTGCATGAAGGCACAAACTTTGGTACTGGTCTTTACGACTTAAATATTCTTGGGTAAACAGAGTCGCCAGATGCTAAGAGTCTTTCGGTAATGAGAGCATCGGTTCTCACTACCACTAGTCAGGTGAGACTAACCGGGTCACACCGGGAACTGGTTAGAACTATTGGCCCCGGTGGAGACGGGTTTGAGATTCGTGTTCTTAAAATATGGGACCTTGGTCCCATCGGGCGTGCCAAAAATTGTTGGTCATCAAATCTGCCCAGGAAAGGATTTGGGTAAGTGTATGCGCCCTAGACCTAGACCAACATTGAAAGGCCGAAGGGAAGAGATGCCCCTCGTGCCAATCTCCGGAGAAAGGCCGGATCCTATGCTAAACTACTTTGGTGTTTTGAGATAAGGGTGCAGGAAAGAGATAAAAGAGTAAGGGTGTAGGAAAGAAATAAAGGGAGTAAGGGAAGAGAGATCAATAATTTAAAGTGGGAGAGAACAGGAAGCACGATCACTAACTAACAACTTGAATAGCAGCAAAGAACACCAAGAATAAATGAAAGAAATGCCACATTAACCTTCCTATGTATCCTCTGGGCGAGCTCCAGGATTCTCCTTCTCCCTTTCATCAAAATTTAGGGTTCAAAGTAACGACGATTAGGACAAGCGAATATAATAGAAACCACAACCCACCAGGCAGCATAAAAGAAAACCAATATAGCATTTTTCCTCTCCTATGTATCCTTCGGGTAAATTTTAGGGTACAGTCCCCAATCGCACACCGAATTCAGGATTCAGAGTTATAGTATGCAAATGAAGAAAGACAAAAGAAATAAACACAGAAGGCAACATACAAGAGAGAAATTGAGCCCAAAGCTCTTTAGTATTAATCGCAGGACATCAAGTTACAGTAGCTTTCTAGCAGAAAGTTCCCCCCCTCTTACATTACAATGCCTGGGTTTTTATAGAGGACCCGACCCTCTGAGCCATAATTACACAAAATGGAAGAGTACACTCTCGAGATCTGAGAAGTCGGCTCCTCGTGGCCCTCGTGACTGAGCTCTCAAATCCATTACCAGAACTAGCAACTGCGACCGGGTCAACCATGGAAAGATGCATTAATGAGCCGCCTGGATGTCCTTGGTCTCCGGGTGTGGTGCTCGAGTGGCCGCCATGCTCGTCGGGCTCTTCATCATGGACTGATACTTCATTTCCAATTGCTAAAAATGAACAGCGGGCTTATCGGGCACGAAAAAATGCATTTATGAGGCACTTGATCACCTCGAGAAAATACTCGGCTTGGAATATGTGCCCTTGAAGCGCTTCGCTAGATCTTCGTTTGCACTTTGCTTCGCAATGGATTTGAGCCGAAGCAATAACTCCTCCTTGATTTGTACTTCGCAAAATGGAGCTTCACAAAATAGCTTCGGGGGTGATGAGGGCCGAAGTAGATTTCGCAAGATCTCTTCACTTCTCGTCGCTTCACTGGAGAGAATCAAAACCGCCTCGACGAGGCCTTCCGAAGTAGATACTTCGCTGTGAGTTTGAAAATGCTTCACCGTGATCCTCTTTCAAAACTGTGGTTCGGGGGTATTTCGGCCGAAGCGCATTCCTGCCTTCGAAATATGTTGTATTCTTTTATGTCTACTACCGCTTCGGGTGAAAGTACTTCGCATGAAAGATGGCCGAAGCAGATTCTTCGCAACGACTTTCGGTGAAGTAGAAATGGTTCGTTGGCGCGGGGCCCGAAGTGGGTGCTTCGGCGACCTTTTGGCGAAGTATTTTCAATGTCTACTCCTTCAAATCCCGCTTCGCAATTTCTTGCCCGAAGTAGTCTTTTGAAGTGCTTCGGGCCCGAAGTATTTTTCATTATTCTTCTTTTGTGTTTTGCTTCGGCAACACCACTTCGCAAAACCTCCGCCCAAAGTAACTTCTTGAGGGACTTCGGGTCCGAAGCAGTTTTCTTGCCTTAGTCAATTCGGACCGCGTTTTTCCTTCGGCGAAGCTATTCTTTTGAAATTGCTTGAATGCCGCTTCGCAAAAAAGTTGCCCGAAGTGGTTCCTAGAAATGCTTCGGGTGCGAAGCTCTTTTTCTGAATTCTTCTTCAGCAATGCCACTTCGCAAGATTTTTGCCCGAAGTAGCTTCTTGAAGTGCTTCGGGGCCGAAGTAGATCCAATCCTTAGTGATTTCCTTTGCGAAGCTATCTTCCTTAGCTTATTCGACAACGAAGCTCTTTCTTCTTCCTTTTTATGTACAAGGGGGGTGGCAGGGAAATCCAAAATTGCTGCAACACTTGAAAATGTTGTTTCTAAAAGCAAGGGAACAAATTCATGAATTTAAAGAAATACTTTACAAAAGAGGGACTCGTACAAAATTTTGATTTCTTTTTCTACCCCTTGTGCAATGTGACAAAATTGTCAACGAGATACAAATATGAAGTTAGATCCAAGTTTTAATTTTTCTCAAATATTGCAAAAGTTGTCATTTTTAGAAAAAAATAGAATTTTGGAGTTATTATTGGAGTCACCATTCATAAAGTGCCTATAAAATTTGAGCCACAAAAAATGAAAAACTGGTCAATTTCTAGGTCAAACTAGATTAAAAACTACAAAATTTAGCCTATGGCTTTGGAAAATTGTTAGATTCAACATGTGAAAATGCAAGTTCTATCATGTGAATCATTTGGGTTTACCAAGGAAACCACTCGTTTTTGAGAACTTAGTAATTTTTGAACTTTTACCTAAAATCAAGCAAATCATTTGGTAAAATTGACTTAGCAAATTTTATCTAATTTTGATCTAATCACTTCATCAAAGACAAATGATTTTTTAGCACAAAAATCAAGAAATTTGATGCAAAGAGCATCAAGGGAAATTGAGGGTTTATCACATAGCGTATGCTAGGAACTATGTTGAACTAGGGAATTGTCTTGATTTCTAAAATAGATTTTACACCTCCAATCTGAGTTTCCATAAGGTTGGATGGGATTTTCAATAGATTCTCCCAACATTCAATAGACCAACTTCTTTCTATCCTCATGTAAATAACTAATATAAACTAAATTACATGAAAATAAAGTGCAAAAAAGAAAATGCATGGAAAGAAAATTGCATAAAATTATAATGTGAAAAGTTTAGAGTGTAATAAATTGAAAATAAATACAACTTTTACATCATTGCAAAGATATCATGTGATCAACCAATACATGAGAAATAGAATAACATTAATATCCACCCATTTTTTATTATAAAATTTATAAGTGAATGATAAGACGGGCTAGAAGGGTTATATTACAATTGCCACACACTTAACAAACTAGGAGGGTACTGCCACTGATAAAATGCCTAAGGACTTGAAACTTTTTTATAGCATCATGAGTACAAAGTACAATGTGGATTTCATAGTGTAGCTTTGAATTTTCATGACCAAAATATGAATACAATGAGGGCCCTAGTCCCCTATTTATAGTACACACTTACCTTGAGTTACCTAGTGTGAAAAATAATTACTTCTAGTGAAAGTAAAGATTTGGGGGTAACTTTAGAAAAATGTTACACCTCCAAATATTATATGCCTCTAATCATACCTTTGACATGCATAGAAGGATTCCAAAATAGCTTAGTACACCACTACATGCTAAAAAGTTACTTTCCAAAATATTTGCCTCATGATCCATGCAAATTTTCACTTTAGCACTTATTCAAGTGATTCACTTGGGTCTATTAAGTGATTGACTCACATTTAGCAAGCAAATCAACTACTACTATTGAGTGAATCACTCCCTTGAGCCAATTTGTCTCCTTAAGTAAGAAAATCACTCTTTTGATGCAATCGATAGAGTTTTGCAAGCAAATAAGTACCTATTCAAACTTAGCCAAAACTTGAGATTTTGGGGTGTTTTTTGCTAATTGACCTTTGCTACTATATTTCTCTTTTAAAATTGGTGAAATTTGCAAAGGTAGTACCAAGGTACTACAATTACTATTACTTTTTCTTTCATGAAAGCAAAGTATTATACATCTAATCATGTAGGTAAGAATATAGTTTGGATTATGATGTTTCTTAAGCAGTCAAGTCTTCCTTAGAAGGGGTCCACCACCTTATTTTATCATAACCAAATTATTGTTCACTTGATTTATAATCTCGTGAAGCATCAATGACCAATCATATGAAGCATTAGGTGCATAAGATTTGATAACTTTGATCTTAAAGATTACTTCTTCCCATGTATGTGACTTGAACATACTATCTTGGGGATATATTTATGAAGGTTATGATTGAGGTTACCTTCACTCAATTGTAGAAGTATACTGGCTTGTAAGAGATTCCATTGAAGGGGAATGTGTAATAACATCTTGTGTTTATGCTCTTCAATTTAGATTAAGAACTAAGAAGGGATGTTAAAATATCGTCTTTAATTTATTGTCCAAGGACAACATTGTATGACATTACATATCATATAACCCTACACAATGATATTGTATGATTTAACATAAAATATATAAGCCTATTGGACCATACAACAACTTATAAGTTTATCCATATGATATTTGTAAAAGAAAGTTGTTTTTTATCCATGAGTCCATAGGCCATATGAGAAAATTCTTATAAAATATGTTGTTTACCCTATATATGTTTATCCAATCATACTCTAGTTACCAAAGTATGGTGTACAACTCTACCTCCATTGGATTCAAACCCTGAACCTCGTGTTTGGAGTTCCAAAGTCTTATCATAAGTGGCATTAAGATGTACTATTAGACCCATTAGATTCAAACCTTATACTCCTATTCAAAGTTTCAAAGTATTAACCAATAAAATATTTGATATTATTACAATATGCGATGTAATTAACTACAATTTATTTTCCTTATGAAGAGGTCAATTTGAATTAAACATTATTGTGTAGTATAATTAACTACAATTTATTTTCCTTATGAAGAGGTCAATTTGAATTAAACATTATTGTGTAGTATGTTGGTCTTAGACCTATTGAGATTCATAACTCTATATTTGTTATTGGATTCATACTCAACTTACTCAACCATTTTTTATAACCATTAGTGATCATTTTTATTTGTAAGTGAAAATGTTTAGTATCTAACAACATTACATCCATCTTATCCATCTTTAATGTCTATATTTTTCTATATAATAATTTAGATAATATGTTGATTGTGTTCATTGCTCTCTAATTATTAAAATTTCTACAAGAATAAGATTATATTAGTTATATTGAAAATGACTTGAAAATGGTTTAGAGAGTGTTCAACTAATGGTTTATAAACTAAGTTCATGGTATACGAGGAAAATTTTCTTATAGGTGGTTGGGGGCATCATAGACCATACTAACTTTTTATTAACTACTTTAGTCTAGCTTTATCTTTACCATTTAATTTGTATAAGGGGATTTGAGAGCTAGGTCAAACTCATTTTTCTATTTGACAACAATCACCAATGGCATGTCAATTAGTAGTATAAGCAAGTATTTATAACATTAACATAAAGTATTCTTTATATAAATTTATAAAAATTTATTAGAATTTTTTTAAAAATCTTATAAGTATTTAGTTATGTCAATCTCTAAAAAAATTTGCATTTGCAATCATGTTAAAATATTTTTTCTTAATTTATAATAAATAGAAGTATGGTAAATTAAATATTTATTTTAATTTATAATAAATAGAAGTATGGTAAATTTGCTTATTGAAAGTGAATTTTGGGGTGTGGATTGGTAAGTGTTAGTTTGGTTGGGTACTTGTCAAGAGGAGACCTAGGTTCAAACCTCGGTGGTACCAGTTAGCAAAGGTAGTAGTCTGTTTTGAATCTTTTGAGTGCGCGCTAGATCGATGACGATGGTACAAACCTCGAGCGACCGACGGTCCCCATATCACGATGGATTAACAATAACGAGATGGATAGGTTTGTTGTGTGCAGTCCCTGTGGTTTGAACCCTACGCTGGCCAATTACTAAAAATAATTGTTGTACCAACTCTCCTATGTAACCCAAAAAAAAAAAATTTGGGGTGAAAATATTTAACACAATTTTTTTTTTTTAAATTTAGTGAGTGTGAGAAACCCCTTTGGTCATAAGGTTGGGCAATCTTCCCCAACTATGGTCCCTCATAAATCCGAGAGCTATGCTTATCAATAGGGAATTTAACACACAACCGCCACACACCCACCCCCTCACACACTCACATATGCCATAGTTTGAACCTTGGAGCTCTTGAAGAAGATCCAAAGCCCGAACAGATCCAAAGCCCGAACAATTGCACTATTCCCTCTAGGACAAAAACCTTTGTTAAGGAAAATCGTTCCACATATTCTATGGGGGCCAAGACTTTTTGTTCCACAAGGCCTATCACATCCGGGGTGAACCCCTCTCGGCTCCACGACTTTTTTTTTTTTTTTCCTCCTCCTCCCCTTTTTCGGGTTTTTTGCATTTTATTCTCCCTGCGTTCCCTTTTCTTGGGGTGGGGGGGGGGGGAAAAATTTAATTCTTTTTATTAAATTAAAAAATATTATAAATATTTTTAAGAAACCATGGTTATAAAAATTAGCATTATATTGTAAAGTACTTGACAAACTTTAATAAGTTTAATATTAATTTTTAAAAATTGGTTATACCAAATTCACATGGTTCTCATTTTTATTATGTCATCTTAGGTAATGGTATTATAATAGCTTGACTATTATGCATGTATGGTTGAGAAGGTTAAAACCTAAGTTTCTTTCCTGAAAGTTGAAGAATTAAATCAATTGAACTAATACCATTTAATAAGTCCAATTTTAACTTACACTTAAAAAATTATTAATTTTTTTTCTTAAATACTATGACATACAATAAATAACAACAATGGTACCAATCACGAGCCCCCATTGTTCTTCTTCACGTCGTGTTAAATACCAACGAGGTGAACTAGGTGTTATTGGGGGCAGCCCCATAATTGTCAAGATTAGCAACTACTACAACACTGTAGTTGAGGCTATTTTTTGTGGGTAGTTGTTCACAAGGTAAAAATTAGGGTCTTCAAGATAATATAAAATAATAATATATTTTAAGGTTTTTTAAGGAAATATGTCTTTATATATTTTAGGGTTGTTTGGGTAACTATTTATATATTTTAGACTTGTTTGGGGTAACTATTTAGTGTTCATGCATGTAATTACTGTGTTGAAGGAAATACAATTTTTTTTATATTATAACTTTTAAAATCATATGTTTATTATTTTTAATGTTAGAAAGACGTGAAATTAAAGGGTATTGTCAAAAGTAGAAGGGCAACTAAAGGATAATGTCGATTGCAGAAAGAACTTAAGAAATTAAAGAGGTATTGTTGAACGTAAAAGAGAGTCAAAAAAATCATTAAAGATAAAAGGAAAATTAAAGGAATATTTATATCAAATTTTTTGTTTTTTTTTAATATGGAACGAGTGATTCTCCGATGTACTCATCATGCAAGAATGAGTAATCCTCCATGGTGTACATGAAAATTAAAACTTGAATCACTAAGAATTACACATGCACACAGGTCCATGATGTACGCGGTGTACATGAAAACTAAAACTTGAACCACTAAAAATTACACATATAAATGAAAACTAAAACTTGAACCACTAAGAATTATACATGCACACAGGTCATGGTTTGAACGAGTGATCCTCCATATCACTCCATTATGTACATGAAAACTAAAACTTATTTTGTTTTTTTTATTGACATGGAAAGATTGATTCTCCATGATGTACACCATCATGCAGGAATGAGTGATCCTCTATGATGTACATGAAAACTAAAACTTGAACCACTAAGAATTACACATGCACACACACCATGGTTTGAACCATAAAGCGTCTAAGAAAAAGCCAAAACTCTTACCATTGCACTGCCCCCACCAAAACATAATCAAACTCTTCAACTCCTTACAATATTAAATACACAATATCATTTACTCCACCAAAATTTTATATTAAGTAGGCAATATTCATTGTTAAAAATTATTTTATTTCTTTCACCTCTAAATATATTTTATATTTGCTGAATTCAATCTAAGCCAAATGACAACTTGACGGGGTCCGTCATGTTGTGACTTCTAAATAAATGCTCACATTACATGGGCCGACTTCTTTGTCCAACTCTCTGTCGTAGAATAAAATGACAAATGCTTCACCTATAACATCTTGTTAGGTGTCATGTGCACCACCTACAATCTTGAAGTATACCCTTATATTATCCATTCATCATGAGCCTTGCAGCATAAAATACCATACCATTTTAATGGTTTTTTATTAAAATTAAAAAAATTAATTTTAATAGTTAATTATTTTAAATGGATGCTTGTGATGAGACTTTATTTTAAGTATAAATGTATAGCAAAATAAAGTTTTTGGTTTTCTTTTCAAAAATTTAGTTTTAAACTAAATAGAATGTGTGCATCTTGGTGTAAGTGAGTTTGTAAAAAAACATAAATTAAGATTACAATAATTTTGGACTGCTGGTCATAAGGATTTCTCATAATAACCAAATCCAAAAAAAAATACAATATTTTTTTTTAAGTTAACACGGAAATTAATTATTATTTTTATTGCTTATATGATTTATGAAAAAAAAAACAATATATATATATATATATAGTAGTGATAAAATATAAATATATACCTATTAAGCTTATCTTTAAAAATTTGTATAAAGTTTATAACCTCTAAATTCATAATTAACAATATAGTTTAAATTTAAGTTTCTTAAATTAAAATAAAATAAAATAAAAATTATTTAAATATCTTCAAAATCTAATCATTATGTTTTTAGAAAATTCCCGTCTTTGTCCAACTCTTTCAAAATATAATCATTATTTTTGTAGAAAATTCGAAAGGCTTTGTCCAACTCTTTAAAAATATCGCATACAACGCATGCTTAAGTATATCTCTGAAATAGAAGATAATTTATATTCAAAGCATGTGCACTCTTGATTAAGAAAAGAAAAAATATCATATTAGTGGAGGGGTCAGTGTGCGCATAACACCAATTATGATTCTAAAATCAAGGCCTATAGGAGTTTAACCATTGGTTAAAGGTAAAATCAAAGGATATAAATGTGTGTGGATGTTAAAAAATTGAGTTTCTTAATTTATTATATTGAAGTTGCTTACCATAGTGGAGGGTTCTGTGCTCATAACACCAATTATGGTTCTAAAATCAAGGCCCAGAGGAGTTTTACCATTGGCTAAAGGTAAAATCAAAGGATATGCATGTGGACATTGCTTTTAAACTTAGTAAAATCAAAGGATATGCATGTGGGCATTGTCTTTTAAACTTATTATTAAGTAAACCAGAAGCAAGGTTATACTTATAAAGTTATATAATAATTTTTTTATAAAAAACATTATTTAATTTAATAATAATTTTTAATTATCAAAATAAGGTTTAAATTTTTATTTTATTAATATTTGGGTATGTGTGGGAGGCTGGCCTTCTTGCTTTCGAACCCGTTAATGTGACGATACAAGTCTAGTGACATATTTCATGATTGAAATTCTCTTCACGTTAATACCTATCTATCTATCTTAAAGATTAATCTTTTTAATTTTTTTTTTTAAATATTTTTTTTGTGTGTTTGTTTGCTCTTTAAATATGTCAAAGATGGTAGACTCATGTTTTTGACAAGATGGATACCATTACCTCCTTAAATCTTACCGAAAATAACATCTTTTAAGTTATAATACAAATAACAACTTTTCATTGGACCCCCTTGTACACCATTGCAAGAGACAAGTCAAGACAGTGATCCTTCAAAACACCTTGGGAATTACCCTTCCTTTTTTGCTTTGTCTTTGGATCTACCTCCTCTATAAATGCCTTTACTTCCCTCCAACCACACACAATTCTATAAATGCCTTTACTTCCCTCCAACCAAACACAGTTAGGACACCTCTGCATCAAATCAAGAGCCATGGGACCCTAAAATTCCCCGCCAAACCCAAATGTAAAAACCCATTTCAACCTAATATTCCAAGAGAGGAGGAAAGGAATACGAATGTATTTTCCTCTGGTCCTCTTTTTCTTTTCCTCCTTATGCTCCCGAACATCTAAAGCAAGGCTCTTTAATCCCCACATCATCTTTACACATTAAAAAAGAAAAAGAAAACAATTAGTATAAGATCTCTTTAACTTTAAAGTTACAAAATACAAAGATACAATTAAAAAATAAATGAAAACAATTTTAAAGTAATATAAAATATGTAAAAATCATAATTAAAAATAAGTAGAAAACACAACTAATCTTAGATATATTTATTTTCAATAACATATTTCCGTTGTAATACCTATTCTACACACTTCTATGACTTTATCTTTTGTGGCCAGAAATCCACTGCCACCCATGTGACTTACAACTCAAACTTAAGCTACAAGCCAAGTGGTAGAGACAAAGACAAAGCTTATTACCTGCAGACAAAGCATTGACGGTGGCTTTATTTTATACGCTTCTAAAGAGCAACATCATGGCAATGAATTAACAGGCCATACATAGTTTTCTTCTCTTTTATGTCCATATCAAGCATCCATTCAAAAACCAAAGGCCACTGATTGTCATCAATATATTCTTTTGGCCATGGCCCAGAGTTTCTATAATGTTTTCATCTGATTTCTGCAGTTGGGTATGCAATCTTTTCCTGTGAAAAGCCTGAATAGGCAGCAGTATTTGTTTCAGATATGACATGCCCGTGTCTATGTGCGGGAGGTGGGTTGAAGACCAAGGTGAAGAATCTGACGGAGAGACCAGTTGATTTACAGATCAGAGTGGGATCCATTCTGAAGAAGGCATACACTGTGAAACCAGGCAGAGTGAAGACTCTTGATTGCAGCAAGATATATAGATCACATGCACCCAGAGGGCACAGTGCCTTCTACTATGATGAAACATGCCAGCCATATGTGTGGATCTACAACGCCAATGAATTTTCAAGGATGGTGAAGCAGCAGTACATCAGTCTTGAGGATCTGAGAGACCATTCTGAGATCAAGATTTTCAGAGAGCCCAGGAAAGGCATTGTTACTGTCTACAAGAAACCTAGGTCAGATTTTTGCTGAAGACAGATAGGTAGAGGCATATTGGCGTAGGATTGTCCTTGTCTATGAGTTTGGTAGTCTGTAGGTAGAGGCATATTGGCGTAGGATTGTCCTTGTCTATGAGTTTGTTAGTCTGTAGTGTATGCTTGCTTCTGCTTTTTAATAAATTTTGTTATAATGGTTAAATTATGAGGACCAATATAATTATTTATTTATTTTTTTTTTATTATTGTTTTATAATAGTATATATCTTAATTAGTCTGAATTTAGGTTTTAAGGAGATTTGAAGAATTTATTAGATTTGAATATATATGGGTCATATAACTGGTAAGGATGTTCATGCCTTATTCTTATGGATGTAATTAAGGAGAGGTATTTTCAAGAAAATTTTGTTTAATATATGTTATTTATTGTTTAGTTTGGATAAGGAGAGGCATTTTCAAGAAAATTTTGCTTATTTATTTTTTTTTATTTTTATTTTTGTTGAGTTCCATATATCCATATGGTGGTAAGGATGTTCATGTAATTAAGAAAATGTATTTTGAAGAAAATTTTGTTTAGTATACGTTATTTTTTTTTATGTTCATCACTTTTGTATTTAGATATTAATTTTTTTTTAATTTGTAATAAAAATTTTTAGATTTTTGATTGAAAATATAAATGTATAAATTAATTGTAAGTAATATTTATTTTAATTTTATGATGATTTAAGTAATGGATACGAGAGAGAGCGAAGTATACATTAAAGCTAATTGACAAATATTTCACATGGAAACTATTTAATCAACTTGGAAAATTGAAGTAACTTTATAATCTTTAATGGTTATAAAACTTGCTTCTCCCACACTGGTCTATGTAGAATTGGTGAGAGTTAATAATTTGTAGGGTTTAGTCTTAAGTGAAGTCATATAAATGATTTAGTGAAAACTAAAAAAAAATTAAATTGATAGCTTTGTTGGTTTGAAATTAAAATAGAGCCTCCAATTAATCATGACACATGACACTTTCTCCTCTTTAAAAAGAGATATTTCAATAGACAAAGAAGTTGGGGGAGATTATATTAATTGGAGATTTCAATGCAAGGATAACAAATAAGCAAACTAACATTCTAGAAGGAAGTGAAGATATTGAGATGAATCCTCTTTGGACACCGTAAGAGGTAGAAAATCAGCAAGTGGACCAGGACTTTGTAAGATGAGCATGGGGCTATCATGCAATATGGAGAAGAGTTGTTAGGGCCTCTCGCAAAGATACACAACTTGTATTATTTTCAATGGGATGAACAAATGGAAAAATTCAGGAAGGTATACATGCAAAATATATAAGGGATAAAGTGTAATAGATTATGTAATATGCCTCCCAAAATCACATACCAAAAAGTAGAGGAGCTAGAAGTGGAAGATTTTCTAGTGGAACTTAAGCCAGATCCACAACCCAATTGTTATGAAACTTCGAATGCAAGGAGACAAAGGAAAAAACACTTGCAAAGCAATCAAAACAAATATCCTTACAAGGGAAACATTCTAATAACCGTAAGAAAACCAACCTTACATTTTAGGCAAGATAAAATAACAAGTTACAGGAAAGGGAGAAACTACCTCATAGTAGCAAAGATTATAGTAAGAGTGAATGGTTAATGCACATTATCCAAGAAGCTCTAAAACAAATGCAAGAGAGCTAAACCTAAAAAGAAAGAAAGGAATAGCTTCCCAACCAACCCATGGTTCGATGAAGATTACAAAGAAGCGCGAAGATTACTAAAGGAACCAACGGGTAAAACAAGAGAAAACATAAAAGCATATGAGAAATCGGTAGGCTAAAAAAGAAGAATACACCAGAACAAGGAGGAAAGAACCAATTTACTTAGGGAAGCATTAACCAAAGAAATTTTGGAAGGAGCTAAGCATAAAAAGGATGCAATCTGAAAATAGCATAACAATTAATTAGTGGCTGGAGTATTCAAAACAATTGTATCAGGGTAGAATAACCAGTTAGGAGACACCCCCTATTATCACCTCGCCAAGAAAGAAATTTTCACAAATGAAGACATTATTCAAGGGATAAAAAAGTCAGCAACTCCAAATCCCATGACATAGACATACCTTAAGTAGAGCATATAAAATGGGGGGTAGATATTCTAGCATCGCACATCAAAGAAATTTTCAATGAGGTCATACGAAATGGCCTCCCTACCGAGTGGACAACTAGCTTTACCATTCTTGTTTAAAGTGGAGATGTAAATAACCCTCAAACTATCAAACTATCATGATCAACACTCTCTTTGCAGGTAGTTTCTTGGGAGTATGATAGACATAGGATCAATATATGAGCAGAATAAAAAGGAAAGAGAGCAAAGGACAAGAGTGTTTTAGGCCCAAGCACTCAACTATTGATCACTATATCACACTCGCATACATAGTGGAAAAATAAGGGACAAAAAAGAGGAGGCCTGTTGTTTTCCTAGACTCAAAGGGCATTTGAGATAGTACCAAGGAAAAATTATGGAGCAGAATGGAAGAGCTAGAGGTTCCAATTAACTACAGGGCAGCATTCACATATTATATAAGCATGTAAAAGCTAGAATCATAACACATGAAGGGTTATCTCGAATGTTTGGTAGTGACATAGGTGTCGAAAAAGGTTTCCTCTATCTCCTACCTTATTTGGGTTGTACATTGACAAGTTAGAAGAATGGATAAACACATTTGGGGGGAGAGGGTGTGCACTTAGCAAAAATATGTTGTAAAACACCTCATGTATGTAGACGATGTAATTCTTCAGTGGCCAAAACAGCCAAAGATCTAGGAGATCACCTTCGAGCTCCAAAACTCTTTTGTAAGGAAGTTGGGACATGTGTAAACACAAGCAAAAAAAAATCATGATTTTTCCAGGAAAAAGATGCAACAACTCAAATTTTAGTTTTTAGGAGGAGAACCACTTGAGGTAGTAGTAGAATACAAATACCCGGGCATAGACTTTCATGATAAAATCAATTGAAATACATGTAAGGATGAAAAGAACTCAAAGCTGTTGGAGTTAATCGTATGTACTTCAAAAATAGGTGTAGGAATGTCGAGTCGTGGGACTAAAATATCACCAGGGTTTTATTTGGCCTACTTGTTACACCGATTTTGTTGTATGGCTGTGAAGGTGTGGGCCAGTGGCACAAAAAAAAAAAATGAAAATGGAGGCAAATAGAAAGGATTCAAAAATATCTAATCACAAATTTTCTCAAAAATTAAGGCCACAACCCCTTATGAAATTATTCTACCTCGAAACCGAAATGTTTCCTTTAGAAGCAATTGCTATGACCAAGTCGGTATGTTACTTGAAAAAAACAAAAAAAATAAATAACAGATGGCCAAGGGTAGCTAAGGACGAAGATTTGTATAGGCGAAAGAAAACATGGATGAAACAAAATCATAATGGATGAAACGTTGGGAAATAAACATAAATGAATGCCCAAATTTCAATAAAGACATCAAAAACTATGTGAATGAAAAGTTTAGGAGTGGAATGTGGAAAAATGCAAGCGTGAAAATACAATATTATATTGCAAAGTTTAATCCAACATATGATCACAAGAAAAAAGCTTATATAGGTGCTGAAACCGGGCGGAAGGAAAAAAATCCTCATTGATCGGATAAGGACTAGCTCTCATAGGCTTAGATGTGAAATAGGGAGATGGAGACAAATACCCAAAGAACAATGGGAAGAAAGAATATGTACTTTATGCAAAGATAGGGGTAGTAGAGATGGAGAAACACTTCATCTATAAGTGCCAGTTTTAGACATCCATGGCAAATACAAAGAAACACTTGGAAACGGGTTCATGACAGAGTTATTTGTTGAAGACAAAGAAAATAAAATAAGTTGGAAAATTACTAACCCAAATTAGTAGAAGAAAGAACAATATTTTCAAAGATATTAAAGATCATATGATATGATTTGAGCAGCTGTACTTTCATATTTGAGGTCCCATAGACCATATTTGGGTCTCGATGACTTAATTAAAATTTTCATTTCATTTCATTTCATTTAAGGAGTGTTGTTTGAAATTAAAAAAATATATATATTTTTTTGGAATATTTGCGTTTATAGAAGGGGCAAACTATATCCATCATATGAAAAAATTAGGAATTTTTTATAAATCACATTGACTTTTGAGCTCTTTGCATAAATTTAGTCTTATAGTCCTATTTTATTGTTTAGAAGATGTTTTCTTTTTTGTCAAAATTAGTTAGTCTCATAATTACTCATTTTTAGATTTGAATGATAGCTAGCGAAATGCAACCACAAGATCTAAATGATTAAGCAATGTTAATATAAGATAATGATAATATAATATGCCTGAAAGCTATATGAGAAACCTTTGCAATAACTCTGCAAAGAGCCATTAATGAAAGCTCAAAAAAATAGTACAATGTAATATAATGAGGTCGTAAACACTCCAAAAATTCTTGCATAATCTACATTGTATCTACTCTCTTCTCATCACTATGCTCTACTATTATATATGCTTCTCTCTTGCATTCTATCAAAGACCCTACTCTATCAAAGGCCTATATATAAGAGAGAGGTCCTTGGAATTTCATCTACCCATGAATCTTCATCTACCTATCCTATGAATCATGTGCATGTGGACTACATGCATATTTATATCATTACACATTCTAACACTTGTTCATTTATTACATTGCATGAAGTAACTATCAAACTTTAATCTAAGATAAAATTATAATCTAAAGATGTACCCAAGGTGGTACATTGACATGTACCAAATAATGTGATATATTCCAACATTTCTTATGTTACATTATTTGGTTATTGAAGATTGTCCTCTTCTCCTTCAATGCTCTTTGATCAATGGAAGCTTGATATGCATGTCTCTTATTAGGTAGGACTATTACTACTTCTTTATCTCCCTTTGGAATGCATGCTACATGGCATTTACATTGCCCTTGAACATATATCTCCTTGTTAGGTGATGCAAGGATGTTACAGTCTTTAAAATACATTTATTTAGGTGATGCAGACGTTATATCTCCTTATGAACATCGAAGTAATGATATTTTATTATTTTCTTGCTTGAATGGAGTGTTACTTCAAACTTGGATTTTCTTCTCCTTGCACAGGAATTATATTTTTGAGGCATTACTAATAATTCGTAGGCACTCTTCTCCTTTGTGCCAAATGGTACAAGATTCCTTTGTTTGGTATGGCAAGTGGAGGCTTCTTTCCTTGCATGTAACCAAGCACTCAACGTCCCTTATCTCCTTAACACTCTTACCAACTCCTTGCAAGTTGTTTGGATTCTCTTGTAACAGTAGCGTGATTTCTCTAATGTATGATGGCTCCTCTCCACTGAAGGTGACTCCTCCTATGGTGTTTCAATGCTCTCTTCCAGGTGGTTGTTCATACAAGCTTCTCTCCTCTTTCACTTGGGTAAAATTCGTTGCTACTTGTATTTATTTTATGTTATTATCCTTACATTATTCTCATTGTAACTTACATCTTAGTTGTGTTATGTTATCCTTAGTTTCCTTTCTTATTGCAGGTTCCTTTTGCACTGTGAGCAATGCCTTCATGGGACTATTATGACGTATTTAGTGTCTTTAGAAACCTTGAATAAGATGATTTTTAGCCCTTAGTTGGCTCTTTTTCCTTTGCTTCGTAGATTCTTCCTTAGATTGGATAATATTATCACTTGATGATCGCAACTTTATGCTATTTGGTGTCTTAAGACACTTCAACTTTTGTCTTCCTTTTGCTGCTTTGGAAAAGATAAATATGGTGCTATTATGGACTACAAATAAATCTGCTATAAAATAAGATAGAATACCTTAGTTAAACCTAGATTTCGAGACTTTCTTAGTCTCTTTATGTAGCTTTCTTCCTTGTCTTGATATGGTGGCTTCTTCTCTATTCCTTGGTGGTTGTAGAGCTCCTTTGACGACTTATCTTCACCAAAATTTGTTGTAGCTTCTACTCCGTGTTTAATGGTGGATTGAATGTTGCTTTGTCCATATTGACAACTCTTTCCTAAGTCTCCTTGCTTGGTTAACTTTCCAATGATGATTCTAAGCAGGGTTATGCAAAATGATAAATATTTGTAAATTGGGCGAATATTCAAATTTCTAAAATTATAAATTGGTAAAAAATAGGGACCCTAGACTTCATCCCATTCGCCTAAAATTTTTGGGACCAAAAATTTTTAGGGGTCGGTTCACCATGGGTTATAATAATATTACGAATTCTTTTAAAAATTTGCCAGCACTCCCACCTAAACTGAGGACCCTTTTTACCTTGAAATTATAAATTTTTTAAATTATCCCACCAAATTTACCTATTATAGTAGTATGCAAACGTAACATGACAACCATACCCATACAACTAAAAAATTAGAGTGTGGTCTACGTAAGTTGGATTGGGCACCATTCGGACCATTTTTTGAACCCGACCTGCATTCAGACCATTTTTTGCACCTAGCCCACATCCAAACCACTTTCTACGCCTTAGTCTAGGTGAGGTGGAGCAGATCAGGTGCAAAATATGGTCTGGGTGAGGTGGAGTGGATCAGGTGCAAAAAATGGTCTAGGCAAGGTGGAACATAACAAGTGTAGAAGATGGTCTGAGCAAGGGGGAGCGGATCGGGTGCAGAAAATGGTCTGGGTGAGGTGAGTGAAATGGGTTTAGAAAATGGTTTGTGTGAGGTGGAGTAGAGTGGGTGTAAAAAATGATTCAAGCAAGATGGAGTCGAATGGGTGTAGAAATTGATCTAAGTGAGGTGGAGCGAATCGGGTACGAAAATTGTCTGAATGAGGTGTAGACTAGGTGCATAAAATGGTTCAGGTGAGGTGGAGCAGACCGAATTTAGAAAATGGTCTAGGTGATGTGGAGAGAAATGAGTGCAAAAATTGATCTAGGTGAGGTGGAGTGGATTGGGTGCAGTAAATGGTCAGAGTGAGGTGGAGCGAAATGAGTGTAGAAACTGGTCCGAGCGAGGTGGGGCGAACCGGGTGCAAAAATTGGTCCAGACGAGGTGGAGAAGAACAGATACAAAAATTTTTATGAGTGAGGTGGAGCAGATCAGGTGTAGAAAATGGTCCAAGCAAGGCAGAGAAGACTGGGTGTAGAAAATGGTTTAGGCAAGATGGAGTGGGATGGATGTAGAAAATGGCTCGGGTGATGTGGAGTGGATTAGGTGAAAAAAATGGCCCGAGTGAGGTGGAGCAAAAAGGGTGCAAAAAATGGTTTGGGTGAGGGGGAGCAGAACGGGTGAAGGAAAATGGCCCAGGTAGGGCAAGGGGAAAAAATAATAAAAATTGGAATTTCAAGGGTATAAAGGTAAGTAACAAAAAAATGACTCCTTTATGTCAGCAAGGTGTAGCAAAAGTATTGTCATTGCTAGTACACTGAATGCATAGCTGATAGTGGACAAGAGTTCGAGGGGTCACGTAACATGTACAAGTGAATTTCCAAGAAGACATAAGTGGCCTGACAGAAAATCAAAGAAAAGGCAAGTGAAGAAAACCTGGCCGCGACATCGTGACATGTTTTCTCGGGTCGCGATATCGTGGACAAAGGGAGAAGAAAGAAGGCGTAAAAGCAAAAAACTGTCGTGATTTCATGACATATTAGAGGAAAGAGAAAATTTAGGCAAAATTGTCATGATTTCATGACATGGACGAGGAGAGAGAAGGCACAGAGAAATTTTCATGAGTTTGCGACATGGACGAGGAGAGAGAAGGCGCAAGCAAAATTGTTACAATTTCGTGACATGAATGAGGAGAAAGAAGGCGCAAGAAAAATTGTCACGATTTCATGACATGGCCAAGGAGAGAGAAGGCGCAAGGAAAACTATCATGATTTCGTGACATGTTGGCAGAGAAGGAGAAACTGTCACGATTTCGTGACATGTTTGGAAGAAGAGGCGCAGTAAAGAAAATCGAAGCCACGATTTCGTGACATGCTCAAGGAGAAGGAGCCTGTAAATAAAAGTGTCTTGATTTCATGACAGTTCCAAGAGGAAGCGTTAAGGAGAGAAAGTGTCACGATTTTCTCACACGATCGAAGAGAAAGTGCCAAGGAGAGAAAGTGTTGCGATTTCGCGATTGATTGAAGAGAAAGTGCCAAGGAGAGAAAGTGTCACGATTTCACGACATGATCGGAGAGAAAGTTCCAAGGAGAGAAAGTGTCATGATTTTGCGACAGGATCGAAGAGAAAGTGCCAAGGAGAGAAAGTGTCACAATTTCGCGACAGGGTCGAAGAGAAGTGCAAGGAAGAGAAAGATGTCGTGATTTCATGACATGTTCCATTTTTGCTGGCCAAAGATAGAAAAGGCACAAGGCAAAGAAAAGTGTCATGAACACAGGGACATGTTCCATTTTCATGGGCGAAAGGTAGAAAAGGCACAAGGCAGAGAAAGATGTCGCGATTTCATGACATGTTCCGTTTTCACGGGCGAAAGGAAGAAAAGGCACAAGGCAGAGAAAGATGTCATGATTTTGTGACATGTTTTGTTTTAAGTATAAGAAGGGAAGAAGAGGCACAATGCAGAAAGATGTCGCGATTTCACGACATGTTCCGTTTTCACGGGCGAAAGGTAGAAAAGGCACAAGGTAGAGAAATATTTCGTGATTTCGTGACATGTTTCGTTTTTGCTAGTTGAAGCCAACAAGAGTAGCGAGAAGGTTAAAGTGTCATGATTTCGTGACATGTTCCGTTTTCACTGGTTGAAGCCAACAAGAGTAGTGAGAAGGTTAAAGTGTCACGATTTTGCAACATGTCTGGTTTTCATGGGTACAAGCAAAGAAGTTGACAAGGAGGCAAAAACTATCACGATTTTGCGACATGTATTTTCGTGGGTAAAAGGCGAGAAGGGTAGAAATATACAGAAATATCACGATTTTGGGATAGGTCGCAATAGCACAATATAACAGATGCTTAATCGAAATGTAATCAACAGCTAAAGGGGTATTAAAGAAGAAAAGCATGCACTAAAATAACAAGATTTAATCGAGTAATGCGGCAGCCATCGTATAGAAATCATGCAACTTTTTAAGAACTCTGAGTTAACTGAGTAAACTTAATAGTCGTATTAATAGAATCATAAAATGCATGCATACACGAAATGAAATACTTAATAGTCTTGTTTAAGAAGATGTATAGTCATGGTAGATATACGTTGTATGTGTAACAAAATGCAAACCTATAAATACAAAATAGAGTTACACAAAGGAGTTACAAATGACAAGCAGAAGAGAATATTAATAAAAAATTTACGGCTGTATGCGTAAAACATGAAGCTAAAACAGAGACTTATATGTTATAAAAGCTGTGTCTCGTATGAAGAATAAAGCTGTCGCTGTAAATGAGAATTTGTTGCGTAAAGAGGGTAAGAAGAGGGCCGAGAGAGAGATA
>JAQPPZ010001815.1:600000-906119 GCA_028583015.1 Wollemia nobilis
GATTTCGCGACAGGTTGCGGCCGAAGGCGTACCAAGTGAAAAACGTCGCGATTTCGTGACAGGTTGCAGCCAAAAGCGTACCAAGTGAAAAAGCGTCGCGATTTCATGACAGAAAGCCGCAAGATAGCTCCGAGATGAAAAGCGTCGTGATTTCATGACAGGAAGCAGCCGAGGCGTACGGAGATGAAAAGCGTCGCGATTTCGTGACAGGAAGCAGCCTCACAGCTCGAAAGCAGAAAAATGTCATGATTTCGCGACAGGTTGCATTGGCAAAGCTGCTAGCGAGAAAATGTCGCGATATCGCGACATGTCGCATTTTCGCGATGAAAGTAGAGGAGCAAAGTTGCATGCATAAAAACATCGCAATTTACATGGGGCCATTACAGAACATGCATAGGAAGCGTGAAACACGTGGCATACAGGTGTCAGGGTTACAGAAGCGTTACATGTCAACAGAAAATATCGAACGTTTCGGCATCGAACATAAATTCAAAAGCAACAAAAAGGCGGGAATACGAAGCGATGCATTCTGGGAGGTGAAACGAAGCGACGCAGGGCGAAACAGAGAGCCGTATCAGAAAGTATAAAATCAGAAGAGCAGATTGATACAAAGGTCGAAAAACCACTACGGGCGAAGTTGCAGAGCCAAAGGCAATAAGCCATTCTGGGCTTGCTTTTGTGGTGTTTTTCTTCCACTTTGTCTGGATATTCCTTTACATTGGACTGGGTAGGAAATTGTTGTAAGCAGAGTTGCAGTGCTGAAGGCCAGAGGGCCATTCTGGGCCTGCTTTGAGGCTATTTTCTTCCATAGACTAGGTTTGGGAAACCAGAGATTCTGTTGTTGTATAATGACCAATTTTTAATACAAAAAATTCAGAGAGTTGCACCTCATTGGCAAGAAAGAAGGAGTTATTTTCTCGCATGCAGGATTAAATGTTTATCTTTCCCCTTTTCAGATTTCTAGGCTTATAGGTGAAGTTTAATGCAAGTTCTCTTGGTTGCTTCATGCGAATGTCTAAATCTGAAAATTACGAGTTTAAACCCTAGAAACCAGCACCTAACTTACCTGGATTGTGCGAGTTTGCAGGTTCAATAGGTTAGGTTGTATGCAGAAAACCTCATTAGCTTCGGTTTTGTCAAAGAGGATAGCATCATACTGAATGCACTTTTTATTTTTCTTTCACATTTTATTTTCATTTTTTTTTCTGCATTTTATTTTATTTACAGGCATTAAAATAAAAATTAAAAAACTAAAAAATTCCAAAGTCAGAAAATAGAAAATTTCCATTTCAAGGCCAGAGTTTCATTTTTCAGTTTTGTTTTTCATTCATGAGCAGATGATGAAATTCCCTTCATAAAATTCCAATTTCATTAAAGGGTTTATGTTTTATGACATTTCATCAATTTCCATTTTGAAATTACAACTTGGTCATATAGAGATCAAATCACATTTGCTTTATTCGGGTTCAATGAACAATCATTAAAGTTTCACAGTAAAATAAACCAACATTGCCCCTTGTTTTCAGTTACTTGCAACCACTGAGGTGTTCCAAGCATTTTTATTGAATATCTTTATTTGAGATTATTGATACACATATACTAAATGCTAACATAGCGGAACCTTGGAGAAATTGTTTCTTTGCAAGAGAGGATTTAGAACCCAAATCCTATCGGAGAGTGTGTTTTCACAATCGGGTGAAAATACCACTCAACAGATTGGCGCTAGAAGGAGGGCCGGATGGGTTTATTTTAGTGAGATTTAAAATTTTTGTATATTTCATGCCCTACTGATTGTTATCTTTAGCCTTCTAACACCACTCAACAGATTGGCGCTAGAAGGAGGGCATGAAAAGGTTTATTTTATCATGATTTTAGATGCTACAGGTTTATAATTGTTTAAGAGCTTTACATTGCTAAATATTTCAAGTCCATTTGATTAGCATCTTCGGCCTCCTCTAACACCACTCAACAGATTGGTGCTAGGAGGGCCGAACGGGTTTATTTTAGTGTTATTTAAATTTAAATTTTTTATGCTTTAGTCCTCTAACACTCGACAGATTGTAAAAAGGACGGCTCGAATTTATTTACTTTATTCTATTTTAAGCAATTCGGGTATGTTGTATATTATTCTAACACTTTTCTGATTGTTCATACAGAAATATGTGATTTGATTTAATTTTGAAAATTTTGGTCTCATGCAATTACTTGTCATTTGATTTTAATAAGTACATCTCTTAGTTGATGCTAACTTGATTTTTTTTTTACATTGCAGGTTGAATATTCAACAGATTTGGTTCTAAAATTACATTTTAAGTTTCACTAATGGCAACACTTGAGGAGCAAATGGTATCCCTGAGAGCTGAAATAGTGTCTCTAAGAGAAAGAATGGTATCAATGATAGAGGATCATTATAAGGGTTTGTCTATACATGTGGTACCCTATCAAATTCCTACAATGTTATTGGATTTTTTACGGTGTTTTAATCAAGAGGTGCCACTAGGATACTTGCAAAAACTGCATGTCTACAAGAATACATTATGTCAATTCCAGATTTTCTATGAGGAGGTGGCTTGTAAGTTATTTGCATACATTTTGGATGATAAACCATTCTTTTGGTATAGCCAACTACCCATGGAGGTTAGGACTTCTTGGATACAACTAGAAGCAGCCTATCTTTATCATTTTGGTAATCAGGTTGACTTAGAAATCTTGAAAAATCAGTTTACCTCCATATGTAAAGAGCCTAATGAATCCTTGAGTCAATTCAATGGAAGATTTCGTGAGTTGCACTCCCAAATGTGGGAAAATTTTAACACATTAGAAGAGGAAGCCATGGAAGTATACCTAGGAGCCATACACCCCACACTTGCTTCACTCATTGAGGAAAAACTGAGTGGTTTGTCCCTAGAGAAAATCCATGAGATCTTAGAAGAGATAGAACGACAAGGTCTTGAAGAAGAAAAGGCACAACATGTTCACATGAGAGATTGTTCTTCTAAAGATATTGATGCCAACCTACACCAACCATCAAACATAGCACCCTCCACTCCAATGATACCTAAGGTGAATGATCAAGGGGATGAATTTGAATATCCAAATCTTACAACCACCTTAGATGTAGTCCACGAGGAGGTGCAAATTGCTAAGCCAACATCCGCTAGTGAGGATTATGCAGAAATGATCTCATTCATAGAGATACACGATTATCCAGATGAAGGGGTTCTAAATTCAACAATGTTTGATATATGTGATAGGATGGAACCCACCATAGAATTGAATGAAGTGGTTGAAAGTGAAATGGGGAGAAAACCAATAAATGAATTTGAAGACATGATAGAGTTTCACCACTTGTTCTTGGAAGATACTATTGATGAGATGTGTAAAATTAAAGATCAAGAAATTCTTCACCCTCCAAATTATGATAAAATTGAATCATGGGTTACTAATTTGGACGATGATAGCCTTACAAATTTGAATTCAAGAAATGACCCACTTTTGGAAATAATTGAACCATCTAAGGAAGGTGAAGATGAATTTGATGAGAAACACATTGATGAATTGGAAGATGTTGAAGAAGTAGTTGAACGTCACCACTTGATTTTGAAAGATGATTATTATGATGCTTGGAAGAAGTGGGAAGACTACACTCAATCCAAAACTACTAATGAAACTTGTGTGCCAATTGATATACAGGACAACATAATCGCCTACTCAAAGGAAGACATTACAACTCCTGTACAATTTGAGGATGTTTTGGAAGAGGGTTTCAAATCTCATCAAATTTTGGAAGATTATAATGATTCTATTACCAAGGACAAAGAAGAAAAAGAATTGATGAATGAATCAAGAGATCATGTCACAAACATCATGGAATTTCATTCCATGGATTTGGATGACGATTTTTACAATGGTTGGGGGAGATATGATGATGCATTCTTTTCTCACATCTCTATAGATGAAACTCATATCTCACTTGATATGCAAGATATGGAAACTTCCACTCAAGGGGACTCACATGAAGAGATACCATGGATAGTGAACAAAGAATTAGAACCAAATGATAAAGAGATTGATCAATTGGAAGCAACTCAAATGAAGGATCATCAAGATGAGTCATGGGACATACACTTTGACCAAAAACATTTGAGGGTTGAAAATTTGCATGACCATATTTTGAATTTGAATGATGTTTATGATGAAATGTCATTAAAGGTAAATGAAAAACAAGGTATAATTTCTAATCACACCTTTAATAACATTGTTTTAATGAATGGAAAAGAAGTTGATGCACTTGAATTGTTAAACCAAATTCATCAACAATTACTAATTGAATCTAGGATAAAAACTTTTAATGATCCTAATTTAGTAAATATCCTAGATGCTTGTAAATTGTTACACAAATTTGATTGGCCTACAAATTTGGAAAATGATTTGGCTTTGAAATTTGTAGAAATAGGCTCCTACTTACAAAATTGCATATTTGAAAAAGATAGCCTAATTCTAAATCAAGGAGGGAATTATGAAGTTTACATTTTAAAGAATAGACATGATAAAATTGAAAATCATTTATTGTCTAATCATTTTAGTAATTTGATGCTCACCTATGGGAGTATTATTGGAACTAAATCAAATTGGTATGGTGAGCATGGCAAGTGGAAATTTGTTGCATTGTTTGGTCTAGTCTTGTTTTTGTGGGATTCCCACAACATTTGGCATGCATATCACGTTATATTTTTGTTGAAATGTTCTAATCATGTTTGGGATCCAGGAAAGTGATAGTCCAAGCTTTGCATCATCTTGTATTATAGTGTACATTTGTATATAGATTTTGGTTTTTGGGTTTTGGGGTTTGTGTTTTCAAATTTTCATTTTGGGATTGCTATTTGGATTTGGATTTAAAGTTGTGTGTTTATTTGGACATGTTTTGTTTGTCTATATAAAAAAAAAAATGATGAAAAAGTTGCCTTGAGATGCTAACTTATGTTCTAGATCGGGGAAATATGGAACATTGGAATTATGTGGTAGAAAGCTCCGCAAGAAATACAAACAGTTTAATAGTATCGTTTGAAACTTGTGATGCATGAAGTAGTCAGTTTTATATGGCAATATTTCATCTCCAATTCAAAAGACAATGCATTCATATTACATCTCACTTTGCACATACATGCCATCTTAGTTGCATATGCATTTCAAATACAAATCATTAAAGTGTGTCAAATCCTCTTAAGGTTATGCTATCACATAAATAAGAAGAAAATCCTAAGGTTGGGAACCGAGTCTTGAGATATCTAGAACCAAGCACATTTTATACACATTAAAAAGGATCTTGAGCAAAATGATCAAAACCTTGCTTGGAAGAAAAGGTTGGGCGAAAGAAGTGTTTCATATCTATCCTATTATGCAACATGATCCTTAAAACAAGTGGTTTTGACCATTTCCATAAAGCTTAAAGCCTAAAATCAGAGTAGTAAGGATAGGGCTAAATCCTCATCGAACTTAGGTTGAGGATCCAACTCCCCAAAGCTTTGATTTGACCTACATGGAGTAGTAAGGATAGGGCATAAATTCTCATCTCGCTTAGGTTGAGAATCCGATTCCCCAAAGCTCCTATGTCTCATTTCATGATAAATCTTGGATTGGAAGGATCGTACTACTTGTCCCTAGCAAAGGATGGGTAGTCATCCCCAAGGTCTAAGCAATAAAATTAATATTCTCCATTTTCATCCAAAGCTTGGATTGGAAGGATCGTACTACATGTCCCTAGCAAGGATGGGTAGTCATCCCCAAGGTCCAAGAAGTAAAAAATTAATTTTTCCCATCTCATATTTATATTGGATTGGAAGGATCGTACTACTTGTCCTCTCGCAAAGGATGGGTAGTCATCCCCAAGGTCCAAAGAAATGAAGGTAAGTCTTGGATTATGGGGTTAAGTATGCCCATGCATGGCAACATGTCTTGTCTAAAAAACAAGACCACCGATTGTTCAAAGGGTTAGACTAGCATGACCATTTCTTCCATAATTGGTTAAATTATTTTGCTCAAAGTGAGGTAATGAATTCCAAATCAGAATAGTAAGGATAGGGTTAAACTCCCATCTCGGTTAGGTTGGGAGTCCGATTCCCCAAAGTTCTGATTTCACGTTCACTTGCACATGGGTTCAAGATAGTAGGGACTCATAACCAACTTTGGGATCTAATAAAGCAATTCATTATACATATAGTTGATCCTAAGAGGGTTTGATAATCTTGAATGTTTGTGCATGATACTAGAAAGTTTAGGCCTTTACAAGAGCAAAATCTCTAAGCATAGTTATTAGGTTACACAAATCATTCACAATCTCACATATGCATTCATGTAAAACTGACAATGGAATGTTGATCAATTTCAAACGATAGGGAATGAAACACATTGCACACACCGAGCTAATACTTGATGATTTTGATGATTCATGTATTTCTGATCTTTGGGCATTTGTTTATATTTCTTATGTGCTAACGCATGTTTTCGAGTTTGTATACTTCCAGGTTGGGTTCTCACCAAAATGCTCAGGAGCATTTGACAATAGAGTCGCCATTTGTTGTGGCTGATCCACAACACACCCCAAAATTGGGGACCCACCTTTTTTGCATGCTTTCAAAGAAGATCTCAGTGACCCGGATGCTAAAAATCAAGAAAAAGGCAAAATTGCACAAAAATGAAAAAGTTATCGCGACATGTCGCTCCGTCCTGCCAAAAAAAAAGTGTCGCGATATCACGACATGTCGCTCCGTCGCCGAGAAAAGTGTCGCGATATCGCGACATGTTGCTTCGTTGCGAGAAATGAAAAAGTGTCGCGATATCGCGACATGTTGCTCCGTCACGGCCAAAAATGAAAAAGTGTCGCGATATCGCGACATGTTGCTCCGTCGCGGTCTAGAGAGGAGAGAGAAAGATAGAATGGAAAATTGTCGCGAAATCATGACATGTCACAAAATCACGGTCAAACCAGTCAAACAGGGCAAGGCACTAAAAGCATCGCGATTTCATGACAAAGGAAAGGGGCAAGAGGAAAAGCATCGCGATATCTCGACAAGCAAAGGGCAAATAGAAAATACGTCACGATTTCGCGAACAAGCCCAAATGAAAAGCATCATGATTTCGCGACGAAGGCCAAGTGTACCAAGTGAAAAAGTGTCACGATTTCATGACAGGTTGTAGCCAAAAGCATACCAAGTGAAAAAGCATCGCGATTTCGTGACAAAAAGCCACAAGATAGCTCGAATGAAAAAGCATCACGATTTTGCGACAGGAAGCAGCCAAAGCGTACGGAGATGAAAAACGTCATGATTTCATGACAAGAAGTAGCCTCACAGATCGAAACATAAAAATGTCACGATTTCATGACATGTCTCATTTGTATTAGCAAGGCTGCTGGTAGGAAAATGTCGCGATATCGTGACATGTCACGTTTTCACGGTGAAAGTAAAGGAGCAAAGCTGCATGCATAAAAACATCGCGATATCGCGACATGCTATTTTTTGTCATGATTTACATGGGGCCATTACAGAACATGCAGAGGAAGTGTGAAACACGTGGCATATAGGTGTCAGGGTTACAGAAGCGTTACATGTCAACAGAAAATATCGAACGTTTTGGCATCGAACATAAATTCAAAAGCAACGAAAAGGCGGGAATACGAAACGATGCATTATGGGAGGTGAAACGAAGCGACGCAGGGTGAAACAGAGAGCCGTATCAGATGGTATAAAATCAGAAGAGCAGATTGGTACAGAGGTCGAAAAACCACTACGGGCAGAGTTGCAGAGCCAAAGGCAATAAGCCATTCTGGGCCTGCTTTTGTGGTGTTTTTCTTCCACTTTGTCTGGATATTCCTTTACATTGGACTGGGTAGGAAATTGTTGTAAGCAGAGTTGCAATGCTGAAGGCCAGAGGGCCATTCTGGGCCTGCTTTGAGGTTGTTTTCTTCCATAGACTGGGTTTGGGAAACCAGAGATTCTGTTGTTGTATAATGACCAATTTTTAATACAAAAAATTCAGAGAGTTGCACCTCATTGGCAAGAAAGAAGGAGTTATTTTCTGCATGCAGGATTAAATGTTTATCTTTCCCCTTTTCAGATTTCTAGGCTTATAGGTGAAGTTTAATGCAAGTTCTCTTGGTTGCTTCATGCGAATGTCTAAATCTGAAAATTATAGTTTAAACCCCATAAACCAGCACCTAACTTACCTGGATTGTGCGAGTTTGCAGGTTCAATAGGTTAGGTTGTATGCAGAAAACCTCATTAGCTTCGGTTTTGTCAAAGAGGATAGCATCATACTGAATGCACTTTTTATTTTTCTTTCACATTTTATTTTCATTTTTTTTTTGCATTTTATTTTATTTACAGGCATTAAAATAAAAATTAAAAAACTAAAAAATTCCAAAGTCAGAAAATAGAAAATTTCCATTTCTAGGCCAGAATTTCATTTTACAGTTTTGTTTTTTCATTCATGAGCAGATGATGATATTCCCTTCATAAAATTCCAATTTCATTGAAGGGGTTATGTTTTATGACATTTCATCAATTTCCATTTTGAAATTACAACTTGGTCATATAGGGATCAAATCACATTTGCTTTATTCGGGTTCAATGAACAATCATTAAAGTTTCACAATAAAATAAACCAACATTGCCCCTTGTTTTCAGTTACTTGCAACCACTGAGGTGTTCCAAGCATTTTTATTGAATATCTTTATTTGAGATTATTGATACACATATACTAAATGCTAACATAGCGGAACCTTGGAGAAATTGTTTCTTTGCAAGAGAGGATTTAGAACCCAAATCCTATCGGAGAGTGTGTTTTCACAATCGGGTGAAAATACCACTCAACAAGTATTATCTCTTGATTCCTTGTTGTTCAAGAAATTCTACAAATTTATTTGAAGTAAATTCTCCTCCTCTTTTGAATCGTAGACACTTAATCCTTTTGCCTATTTTATTTTCAACCAATCCCTTGAGCACTTTAAATTTTTCAAAGGCCTCTCACTTCTCTTTTAGGAAGGTTACCCAAACCATTCTGGAATAATCATCTACAAACAACATGAAGTAAATCTCACATTGAATACTTCGTGTTCTGGTAGGACCACACAAATAAATATCTATTAGACTCAAAGGCTCAAAAGATATATAGCCTTTTGACTTAAAAGTTGTCCTTGTTTTCTTTCCATGTTGATAGGGTGCACAAATTGTGTTGAGGTCTTATTTTGGGTAAATATCTAACTGTCTATTTATTTCTTATACTAACTATGTTGCCAAAATTCAAATGACCCAATATTCTATGCAAAAAACAACTCTCATCTTCTTGTGACATAAAGCATTTTTTCCCTTTGATATCATTGAGCATGTATAAGTTGTTTGGGGTCCTTCTTGCATTGGCAATGATTTTCTCAGTTTCTATTTTCTTAATTTCACACCTATCTGGATAGAAGGTGACCATGTATCCTTGATCACAAAGTTGACTTATACTCAGTAGATTTTGGTTTAACCCTTTGACGTACAAAACATTCTCTATTTTTGTTTTTCCATTGTCTAGACTCAAAGTTCTTTTTCCAACAATCTTTACTGGTCCATTATCACCAAAACTAACTGATCCTCTATTTATTTCTTTCAGTACAATGAATTTATCCTTATCTCCTGTCATGTGACTAGAGCAAACACTATCAAGATACCATTGTTATTATTTATATTGAGCATGAAGGGCTATTTGTACTAACATTTATTTAGCCCTAACATTCTTTCTTTCATCCTTCCTAGTTGTTGGAATTGTTTTTCTAGACTCAGAAGATATCATTTTACACCATCTAGCCTTGTGCCCAAAATTATTGCATTTTTAACATATGACATCATCATCCATTAGAGGTGCAAAGGAATTGAAATGTCTATTGTATCTTACATAATGAATATAGTGTGCAGCTCTATGACCATATTTATTGCAAGAAAAACAAATATCCATGGAAGAAATTATGTAACCTGTTTGGATGTCTTGGAATTTGAGGTGAAGTTATCTTTCTATTGTAATTGACTCTTATCTAGGGTTCTTATTTGCTTTCTTCCTTTATGATGTCCTTTGCTTACTTTTAATTGTTTGAAGTTTCTAATTTTTGGAGACTTGATTCCTATTTCTGCTTCTCATTTTCTGTATCTTGTAGTATCTTGGTATTTTCCACTTTATTCCTTAGGAGAACAATTTCTACTTCCAATATTTCACGTTATGTTTTCATGGTTCTTAATAGAATTTTCATATCTTCCTCAATCTTCTTTTCTTCTTATACCTTAATCTTGAGTTCTGTGAGACTCTATATAAGATCCATACTTACTTCTTCATCTTCTTGAATTTGCTCTTTCAATCTTGAATTCTTCTCTCTAAGTCTTTCCAATTTTCTAAGAGCAGCAAAGAAATCTTCTTTTATATCAAACATAGTTTCTTATTCACTTTCTAAAGTCATGTGTGCTGCCGAAGGATCCTCTTCCAATATGCTAGTCTTTTCACGGAGAGACCCGTTTCGATACCAATTGAAGAATATGTGCTTATACTAAGAGGGGGGGTGAACAGTATACAATAAATTTTTTTGCTTTTTAATCCAAATGGTAGCATCAAAATTAATAAAATAGTAAGCATCACACAAAGCATCACACACATGAGAGACATAATTTTTATGTGGTTCACCCAAAGATGGCTACTTCCATGGAGAAAGTATTTCTTCTAAATATTTCTCAAATAATATTTTGGGAATCCTTCCCAATTACAATATTTATGGACTTCTATCCAAAGGAGATGTTAATCCCCTAAATTTAGTTTGTGGATCTCTATCCACATGAGAACTCTTTCTCCTCTTGCTCTGGTTGGTGATCCTCTAGAAGACTCTGCCTCCATTGCATTGACTGGTGGATCTCTCTCCACTTGAAGACTCTTGTCCTTCCTCAGAAGACCTGTCCTCAATGTCCTAGTTGATGGATCTCTATATAGTGGAGACTCTATCCTCAATGCTCTATCACCTCTAAAGCTATGTCTCAATTTTGTACTAAACATAGTCCAGTCGGTCTACCACAGTTCTGATCAATATCTTGCACTAAACATAGTCTAGTCAGTCTAGCACAAGTCCACTCAAATCTGCACTAAACACAGTCCAGTCGGCATAGCACAAATATGCTCAATAGGTCCAATCAGAACCTAATAAAATTTACTCAATAGGTCCACATAGAACCTACACAACTCTACTCAACAGGTACACTTAGAACTTGATCAAATCTATCCAATAGGTCCACAGAAACTGCATAACTCTGCTCATCAGGTACACACAGAACCTGCTCAAATCTGCTCAATAGGAACACACAGAACTTGCTCAAATATGCTCAATAGGTCCACACAAAAACTATCCAAATATTCTCAACAACCTCACATAGAACTTGTCCAAATTTTCTCAACAAGTTCACACAGAACTTATTCAAATATTCTCAACAAGCTCACACATAACTTGTCTAAATCTGCTCAACAAGCTCCCATAGAACTTGTCCAAATATGCTCAATCACTTTCTCAACTCAAATCAATCTCATAGAAGCATACAACGAATTTTTAGAGACCCAATATGTTCTATACTCACAACTCAATCTCTTTCTCAAATCAGAATATAGAATAGTTTATTTTATGTAACTTGAACAACCACTTCATACATCCACTTGACTAGGCCAATCAACTCTACTCAACCAATCACTTCAAGAAACAACTCTTGCTCACAAACCCTAGTCCAAGCATGTATCATCCAACTCAAAAAATTTCCAATAATGCTCAAAAACAAATCTCACATAACAATGATACTCATGATATTTTCAAACCCTAGTTCAACTCACTTCAACAACAATGCTCATAAATCAATCTTCACATAACAATGATACTCATGTTCTTTTGTAACTCAAGTTCAAGTTCTTTGCACAATCCAATGGCTTCAACAACAATGCTAATAAAATAAGGTTTTAATCACAACACTTAATTTCAGAAAACCTTGAAGCATTAACTTAAACACTTCACTCAACCAATGATCTCAACATCAATGCTAATAAAATAAGGTTTTAATCTCAACTCTCAAATCAAAAAACCTTTAAGAAATAACTCAACTACTTTTGAAAAGGAAACCCTAATCAAGTCCTTTTCACTCCATACTTAATTTTCATCAAAGCCAATCAATAAACTAAACCAAAGAAGAATTTTTCCATACCTTTTGAATGTCAAGGAGTTGATCTCACAAATCTGCCACACTCACAAATTTTTCTTTTCCAATCTCAATTAGGGTTAGAAGACTTCAATAATAATACAAAAATAATAACTTAATAACACCTTATTACTCCAACTTAATTTTAACATCCACCAAAGTCCTTTTAGAATAAACCCTTATAAAAAATAATAGCTAACAAGTCTTAAAATAAATCTCAATTAAGCCTTTATTAGGGCATAAACCATAAAATTTTAATTAAAAATTCATACTTGCTTCACGAGGTTTCGATCCCATGACTTGCCCTCACCACGAGCACCTTATCCATAGCTACGGTTGCCACATGAGCTATATGCTCATTTGCAAAGGGGTAAGCACCACATGCTTCCTCTTTGCGCTTCTACTTGCCCATGTTTAATAAAAACATGCGCCTTGGGCGCTTCCACAACACTGCCATAAAAAAACCATTCCATGAGAATTGAACACACGAACTTTGTGCTCTCAAGGCCTTTGCGCTCTCCAATCTGCCACTAGGCCACACTACCCAATGTGAATTGGGGGGTGGTCTCACTCCTTATACTCTACTTTCTTTGCCAAATGTTTTAAACCACATGATCTCGTTTTCACATATGCCACATAAATTTCATTCATGCAAGGATAATTAATGAATGTCTTTGGGCATGTATTTATATTGCCCTCCTCCTTTGTTTTGGAATGTCGACACTTGATTTGAATGCATTACGTTGACACTCTAAGTTTTCGAAAGCCTTAGTAAAAACCAACCTTTGGGTTTTTAATTATCAAAAACTTTGCACTCGAATATATTTTATTTCTCTAAAACCCAACCTTAGGGATTTAATCAAATGAACTTTATCCTTTAAAATCTAATTATATTATAATTAAAATTTATAATATTTAATTATATTTTTACGACTTTGGTAAATATTATAATAACAATTATAATATTTTTAACCTTCCAATGCTTCGGATGAATTGCTTCCATGGAGAAGTAAAAACCTCTTTCTGATCGAATATTTTTGGGTGTGAAATAAAATATTTTAACCCATTATAAACTTCCATTAAACTTTGCACTTGAACTAAAGAAGAACTCTCACTGGCATCTTGACATCAATGAAAACTTTGGCTTAGGGACTCAAAATTTCCAACACGTGGCACACCCGATATCTGAATGGAATAGCCTTATAATCCAATTGTTGGCACCAGATAAAATCTCCTATTTTTAGTTCTATCTCTATTAGAAGAGGTTTACTAAGGTCCATTTCTACACAAACCCTAGCAAACATTATTGATCCTCCTAAAATTGTTTCTCTTGATCTACCTTGATAATGATCTAGTAAGTTGCCTATTACCTCTAGTACCTCCTCTTTCCAAAATTCAATGGGAATGGTAAATAATCTTACCCATATTGGTACTGTAGTCGGTTCCACCCTTGGGTCGAATCCCATATTCCATGGTTGCAAGAATAGTCCCATTGGCCTATGATGATACCATCCTCCCTCAAATACTTTTTGTTGATCTACCATTGATGTGAACTCTACAAAAAAATACCCATTTGGGATAGTAAAAATTTTGTATTCTCCTTCCAGATGCCATTGTTTCCTTATCCATGTGTGGAGAAAGTGTACAGACGGTCTAAAACCCACAAATATACCTATCAGGTTGTGTTTTATCTTATAAACAATATTCTTAGCTATCCAATCCTCAACTATTTTCAATACTGGTATTTCTTTTGCTTGTGATCGACAACCATTCACCCTTCCAAGAAAATAATCCTCCTTTTGTTGCTTTTCCATGGTGTTTATTATTTTTCTTTCTTGTGTTTGATAGTTATTGAAGTTATCTCAGGTTCCACATAGCTTATCCCAGAATGAGATTCCTTGGTATGGATGATTTGGTAACGAAGTACCTATGGCCCCTATTTTCGGTCATAATCCATACTATTTAATAACCCTCCACCAAGATTGATCCTCTTTGGGTGGATATTTTTACCTGAAAATCAATTTTAATACACTTTTTATTATAATATTATTGTGTACATTATTTTACTTAAAACATATTTTAAACAAGTTATCATATATTTTAATTTACAATGAAGATGGTAGGGTACCTAGGAATAGATATTTGAGGATATATTATTATATTGTATAAGGGTTGGCATGGGCCACACATAACCCAAGGTTGATTGTATTATAATATTATATTATATTATATTATATTATATTATAATATAATATTAGTAGTAGGCTCTCCAAAGTAGAATAAGAATATGGATATATAAAGAAGAGATATTTGTCATTGTAATGATTCATATCATTGAAGAAGAATATTATGTAATCGTCATGCCCACAAAGTGGCCTCTCATCTTGGGAGATCTTGTGGAGTTATTCCTTCCTTAAGGATTATTATTGGTTTTGCCTTACCTTAAGGGTATTATCTATCTCTCTCTCATTTGTGGATTGCTATTGTGGATAATATATTGTGGATGAATGATTTGATATTTCTGCATAGTGGTGAATGGTTCATGTTTAATAATAAAAGTTATGTAAAAAGTGGTATCAGAGCAATGATTTTGGCAAAGTGGGGATTTTTGTGTGAAACCCTAGAATTAGGACAATTTTTTTTTGGAAAAACATCTCATCTTTCAGAAGCCATATCTCTATGCAAGTTTATCCGATTCAGGCGATTCTTGGATCAGATTGTGTAGAATTTGAAGAGCTTTAAAATGAGTGGTAATATGAAGGAATCTGAGTAGTATTGAGGGATATACGACCTTTTGAAGTTAGTCATCCGAAACAAGGATAGTGATGAATTTCGTAGATTTTTTCTAGAAAAACATCTCATCTTTTAGAAGCCATATCTTTGCTACAGCTAATCCGATTGAGGCGATTCTTGGATCAGATTGTGCAGCATTTGAAGAGCTTTAAAATGAGTGGTCATATGAAAGAATTCAAGCAGTATTGAGGGAGATACAACCTTTTGAAGTTAGCCATCTGGAACAAGGAAAGTGACGAATTATCAAGTTGCGAATTTTTCAAAAGATAATTTGTTTAGTTCGGGTAAGCAAATCAGTTGCACTTTATTTTGTTTGGAAGAAAAATTGCAGATGTAGTTGTATTTGGAATTTTTAGCTTCAACTTGGTGGGAAGATATTTTTTTCCATAAAACCCTAGTTTGCATTAGGGCATGATATTTATTATCAAAAAACCCTAGTTGCATTAGGACATGAACAATGGTATTCCAATGTTTTTTTGGAGAAGATGATATTGATGCTCGAGAATGGTGGAAAACTTTTAGATCTCGATATTGTAATGCCTCATGGGGGAAATCCATGCTTGGTATATGTCTTAAAGGGAAATATTTGTTTTGGTTGAATACATTTTGTGAAGAAAGGAATAATGAATACACTTGGGATGAAATAGAGCATGCATTCTTGATTAAATGGGACCCATATTATGTAGATCGCATAATAAATTTCATCGAAGACCTTGAAAAGAAACTACAGGAAACTCAAAATGAGAGAAATACAATAAAAGGAGAATGGAAAGTTTTCAAGAAACAAAATGAAGACTATGAAAAAGAAATCAAATTACTCAAGAAGAAAGAGGAAAAGGTCAGGGAAGATAAAAAAGATGTCAGTATGCAGACAGAGGAAACCATACCTTTGGTAGAAGATAAATTAGAAAATGGACAAAGGAATTTATTTGAATCTAAAAAGTCTATTATGCAGGTTCATGGAAGCATTCAAAAGGAACAGGTTATTATTTCCATTGAACCTGGTAGTAGATATAATTTTATTAATATTGCTTTGGGTAAGAAGTTGCAAGTTCAAGCAACAAAAATCAAGGACATACAACTAGAGGGTGAGAATGTTCAAATTTTTGAAGATTTAAAGATCACCATGGATAAATATGTTTTACATTCAGATTTCTATGCTATTGATATGGATGATAAGGATATTGTTCTTGGTTATCCTTGGTTAGATTCTTTGGGTACTGTTAACATTAATGTGCAAAAGAAGTTTATGAAGTTATGGTACAATAAAAAGAAGATAACATTACAGGATGTTTATCATCTTAAGGAGCAGGGATCCAATGAAAATCAAGAAGCGGTTGTAGAGAAACAAATTGAAGAACCTGAAACAAAATCCAAGAAGGCCGTAGTAGCAAAAGAGTCCATGGAAGAAGTAATAGAAATTGATTCAGTGGAAATAACAGTAACAGAGTCCAAGGAAGCTTTGATAGAAGAGCACAAGGACACACCAAACAAAGAGAACATGAAAGAACAATGTGTAGAGGAATTTAAAATAATGGAGCCAAATGTTGAAAAGTCAAAGAAGGTAGAACATCAAGTAAATGTTGCACCATATCGCCATCCACACCACCATGAGCGAAAACAATATTGGAGGAATGATTCAAGGCCACAATATTATGGTTCTACATGTAATCAGAAGGGCACCAACTATGGCAGTGTTTGGCAAAGAAAGCATAGTGATCATGGATTTTAGCATGGTTCATTAGCATCAAGGAACAAGTGGACCCATCATTCAAGTTATCAAAATACAATAGCAGAAGCATGGAGCCAACGAAGCAGATTTGGATACTCAAGTAACAAAATGGCATACGAGCATCATCGGGTTTCACTTGGATGGATGGATGATCGAGATTGGTACCAATTGCTAACATTACTTAGCAAATCATACTATCAGGTTTCTTCATATGTTTCGAGGACGAAACATTTGTAAGGAGGGTGGTATGGTAGGGTACCTAGGAATAGATATTTGAGGATATATTATTATATTGTATAAGGGTTGGCATGGGCCACACATAACCCAAGGTTGATTGTATTATAATATTATATTATAATATAATATAATATTAGTAGTAGGCTCTCCAAAGTAGAATAAGAATATGGATATATAAAGAAGAGATATTTGTCATTGTAATGATTCATATCATTGAAGAAGAATCTTATGTAATCGTCGTGCTCACGAAGTGGCCTCTCATCTTGGGAGATCTTGTGGAGTTATTCCTTCCTTAAGGATTATTATTGGTGTTGCCCTACCTTAAGGGTATTATCTATCTCTCTCTCATTTGTGGATTGTTATTGTGGATAATATATTGTGGATGAATGATTTGATATTTCTGCATATTGGTGAATGGTTCATGTGTAATAATAAAATTTATGTAACAGAAGAGGTCCAAGCATCCACTACTCATACACATTAAAATTTTATTTCAACATTTTCTAAAGAAGACAACTCATTTTACCAACTCAGTCATTAATTATTTTTAGTACACAACATTTACTCTTTTATTTTGGGTTGTATTTACTATGCTAATTTAGGATGGTTGCACTATTGCATCATCTCAAGGAATATAGTGACACTTGTAAAACATGCAAAATACGAACCACATACATAAAAATTATTGTAACATAAAGAGGAAAGACGAGCGAGATGAGGAGTGTGAGTGAGATTTCATTTTCTCAAGCTAGCAGGAACTAGGGTTTCGATGGACAAGGAGCTGGAACTAGATCGATTAAGCTAGGGAATAGGATCAAGGATGGAATGGGAGGTAAAGGAAGTGGATATGGGATTTTTGAGAATGAATATGACAATATCTGGAGTAAGGAACACACATACAAACATCATGAGTAAACGGGGAATGAGCGATGAGTTTTCTCTAATGGTATAACATCTGAGACTATTTCCTTTGTCGAAACAATTAGATGAGGCCCTAAACCCCCTTCAGTTCTCAAGCATACTTTTATCCCCTGAGGAGTTGATCTAATTATTCTAGAGGAGATTATGGCTAAATACATATCCATAGAATCCTTCTCCTTGGTGGAAAATTTGTCAAAGGGAGACCCGATATAGAAGCTATTTGACATTGGGCGGCCGCTAAATGGAAAATATGAGGATGTTTGGAAATCATTGCCATGTCTAGATGTTTCTTTCTAATTCTTCTTAACAATCAAGAGGACACAAATCGTATCCTTTCTGGTGGTCCCTGGTTCTTTTGGAGGAGAAGCATCTTCGCAAATGGGGAGAATATTTCAACCCAAAAACTCAGAACATAAACTTCGCTCCAACTTGGGTCAGGCTCTCCAAGGATTTTCTCCATGGGATTTCCAGAACCATTGGAGAACTTGTCACCATATATCCAGCGATGAAATCTAGATCAAGATTTATGTAGTCTCGTATGTGTTAACGCAAACCTAGAATATTAACTTTTGACTCATGTAAATTTAATCTATGGATATTACCGCAAAATTCAAGTTGTAGAATATGAGAAAATGACTGCTTTTTATTCTAAGTGTAACACCCAGGGCCACATTTGAAATCAATTCTTGAAGTTGTGCCCTATCCAGAACATCCTAAAAGGGCAAGATCGCATGAGCAAAGACTTCCAACAACATTCTCACTTTTTAGCATCCAAGAACCAGGATAACCAGATTTCCAAGGCCGAGTAGCATCATGAATCCAAGGAAAAGCAACTGACCGACGTAAAGAAAAAGGTAAGTTCTTATTATGCTTTGGCTAATCATTTAAGTGTTTTAAATGAATCAAATATTATTTCTAATGGCAATCAAGATGAATGCCCTAGCCTGGATATTTTTGATCCAAATCCCACTGCCCCCGTTAATGATGCTTCTTTCCATCCAATAAATTCCTTCGCTAATGATGTGACCAAATCCCTCCACCCTCACAATCCCCTGCCTCCACTTCCACTTTATTCTTCTCCTTCACCATCCAATCCTCTATCACCCTCTAGGTTAGAACCTTCTCACCCTCCTCCCATCATTGGATCTGATGAGGTTGTTAATCTAGAAGGGGAGTGTAAGATCCTTGGAGCTTGGAGTCCTATAATAAATCTTAGATAGATGTTGGTAGTGACTAAAAAATGGGGATACCCTCTATAGTTGAACAAAGAAAAAGAGATATAGAAAAAGAGATAGCTAATGGCATTCAACAAACCCTATTTCTAGATATCATGGCATCTAATGGAGATAAACCAAATAGAATCAAACCTTCTCTACAAAAATTCAAAGGAGGGAGAAAACCTGGTTAATGTTACAAATGAAAGTCCTCTATTGGAATGCGAGAGGGCTTAATGGGATAGTAAAACAAAGGATTGCTATACCATTAAGAAATGATTTTAGACTGACTATTTTCATTATGCAAGAATAAAAATTGGGTGCACAATCTTCTCCCCAAGTTGCTAAAACTATTTGAAAATAGTGTGAATTTTATTTTAGCCCTTAATTTCGATCATCTGGTGATCACCTATGTCTATGGGATCCTAAAAAAGTGGAGGGAAGGGTGATTTCCAGTCAAGGTCAGATTTCCAATATTCTATTCCATGATCTGATTTCTAAATAGTCCTGGATCTTGACAAATATTTATGCCTCAAATAGTCCTCATGACAAGCTAAGTTTATGGAATAACCTCACCCAAATGAGAACAACCTTTTATAATATTCCATGGATTCTCGTAGGATATTTTAATGCTCCTCTCTACCCCTCAAAGAAGATAGGAGGAAATAATATCAATCCTAGATCCACTGAAGACTTTTGCAATTTTGTGAACACTAATGATCTGATGGATGTACAGTTGAAAGGGTATCAGTTTACATGGAGTAATAGAAGAGCTCGAGTGCATCTTATTCAGGAGAGACTTGAAATATTTTTTCTATCCTAGGATACTCTGCAGATGTTTGGTGACGCCACTCTCCAAGATCTTCCTAAAATTGGTTCTAATCATAACTCTCTGATTTTTGAATCAGCCAATAGACCTTCCTTCAAAATTCCCTTCAGGTTTGAAGCAATGTGGACTCAACACCTAGATTTAAGGGTGCATTTTGGTGAATGGTGGAAAGAAACTTTTCTTGGATCTCATTTAAGGTAGTTTTCTCAAAAATACACTCTATCAAAAACAAGCTAAAATTTTGGAACAGTGAGGTTTTTGGAAACATCTTTGAAAACAAACTAAATATAATGGATAAATTGTAGATAATCAAAAATCAGTTTTAGCAAGGACAGGAGGGTCCTCATTCAAGATAGGAGGAAAAATTGCTTCTTTCAGAATACCATAACATTCTAAAGAAAGAGGAGTTTTTTTGGCATAAAAAAACTAGGCACTTATGGCTAAAATATGGGGATTTGAACACTAAATTATTTCACATTTTAAATATCAAGCACAAAGGAGCAAACAGGATCAAGGGTCTGGTAAAGAGTTATGGGTCTTACACCACTGACATCTACAAAATTAGGGATGAGGTTTTTCATCATTTTGAGTCTTTGTTGAGATCTCAGCTATCCAATCCTCCCAAGCAATGGATTCCCTCCTTAGGCATATTCTAAAAATTGTTACTGATGAAATGAATGACAATATCCTAAAACCCCTTAGTGATGAGTAAATCCACAAAGCTCTTTTATCCATGCAACCATACCAAGATCCTAGGCTTGATGGGTTTTCCCCTCATTTTTTTCCAAAATTTTTGGGAAATCATAGGTCCTGACCTTTTCCTAGCCATTAAAGAGATGCAGAATTCTAGATTTATCCCTAGAGATGTAAATTCTACTTTCCTCACCCTTATCCCTAAAATACCTACTACCAAGAGTTTTTCTAATTACTGTCCTATAAGCCTCTGCAATGTGGTTTACAAGATTCTTACCAAAGCTATGGCCACCAGACTTAAATATTTCCTTCCAAACATAATAGACCCGTGCCAGGGTAGCTCTGTTAAAGGTCAAAATATTTTTGATGGTGTGATAACTATTCATGAGCTAATCCACTCTGCCCATAAATATAAAAAAAGTGCTTTCTTCTTGAATTTGGATATGAACAAAGCCTTTGATAGGGTCAATAGATATTTTCTATCTAAAGTCCTTCTAAAGTTTGGATTTCACAGTGATTGGACCCATATCATTATGCAATGTGTTTCCTCTTCTTGGTTTTTTGTCCTGGTGAATGGCTCCACAACTGGGTACTTCCCAAGTACTAGAGGATTAAGACAAGGGGACCCCTTGTCCCCCATCCTCTTCATCATTTTGGTTGAATCTCTTGGTAGAACTATAAAGTCATCTTGTTCTCTGGGGTTAATTTCTGGTAGAAAAGCTGCTTCCAACCTAAGACCTACCACCCACCAATAATTTGTTGATGACGCTTTTCTGGATACCATAGATTCCATTCTAGAATCTCGTACTATCAATACTATTCTTAACCTCTTTGAAGATGCAACTGGGAAAAATATTAATTATTCCAAGATCAAAATCTTTTTTTTTTTAATACTCCTGTCTCGCACCAAACTTGTATTGCTAATATCCTAGAATTTTCCATTTCTAATCTGCCCACTACCTATCTTGGGTTGCCCATGTTTGTGGCTCATCCAAAATATGCAATGTGGAATAATTTCATTGAGAAAATTCACAAGAAATTAGTAGGCTAGAAAGGTGTTTTGCTTTCTTTTGCAAGAAAAGCCATGATGGTCATGTTAGTTCTTCAGAGTATTCCTATTTATTTTTTGTCTATTTTCAAAGTGCCTGTAGTAGTTGGATCTAAAATATAACAAATTCAAAAGCGCTTCCTATGGACAGGAACTGATAATAAAAAAAAATTCACTTGGTTGCTTGGGATACTGTTTGCTCCCCAAAAGATAAAGGGGGTCTTGGTTTTCGAAGAATTCACAAGATGAATCATGCCCTTTTGGAAAAACAGGTATGGAAGATATTCACAAATGAGAACTTATAATGGATATCTATAGTAAGGGAGAAATATCTACAACACCATTCCTTTATGGATGAGGAAGCTCCTCAATATGGAACCCATTTCTGGAAGTCTATCCTCCAAACAAGACCGTTGCTTAGCAAAGGTGTAATATGGTAGCTTGGTGATGGGAAGACAATCAATTTTTGGCATGATCCTTGGGTCAAGGATGAGAGTCTTATAAATTATCAGAACATTTTTTTCCTAAAACCCTTAACAGATGCAAATATGAGACCAAAAGTTTTTGAATTCATCATCCAAACCCAGGAGTGTCCCATGTGGAACCAAATAAGTTTCAATTTGGATGATGAATTAATTTCCCAAGATGTTAATGCCATGCAATCCATTCTCAGATCAAGTTTTATCCCAAATTCCCAAGAAAAATATAGGCCTTTCTAGAAATGTAGTGAGGATGGCAACTTCTTAGTCAAATCGACCCATGGGTTATACAACAATTATGATTCTCAAGATGAGCAAGCGACATCTTTGATATTCAAATGTGTTTGGCTCAAAAAAATTATCCTCAAATTTGCTCACTTCTCTTGGTTGGTTGTTAAGAATAGAATTTTAACTAATGATAATTTAATTAAGCATGGAGTCGTGTTACCCAACAGATGTTATTTGTGCTACCAAGCTTAGGAATCAGTGCAACATATTATGGTTGACTATCAATTTGCCTATGATGTTTTTACAGTGCTTTTAAGTATCTTCAAAGTTCAATGGGCATGGCCCCATACTATTGTTGATATGTTTACCCAGTGGCCTCCTATGTTTTGCCACCCCATATTAAATTTATATGGAAATCTTTCCTCCATCATACCTTATGGTAGATTTGGTTAGAGCAAAATAATAGTGTTCAATAATTAGACCAGGGATCCAATGATGGTAGCCAACAAAACAATGAGGTTTACTGTCGAGAACACTAACTTAATTCAGTGTGACAAACCCCCTGATCTAGTTTTAGAAATTATTTTGTTTAAATTTCTCAATATTTCCATCAAAATTTCTAAGCAACCAGTTCACATCAATGATAGGATCAATACTAAGTGGAAACCTCCACCATTGGATTGGCTAAAAGCAAATTTTGATGGTTCATCTAAAAACAATCCTGGGGATGTTGGGGCTGGTGGTATAATCCGGGATCACAATGGAAAGATCATCAAGGCCTTCATTGAAAATCTAGGGATTCAATCAAATAATTATGTTGAGGATCGTGTCTTGTTCTATGCAAAGATTTTCCTAACCCAATCATATTTGAAGGTGATTTCCTTGTTGTGGTTAATCATGCAAAAGGTTCCTCAAAACCAGGTTGGAGTATTCAAAATTTTATTAAGGAAAGTCAAGCCATTCTCAGGCAGCTTCCCTTAAGTATAGTTCAATGTCTTCCGTGAAGCCAACATTGTTGCTGACACTTTGGCTAATTTTGCAGTAAACCAATCTGATTGCATTATTTGGGAAGATCGCTTTTTGGAGAATTTAATCAACATTGTTCAAACATAAAATGAGCATGTTTCTTAATAATCATAGAAATGCCTGAAAAGTTGGTTTTTTCAATGCCATAAGGTGTTTTGTCAACATCAATGTCTTTCCTTTCAAGTATTTTTTCAACACTATTGCCAGTTCCAACAAATGTGTTCTTTTTAATGCTATAAGGTGTTTCGTAAACATCCTATTCTTTTGTCTATGGTGTTTTGTCAACACCATTCCTTGTATGTTTCAGGATCCCACATGTTTCCTTTCAAATTGTAGGATTTTTCAAAATTATGGTTTTCATCACAAGGCTAATGTTTCACCTCTGTGCAAAACCTTCTCTATGTTTTTCACGTTAGCCACCCCACTAAAGGCTTCATTTCTTTTTCCAAGCTCCTCTCCGGTGTTGATGACAACATTACTGACGAGTTTATTAATTCATGGAATGATGGAATTTTTCATGTTAGAGGGTTTCAAATTGAGTTCATGGATGAAACTAAAAATATTATTAGTTGTGTTATTGATGCCTTTCATTCCAGAATCATCAGCCATGTCTCGAGGGCGGTTGACCAACTCCTGGTAGCATCCAATATGATTAAGGAAGTTGGGGTCATCTTCTCTCTTAACATCAAGGAATTGCAAGATCTTCCAACATCACTCAACACTCTTCTTGCTCATCAGTAAGATAATGCTACTGAATATGGCGATAAAGCCCAGTAGTCCTGGATTCTAGGTTAGTGGTATTTTTGAGTTTAGTTTCTGTTACTGAACCTTCCCTATTTTGTCAAGTATATCCTTGGTTTCTTTCTATTGTTGAAAAAGGTTATTGGAATCTTCTGCTTTGTTTTTTTTGTGTTCCCATGGAACTAGCACAACTCTTCCCTATGTCTATGGGGGTTGTTCTATTTTTGTATATTCAGTTCTAAATAATAGTCTTATGTAAATAGGGATTGGGACCCTTCAACCTAACGATATTAATAAATTTTATTACCTACCAAAAAAAATGAGCACCACATGATTCTTTGTGCTCTAAATATGGAATGTTTTTGTCTTTTTAAGTGCTTGATAGATTGTTATACAATGAAGGGTGTCATGTTAAGCTTCTTTCTATCTATTGTAATTTTTTCCATATTTATTGTAAGAAAGGGGTAGGTTTTTTGTGTGCAATTGCTTAAATTAATAAAACTTTTATTGCAATAGCAACTAGTGTCTATATATTTTTTAATATTTAATGTTTTCATAGATGTATTTTTCTCTACAAATACAACAATTGGTATCAGAGTAAGGTTTGTTTGTGAGGAGAAGGCAACAAAGGCTGCAGTAAAGAGAGTGCAACATAAGAAAAATGAAAGAGTAGCTACAACAACAACAAAATTAAAGAAAGAGCAAATATTGCAATTGAATATGGTTACTAGCAGCAATAGTCAGAATGTTTCTTAGCTTCAAATTCCATTGTTCAAGGGGGGAACTATGATTTTTGGAGCATTAATATGAAAAAGTTGTTTATTTCTCAATATTTGTGGGATTTGGTTGAGATAGGTTATGCATAATCTACAAATGCACAAGAAATTGTCACTTGGTCTCAAGCACAATGAGATCAGTTAAAGAAGAATAGAAAAAAGAAATAAAAATATCTTTTCTTTATTCAACAAGCATTACATGAGTCAATTTTTCCAAGAATAATTGCAACAAAAAAAATCCAAAGAGACATGGGATATACTAAGAAATGCATATCAAGGGGAAAAAAAGGTAGAAATCATCAAACTTTGGACACTTAGAAGATATTTTGAAAATATTTTTATGAAATATTCTAAAGCTATGCAAGATTTGTTTACTAGAGTGATGATATTAGTGAATCAAATTAGATCTTGTGGGAATAATTTGTTTGATCAAAAAATTATAGATTTTTGTTATTAGAATCCTCCCTCCACATTTGGATATCATTGTGAATTCTATTGAAGAATAAAATAATCTAACCTTGTCATTTAATGAGCTTATGGGATCTCTTAAAACTCACAAGCAGAGAATGAATAGATCCATTAAAAAATCCATTAAAAAAACTTTTCAAACAAATCCTGATATTTCAATGGATAAGAGAAGAGAATCACCTTATGAAGGAACATAAAATTGTAGGGGAAGAGGACATGCAAGTAGAGGAAGTAGCAGTGGATGAGAAAGAGGCAACTACAGTATCAATAGAGAAAGATACAACTACAATAGTAACAAAGGAAGAGGTGACTACAACAACAACAGATAAAGAGGTAGTATCCACTTATAAGAAAGAGGTAATAAAAATTTTGATAAATCACAAGTTTAATGTTATTATTGCCAAAATTTTAGTCATTATGAACGTTATTGCTAAAAAAAGCATAAGCAACATTCTAATTTTTCTAAATAAAAGGAAGAACAAAATAGTTTATTTTTTGCTTGTGATATTACAAAATAAATATTCGATGAAGTATGGCTTGTAGATAGTATTTGCAACAATCTCATGATAGGGAATAAAAACATTTTTGTAAAGATGGATGAATCTATCAAATCTCAATTTCTACTTGTAGATGACAAGGAAGTTCAGGTCAAAGGCAAAGGCACCATTGCAATTAAAACAAAACAAGGTAATATAAGGTTCATTCATGATGTTTTATATGTGTCTTTATTTTTTCATGATTTATTAAGTATAGGGGAGCTTATTGAAAAGGAATATTTTGCTATTTTTTAAAATAATGGATGTGTTATCTATGAAAAAAATTGTAGCAATAAAATTATAGCAAAAGTTGGAATGCTACAATACAAAATTTTCCTTTTTAGACTTTGCATATGGAGAAAATCAAGCTTTGAAAGCAGACTTGAAAGATGAATCTCAGTTATAGCACATGAGGTATGGACATATAGATTTTCAAGGGCTAAAACTATTATGTCAAAAATAGATGGTGAGAGGATTATCTTTCATTGAATAAGATGATCAAGTTTGTGAAGGTTGCATATTTGGTAAGCAACATTGAGATTATTTTCTAGTAGAAGCATGGAGGGCAAAGAAACCACTTAAATTAGTACATGTTGATATCTGTGGTTCAATGCAGACCATGTCATTCAACAAAAGCAGGTATTTTATCATTTTTTTTATGACTACAATAGAATAACATGGGTATATTTTATCAAATAAAAGTTAAAATCTTTTTCTATCTTTCAACAATTTAAAGCTAATGTATAAAAGCAAAGTGGTTATTTTTTTGAAGACTTTGCATACAGATAGAGGGGGAGAATTTACATCTAATTAATTTTAAGTTTTTTTTCAAGAAGTATGGTATTCAAATACAATTGGTTGTAAGCTATACTCCTCAACAAGATGGAGTAGTTGAATGTAAGAATCGTATAATTGTGGAGATGGCAAGAAGCATGCTCAAGACCAAGGGTCTCCTAATTATTTTGGGCTGGAGTAGTAGCTACATATATTTACTTTCTTAACAGATGTCCAAAAAAAAGTGTAATAAATATAACTCCTTATGAGGCATGGAGTGGAAGAAATCCTAGTGTATCTCATCTTAAGGTATTTGGTTGTATTGCTTATGCTTATATTGTAGAAGAAAAAAGGTAAAATATTGATGATAAAAGTAAAAAATGCATTTGTATTGGATATAGTGAGGATTATATTATAATGAGACTTAGAGATTATAATGATACTTATATATTACTAGGCTTCTCACAATAGCTAGATATATATTACAATGATATTTATGCTCCTGCCATAAGGTTAGATACCATAAGAACTGTTTTGGCATTGACAACACAATTTAAGTGGCTAGTATATCAATTTGATGTTAAATCAACTTTTTTGAATGGTGTGTTGGATGAAGTAGTATTTGTTGAACAACCACCAGGTTATGAAGTTGTAGGGTAAGAACAAAATGTTTATAGGTTGAAAATAATTTTTTACATGCTTAAGCAAGCACCAAGAGCCTGGTATAGCATAATAGATGGGTATCTTAAGAAAAATAGCTTCAATGTAGAAATAATCAATGCTATGTGCCCAAGCTCAGCCACATGAAATAAGAAAAAAAATAAAAATTTAAAATGGAGAGAATGAAAAATCACGTCTCTCCCTTTGTGTTATGGAATTATATATTGAGAAAAATGATATTAGGGTTAGGATTCCCAAATCCATATTACATAAAATTCAAATGAATATGAAATGACATTACATATTAAAATAACCTATTCTAATGAGGTCTTATTAAAGCCTCATAACAATTAATTAGGAACCTAACTAATAAACATGACCTTGTAGCATTAAAATATCTTCAATATCCCCCTTAATGGTAGAAGATCATTTTATTTCAGTAGATGAGTGGCTTAGGTGGCTCTTTGTGTAGCTGATTAACCAATTGTCCATGAAATGCAACTCCAATCCACTGGGTCTCCATATATTGTTTGGTCATCCTCCATGCCCTTTCAGGTTTTTACAGGTTCCAATTTTCTAAAAGTAGTACAACCCTTATCCTTTCAGGCCCACAAGGGGTTTTCACAAATGGGATAGAGTAGAGATCGATCAATACTTTCTGCCCACAAAAATATGATTTTACAAATAAGCATTAGCCTTGTTGGTCCTGTTGCATCTCCATTATCAAGGGGAGATGGAGGCTCTCAAGCCTATCTGTTTTCTGAACTATTCAAAATTCACCCTCTGGAGTGGCTTGGTGAAGATGTCAACAATATGATTTGTTTTTTATAGTAGTGCATTTGTATTGTACCATCTTGAACAAGTTCTCGGATCTTGTGGACTTTTATATAGATGTGTTTGATTTTGTCATGAAACACAAGATTCTTTGCCATGTGGATTTCTGATTGATTGTCCACATGGAGTCTTGTAGGACCTTTTTGAGTGATATCAAGAGTGTGTAATAGCTTTCTCAACCATACCACTTCTTTTCTTGTCTCAATTATAGCAATATATTTAGCTTCTACTAAAGAATCTGCTACAATATTTTATCTCTTTGATCTCCATGAAAATGATGTTGAGATAAGAAACATTAAGTACCTAGACGTAGATCTCCTAGTGTATTTCTCTCTTGCAAATTTTGAGTCTATTTATACGATGAGTTTGAAATCTACATTCTTTTCATACAATAGGCCATAATTACGGGTTTTTTTTAGGTACCTCAACACTCTTGTTGTCACTGGCTAGTGATTCTCCTTTGGCTTGGTCATGTACCTTGTGAGGATCCCTACTACATAAGCAATGTTAGTTCTTGGGTTAGTAACATAGATGAGACTACCAACCAACTTTCTATAGGGTGTTGCATCTACCTCTAGTATGTCATCATTCGTAGTGAGTTTCATATTTAATTCCTTTGGTGTTGTCATATGGTACGCATATTTGAGTTGAAACTTCTCTAGAAGATCGTTGATGTATTTCTTTTGGGTCAAGAATATTTTACCATTTTCATGAGTTACTTCTATGCCCAAATAGAATTTCATCAATCCCAGATCAAATATATCAAAAGTCTTTGCAAGGTCCTTTTTCACTATATTGATGATGTGTTCATTGTTACCTGTTAGAAGTATATCATCCACATAGACTATGAGGTATGTGACTTTGTCTTTGTTGTGCTTGATGAATATTATTATATCAATGTCTTGGTAATAACACACTTCAAAATCAAGTTGCTTCATCCAATATAAAAACTTACTAAACCAAGCATGATGGGATTGCTTCAATCCATATAAATATTTTTTGAGTCTACATACGTTGTGCTCCTATCTTGCAATATCAAAACCTTCTAGTTGTGCAATGTATATTTCTTCTTTCAATTTACCATTCAATAAAGCAATCTCTACATCTAATTGATGAATATTCCAACCTTGTTGTGAAACTAAGGCTATAAGAGTCCTGATTGTGGGTCATTTTGTGGTAGGTGCAAATACCTCAATATAGTCAATGTCTTGCTTTTGAGTGAATCCTTTAGCCACTAATCTTACCTTGTTTTTATCAAGGGTGTCATATAATTTACACTTATTTTTGTACACCCATTTGTTTGAACTACCTTTCTTCCAAGTGGTAGATCTACTAACTCCCAAGTACCATTTTTTATCAGAGATTCATACTCCTAGTTCATTGCATGTCTCCAAGTTGTGTGTTTGACAACTTCTTGGTACATAAGAGGTTCATTATTTAGAGTGAGGTTCATTTCTATAGGTCTTAGTTCAAAAAGTAATGATTCATGAATTGTTGCTTTGAGGGCACCACTTGTACCCATTTTTCCCACTTTATCTGGTTTAATAATATTTAAGATTTGGTAAGCTTCATGAATTGCTTGAGTGGGAAGCAATGTGGATGTATCACCTACCTCAAATATTTTGTCATGATCCTAAAATGGATCGTTAGGTATGACAGATGTTGAAAATTATGGATGTGAAACAATACTTTTATTACAATCGATATTCTAATGTGATGGGTAGAAGTTGCAGAAGATACAGACATCTTCTAAGTATCACAATTTGGTTCCTCCAAACTTGTAGGTTGATTTGTAGATTCTAAATTTTTGAGTAAATTTTCAACATCTTCCCCCCAAAGGCTGGAATTTGAACATCATATATGTTAGTATCTTTTGATCTAGGCTGAATATTGTATCCTCCAGTATCCGATATAACCAGTTGTTCTTCAATTTTTGCAAACACAACATCACATGTCACAATCACTTTTCAATGTGAAGGAATGAATACCTTGTATCCCTTTTGATCCATAGGGTATCCAATAAAGATGTCTTTAATATCTCGAGCTTCAAGTTTATTTCTATGCTTTGGAAGAATATGAGCATAGCATATGAAGCTAAATATTTTGAAGTGGATGATGATGGAGGTGGTGTCTAGTCCATTTTTCATGAGGTGACGGTTCAGGTTTTGAGGGACTCACTGTGTTGAGTATATGCATAGTAATCCAGATGGCTTTGGCCCAAATATATGGAGGTACATTTTTGTAGACAAGAAGGGCACAAGACATGTTCATAATTGTCCTATTCATGAACTCGACAACATCGTTTTATTGAGGTGTGTTTGGTATTGTCAGTTGATGTTTGATCCCATGTGAGGATAAGTTTTGTGTGAATTCATTTGAGGTGTACTCGTTGCTATTGTCACTCTTGAAGGTCTTGATTCTACAACCTGATTCTCATTCTATGTGAGCCTTGAATGATTTGAAGAATTCAAAAGCTTCAGAATTCTTTAAAAAGTTGATCCATATATTCTTTGAGAAGTCATCGATGAAGGTGATGTAATATATTTTAACTGTTAATGAGGCAATAAACATTGACCCATAAATGTTTGAGTGAACTAGCTCCAATTTTTGTGTGGAATTCAACTGACTCTTTGAAAATGGTTGTTAAGACAATTTAGTAAGGATGCATGCTTCACATCTGATGGGTTTGGAAGAGAAGTGTGGTAGTACCCTAACAATGGACTCTATTTGTCTCAATCGATCAAGTTTGACATGACCTATGCGAGCATGTCATAATGCATAAATAAAAAATTTCTTGGAAGTCAAAGTGGCATTGAGTGGCATGTCATCTTTGGCAATGTAAACTTCAGAAGTAGGATGTCCAACAAGTGTGTTGAGTTTTCTATCTAAGGAATCGATCATGAACATTATTTTGGAGGATGGATGAATGACTTGAAGAGTTTTATCTTTGGAAATGACACTCAGATCAAATCCATAGTAGACAAGTGTGGATAGTGATAATAAATTTTCTTCAGATCAGGTATGTAGAGAACATCAAGTAGCCAAAAGTTAAGTAATCCAAAAATTTTCAATTGAATAGTTCTAGCTCCTTCAGCTATTTGAGAGGATTTTTTAGCCATGTGAACTACACCAAGTACTTTTGAGTTGAATTCTTAAACGAAGTCCTTGTCAGAAGTCATGTGTTGGGTGGCTCTAGTATCCATGATCCATAAACTATTGGTGGAGACTATGTTGTGGACAACACCAATGGGTTGCGATGTGGTATGATAAATATCATATCTAACATATCCTGAATGTGCCTCAATGAATATTTTGGTATGGTCAATAGATGGTGATATAGATTCCCGTGTGCTGATGATCTGGATATGCACAAATTGAGAACTTTGGAAGACATCTAGATCAAATTCATTTTCATTTACATTATGCACACTATGCTTTTGAAACTGCTTGATCTTATATGTGGTAGTTTGATAATCAATGGCATAGTACCATTTTTTGTTACAATATTTGCACATGATATTTGACTTAATAGTTCATTGAGAGGTACTAGGTTGTTTTATTTATGCTTAATTGTGTTGTCCTTGAATAGTTTGTGAAAGCACGAGGATATGGAAACAAAAAGGGAATATGCCACAAGAGAGAACAAGAAAGAACATATACAAATTGACACAAGATGAAAGCAATATTAAATATGGTAATCTCTTTATTGATATGCTTTGTAAATTGTGTTACAATACGCCTCCTTTATTTTTAGGGGATAGGAGTGTCAAATATGTTTTTCGTCACAACATCCATGGATCACAATCCTTCTTCCGCGTGCCCACATGTAAGTTGGGCGGACCAAAATTTCACTGCCACTTTAGGTATGTGATTATTTGCTCTTTCTTTCTCCTCTGCTGTTGGAAACCTATGTTCAAAGAAACAGAAAATATTAGTAGCACCTATAGACAAAATGAAACATGTATTTCCCAAGGCCTACTGTTAGTGTATGCATGAAAATAATAAAACGACTATCAAATGACCTCTGATTGACCTAAAATTTTAACAGAAGCATAAAAATATTATCAGAAGACCACTACAAAAATAATAGTCTAGAAATTCCTCACATATTTGTATTCGCTCCAGGGTGGGACGAATAGGCCTGCAAGAATTTATCAGAAAGCACCCTATTTAATGTCCTTCTTAGGAAGTTCCAAAAGACCTACAAAGTTGGGGTTAGCTAATTGGGGGTGTTTTGGGAAGACCCAGATGGTCAGATTTCTCCAATTTTGCCTCTAGGATCCAGATTTTGCTGGTGCTATCTGCAGGTTAGTGAAGGCGAGAAATGACAAAAACCTGATCAAAACTACTCAGAATGAAATGAAATTTGAACTGTAACTTATTTAACATATCTAGAATCAAATGCAAAATAGAAACCAAAGAAATATATCACATATTTATAATTGTCCCGGGGTGGGGCGAATAGGACTGTGATAGTTTGGGGAGTGCACAGGGGCAGGACGCCCACCGTTTGGGACACTGTTTCGGCACCAATCCACTTGGGATTGGTCCAAAACTGATTATGGGGTGTTTTAAAAAAAATTTGTGGATAGTTGTGGCCAAAAACTGAGTTTTGGGTCCGAATTCGCACTTCCAATAGTCACCCAATAACCTCCCTTTCGAATGAGAGATTAAGGATGTGAAGGCACAAAACGCAAGTAGGTATGTAAATTGGCAGCACTTCATTCCTCAAATTCTCCTTCTCTGTATATATTTTGGGTGAGAAAACTCACCAATTTATATACCTTAGGGTCTCCTTGTTTGAATTGTGCATGCGAGGGCACCACTTGAGTTAATTGTCCTATTTTCAGAGAAAAGCTAAGTTCCTGATTTAGAATCTCCTTGCATGAGGTTTCTAAAATAAAGACACTCATCACTGAAGACTCTCTTCTTGAATAAAAGCTATTCCTCGCAATTGCATGGCCTGAAGCCTCAGTTAACTGGCGGAGTTACCGATGTTTGACTTTTTGCCAGTCAAACTTTCTATTCGCCTCACCCTGGGGCGAATGCTGCTATTCATCCCTGGGTTGGATGAATGCTAGTCTGTATTCGTCCCTGGGTGGGATGAATGCTAGTCTGTATTCGTCCCTGGGTGGGACGATTATAGAGCAAGGTTCTAAAAAGGTGCCAAATTGACCTCTAACCTCTAAAACTACTTTTGGAAGTGGTTAGGACCACTATTTAACCTCTGGGGGCTACCCTAGGGGCTGTGTGTGTCAATGCGATCAGCGCTTGTTATCACATAATAAGATTGGTGTTGTTTTGATGTCTACAGATGCCCCTTTTTGGGAAGCACTGTGCAAGGCACAACACCGAGCAAAAATAGATAACCAAAGCACTAATGATTAGGGTTTCTTAGTAACCTAACCAAATTTTGATGCCCCAAGTATGGAAAGGGCACGCATTCTTGAATCCTTGCTTTTGACGAGCTAAGGAACTTAATTCAAGTGTTAACCTTGTTTGGTGAGGTGTTACTTGAGCTTGGACATTGATCAGTCATGAATAGGCAAATGGCGCAACCTTTTGTTTGTGGGAACCTTGAGTTCATGATTCACGAATTCCAAGTGTTTGATCAGCTTGTGATAATTGCTTGTTTGTTGCCCCAAGTAGGGGCACGATTGTCTTTGTCAATGATCCTTTGAATGCGTGTCATTTCCATGATTGGGTATATTGTTGTTGATTGGCAACTAAGTGTGACCACCCCCTCAAGCGACGAATCGATGAGGGAATGAACGACATGAGAAAAGCAATGAGTCGCTTGACCCAAGATGACTTAGGTAAGGGCGCCTTCAGTTGTTTACCATTGAATGCAAAAGCAGTTTCTGAACATTCTGACCTATTTTTGGTGGTTGTTAACCCTTTTTGCGATGCATTTTGGAGCTAAAATTGTCAAGAATCCGTCCTCCCGGGGAGCGATCCGTCTATGATAGCCTTCTTAGGGAGTAGGATAGTGAAAATTTGTAACTCCAACGTTTGTTTTGGATGCCAATAATGTCAGGCACAAATGCACCTTCGTTCGGCAATGTTATTGCTATTTTTGGATGGGTTTTGACCCGTTTTGGTGACGCCGTTTAGGGATGAAATTCTCGAAAATCCATCTTCCCGTGGAGTGGTCCAGCTATGGTAGCCTTCTTAGGGAGTAGGATAGTGAGGATTTATGACCCCGACATCTATTTTGCATGCCCGGAATGTCCAGTGCAAAAGCACTCTGATCGGACACTTTTAGGGCTTGTTTTGGTGCATTTTTTGTTGTTTTTGAAATTTTTGCTCTATATTCGTCCCAGGGTGGGACGAATTCCTATTTAGTATTCATCATAGGGTGGGACGAGCGCTAACCAGAGCGCTCATCCCAGGGTGGAACAAGTACAAGCTCAAAAATCCTTTTTAAAGGCCAAAATTGAGTTTTGGGCTCATTTGCATTTGTTTTTCTTGGCAATTTGGAGCTCTGAAGAGGAGGAGGTCAATTCTGTGAAGTGAAGCGCTGCTGAACTTTTCCTGCAACCATGAGTTCTCATACTAGATCGAGCGGTGGAGCCGAAGCGATACCAGTGAGTGTCCGTCCTCTTTATTATTTTGTGTTGCAATTGGAAAATCGCATTTTGCTTATTTCTTATGTTGGTTTGTTTTTGTTTGTTTTTATTGTGATTTATGTTTGAAAATGAAAAACCCTAGTCTATGAACACTGAACTAAAAAATTGATTTAACCCTAGTTAAATACAGATCAAAATTTTAGTTGAAAACTGAACTTAGAAACTTAGTTTAGATCATAACTTAAAAACTACGTTGAACCTGAATGAAACCAAAATCTACACTGTAGGTTAAAAACGTAGGATAAAACTAAGCGGAAAGCATAGCGTGAACCCTAGTTGACTGTTGTTTTTTTTTTTTAATATCAGTTAGAGTTAAAAACCCTAGATCTGACAAATTATTGTGTTTTTGTTGTTAATTAATCAGTTAGAGTTTAAAAACCCTAGGGCTGACAAATTAATTTTTTTGAATTTTTGTTTTGTTTTTGAGTTTATCAGTTAGAATTAGAAGCCCTAGGACTGACTATTGATCTTTTATTTTTGTTGTTTTGTAATTTTTTTTGTTGTTAATTAATCAGTTAGAGTTTAAAAACCCTAGGTCTGAAAAATTAATTTTTTTGAAGTTTTGTTATGGTTTTGGCTGTACAGTTTTAATGCATTGTTGTATATTCATGTTAGTGTTGTACAATTTTTCATTGTTTTTAATTTTTTTGTGTTGTTTTCTTTTGTAGGTTGTGAAGAGCCGATACCAGGTGCCTACTATTTTTACTAAAGCACGTGCGACAATGACCTTGGCTGACTAGGACTGGCTTGATGCCATTGGGCTCAAGCAGGTGACTCGACTAGAGTCGGTGGTCAGGGATCGGGACTATCTGATGGCCCTGATTAATCTATGGGATTCTTGGACCAATACATTCTATATCCCAATAGGGGAGATGACGGTGACCTTGGAGGATGTCTATTAGATTCTTCGAATTCCAATAGACAGACTGCAAATCTGGATGACGCCACGGGATCAGAGGACAGCAGTACTGATATGTTGTTTCAGGCATGGAGAGGAGTTGGGTGTGGAGAGCCCAGTGGAGAGGGCAAAGAGCAACTACCAGATTGGTGGCATACTAGTGCGATGGTGGCTAGAGAGGGGTGTGTTGGGAATGAGGCACACATTACTCATGGGCCTCATTTCCAACATGCTGCTCCTCGACTCTTCTGGTGCGAGGTTCCTGTGGAACCTGCTAGAGGTGGTGTTCAAGTTGGTGGAGTGTCCTACAGATGCTCTGATGATTATGATATGGGGATAGACTCTACTGGCACAACTCTATGATGAGCTGTACGAGGTCCACTATCGAAAGTGGAAGGGGATCAGTTGTAGCTAATTGTTGTAGTGTTGGGCTTGGCAGCACATAGCAATGGAGAGGTCGACGGGGCTACCCTGGATGACGTAGGCAGAGATGGCAGATTGGGAGATTGGATACGAGGTACTATGGTAGACGTCGGAGGAGCAGGGATAGATTCAGTGATGGGCAGGTGTCGTAGGGAACTATGTTGATGCATTTTCTTGGTTTACTCCTGGAGAGGCATTTTGGCACCCCTATCGGGACTATCCAGCCTAGCCTAAGGCTAGAGAGTGGCTCTGGTGGGTATGGAGGGGGCAATGGCTGATTGGATGGCATGGGACTGAGTAGGAGTTATTCCCATACATCTGGGTGACCTGACAATTTGGGGTGTGCCAGGGGATGCCTGGTGAGCCCGTGGTCTATCGTCATCGGGGGGATGAGAGGACTCTGGACCGACCAGTCGTTGTGCCACTTAGTGAGGATTCAAATACAACGATTGATGTCCTAGATGTGGATGACATCGAGGCTACTACTGAGTATGAGCAGTGGTGGACTCTATGGCGATGGCAAGGTGAGGGGCCTCTAGGCGATGCAGAGGCAACAATAGAAGGGGATGAGGGTACAGAGGTTCCAGATGAGGGTTGAGGTGCTTTGCATGATGATCTAGACATGGTAGAGGTTGAGGATGTTGGAGGGGATTTTGGGGTACCAGATTAGCCGAAGATGCAGGACATCCCAGAATAGTGGGAGCCAGAGTAAGTTACTGTCTTGGATTCGCCTATGCCTCAGGCAGGTTCAGAGGATGTGGAGGCAAGACATGGCATTAATATAGCATGATTGGAGGACCTGCTATAGATACGAGATGGGGAGCTAGGAGAGGCTTTGCAGGAGAGAGATCTCTTGTGGACTTAGCTGGCGGAGAGGGAGAATGCATGGGCTGCGTCCCACCAGTAGGAGGGGGATACCGATGCTGCACAGGAGAGGGATCTCCTGCGGGCGTAGCTAGCATAGCGCGATGATGTAGTAGCTTACTACCATTGGTGGGAGGTAGAGTGGGGTCGACGAGAGGTAGAGTGGGGTCGACGGGAGGCAGAATGGGGTCGATGAGAGTCAGAGTGGCACCGACATTAGCTAGATATGGAGGGAGAGATTATCTTCCTTTATGGGAAAATACTTGAGCCCCCTGGGGGTGGCTCTTCACATTGGATGAGAGACAACGATACCAAGCAGTCAGCATCATCCTGTCGCAGGTGGATAGATGAGGGAAGTGCTAGTGGGCGTGATGCAGGGGCGAGCAGCAGTCACCCTAAGAGGTCCCATAGGACCCACACTATGGGGGGTAGTTCTCGATGCACTGATCCTGTGTGATCATGGTGGCCGATGCCCTAGGCTTGGGGGTTTTTGAGTTTTTGGATTTGGTTGTGAGGTTAGAGGACCGGTTCATTGTAGCCTGCGGGTATTTTTGTTATGATATATATACAGATGACTCTTTTTGTGTTTATACATTTTTCATGATTTGTTTTTATGTTTATGCACAATTATTTATGATGATGTATGCATTTGGTATTATGAATGCGATGTTTCTAATTTGTATGATGTATGCATATGGAATGAATGGAATGAGTTGTTGATAACTTGTCGATGCACCATAGACTGTGCAAGAGTTGACTGGCTTGCTGTACTAATGGGATGACTTTGTGGAATGACTTTGCATGTGATAACTGTGTGTTTTTTTGTATTTTGCATATTCTCTGATGGTGATGTGTGGAATGAAATGTACCAGTTATTTTTAAAATGTAGTTAAGCTTTTCTGAGATTCAGATATTTTAACTAACTAGCCAAGACTGTACATTTATCTCGCAAGAATTTTGAACATGGTATAAGTCTGAATTGAATTAAAAAAAGTTATTTCACATCCCTATGTGTGCAATTGAGTTCATTTATGTGGTATTTTTCAGGATACTGCCAGTGCCAGATAGGCTATCAACCAAACCTGTACTGAGGATCACCTAATTAGCTCCACTAACTTCGTTGTTGTATTTAGCAAGATTAATCCACAGGACAATCTAAGGTACCATAAGCTATCTCATCCACATGCAAACATTGGTCTGCACACACATAAAGCTAATGTGACAGACATATCGTCATGCGGTTAGGGTACCGCCATTGCCAGGTAGGTTGTCCACCAAACATGTAATGAGGATCACCTAGATGGTTTTTGAATGCTGAGAATTCCAGGGATTCAAGTTTAGATTATGTGTTTGCTCAATGGTTTGGGATACTGGCTTGTCTATATAATGATGAAAATCATTATTTATTTTTCTCTTTTGTTTTGCTTTTGTAGCAAGGATTTTGAATAGTGGTGATAACCACTGTTATTCAATTTTGTATTTTGAGATTTGGAAGGTTGAGCTTGTAAGGTTGTGGCTTATGAATGGCCTTGATACTTTTAGGCCTTGGGGATGACTACCCATCCTATTCAGGGACGTGTAGTATGAATCCTTACGACTTTGGGAACCAAGGGGATGATGGAGATTATGAAGTAAGGGCATTGATATTTTAGGCCTTGGGGATGACTACCCATCCTGTTCAGGGGTGTGTAGTATGAATCCTTACAACTTTGAGACCAAACATGAGTGGAGATGGTTGTGATGATTGTTTGTTGAAATTTTGTTTTTAAATGGCATTGATCCTTTGAGGTCTTAGGGATGACTACCCATCATTGGTAGGAACGTGTAGTACGAATCCTTACAACTTTGGGGACCAACTATGATGGGGATTTGTGGGAGTGGTGAAAACCACTATTTAGTATGGGGAATGGATAAGGAAGAGCTCATCCTTTTGTCAATTCTTAGCATTCTAGAACCATTCGCACAGGGGGATGAACAGGCTAATATTTCACCTATGGTACCCTAGACTGCTTTGTAGGCTTCTCTTGCATTCACACAACTTAGGAATTATTTTATGTGTTTTAATTTGTGTTGGGATGCTACGTAACAAGGCGTGATCCAAGTAAAACTTTCCCGTGTAAAATCTATTTAACTTTGTATAGTTTTGGCTAGAAATTTAAAGATAGCTGAATGATGAAAACCCTATATACATTAGGAGACAACTGACTAAGCTAAAAATGATGATGGTGTTATTCTGGATGTATGCGTTTATGAAATGGATTTGATGTGGAAAAATGATGGAATTGCCAAGTAATGACAGTCTATGGTGTTGTTGACTGGTATGACCTAGTAAATATGCAATGTATGGATGCGATGCCTAATGCAACCTATATTTTTGTATTTTGATTTTTATGAGTATGCATGGAATGAAAATGCAATATTTTTATGATTTTTGATTTTTATGAGTATGCATGGAATTGAAATGCAATATTTTTTTGTGATTTTTGATGATTTTATTGTTTTTGAATATTTATGTTGACCAAGCAATTATGGTAACGCTTGGAGATTTTTGTGTTGACCAAAGGGTTTATGGATACCTTTGGAGCGTTTTGGGTTGACCAAGCGATTATGAGAATCCTTGGAGCTTTTGGCTTGACCAAAGGGTTATAGATACCTTTGGGGCATTTAGGGTTGACCAAGCAATTATGAGAATCCTTGGAGCATTTGGGTTGACCAAAGGGTTTATAGATACCTTTGGGGCATTTAGGGTTGACCAAGTGATTATGAGAATCCTTAGAGCATTTGGTTGGACTATGGCTCTCTAGATGTGGAATGGCCTCAAATGACTGATGTTCAAGGGTTCTATTTCCTTGATTCCTTCAAGAGAGGCAAGCCGACATGTTCCAGGTCCTATTCTACTATCAATGACATAAGGACCTAACCAGTTTGCCACAAACTTGTCCCTTAGATGGGACAAAAAATTAGAATTATGCTGGTTCTCTTTTAAGACCAAGTCACCAACCTAAAATTCCCTTAGGTGGACCTTCATGTTGTATGCTTTCTTAAGTCGCTCTTGATAGATACGCAAATGCTCGAGAGCATTAACGCGTCATTCATCGAGCAATGTCAGTTGGTTTAACCGTGCCTATCGTGCAGTGTCATCATCAATGAACTCTTGCATTGAAATGCACAGGGAAGGGATTTCCAACTCAAGAGGCATGACTGCCTCGGAGCCATACACTAGCGAAAATGGAGTTGCCCCAGTGGGCATTTGGATGCTAGTGCAATAAGCCCATAGGGCAAGTGGGATTTGAATATGCCAATCCTTATGATTGTCTACGACTATCTTTTTGAGAATGGCGACTAGCATTTTGTTTGACACCTCTGCTTGCCCATTTGCTTGCGGATTATAGGGTGTTGAAAAACTGTGTTGAATTTTGTACTTTATGGTCAAAGCATGCACATATTTGTTCTTGAATGACATCCCATTATCTGACAAGATCTTGGATGGAATACCAAAATGACATATGATGTTATGCAAAATAAACTCCGCAATGCGGGATCCAATCGTAGAGGTTAGCGGAATTGCTTCCACCCACTTAGTGAAGTACTCTGTGGCCGTTATGATGAATGTGTGATGACTAGACGATGCAAGTGAGATCTTTCCAATTAGGTCAAAGCCCAACTGCAAAAAAGGCCAAGCCGATTGGATCGACTGCAAGGCTTGAGAAGGTATGTGTGTCAAATTAGCATGGTGTTGACACTTCACGCACTTCTTTACATATGCACAACAATCTTGCTCTAAAGATGGCCAATAATAGCCCATGCGAAGAATGCACTTTGTGATGGCCATACCACTGAAGTGGCCACCACATGTACCATCATGTGCTTGGGTGATCGCCCAAGCGGACTCTTGCTAGTCTAAGCAACGAAAGAGGATTCCTTCATAGCTCTGACGATACAAAATGTCTCCTAACAAGACATGCTTTGTCACTTTCTATTTGAATGATATTTTCATGGCTTGTGTCAATCCAAGTGGGAGGTTACCTAGCTTGAGGTAATCCCTAATGGGTGTGTACCAATCTTGCTGATCAGAAACCTGGATAGTATGAACATCCAATCCCTCTTGAAGTCCATCCCTAGTAAAAGCTGAGCAGGAAAGAACTTGTAAAAATAACATTGTGTTGCTATTAAGAGGGGTCAGGGAGAACAAGGACCCCTAGTTGGCTTGAGTCAGACAATCATGGATTTGAAAGAACTTATCTGAAGATGGTTCAATCTGGATCAGGTGGATTCCTAGCATTAGGTCAGAGCTTGCATGCTCCATCACGGATTGTGATAATGTTTTAACTTGAATGGTTGTCATTTCATCAAAAGGGTCTTGCAGGATTAATGACCCCAAGGAGGCCATAGTTTTTCCAAAATTATTCGATGATCGAGGGAGTGCCTCGATGTCATACCATTCAAGTTGTGCCAGGAATTTGTCCACAAGGGCTTTGTAGGCCTGCAGAACTGGACATTTACATTGGAATATCCCCTTTACTTGATTGACTATTAACAACAAATCACCAAATATGTTTAAACATTTAATGTTCATGGTGATTGTTTTCTAAAGACCTATGAGCAAGGATTCATATTTTGCATTGTTGTTGGTGCATGTGAAGTCTAATTTAAATGGCAAAGGCATTGGAGCCCCTTAAAGCATGAGGATACGGAAACAAAAAGGGAATATGCCACAAGAGAGAACAAGAAAGAACATATACGAATTGAAACAAGATGAAATCAATATGAAATATGGTAATCTATTTATTGATACACTTTGTAAATTGTGTTACAATATTTCTCCTTCCTTTTTAGGGGATAGGAGCATCAAATATGTTTCTCGTCACAACATCCATGGATAACAATCCTTCTTCCGCGTGCCCACATGTAAGTTGGGCGGACCAAAACATCACCGTAACTTTAGGTATGTGATTATTTTCTCTTTCCTACTCCTCTACTATCATAAACCTGTGTTCAAAGAAACAGAAAATATTAGTAGCACCTGCAGACAGAATGAAACATGTATTTCCCAAGGCCTACTGTTAGTGTATGCATGAAAATAATAAAACGACTATCAAATGACCTCTGATTGACATAAAATTTTAACAGAAGCATAAAAATATTATCAGAAGACCACTACAAAAATAATAGTCTGGAAATTCCTCACAGATTTGTATTCGCTCCAGGGTGGGACGAATAGGCCTGCAAGAATTTATCAGAAAGCACCCTATTTAATGTCCTTCTTAGGAAGTTCCAAAAGACCTAAAAAGTTGGGGTTAGCTAATTGGGGGTGTTTTGGGAAGACCCAGATGGTCAGATTTCTCCAATTTTGCCTCTAGGACCCATATTTTTCTGGTGCTATCTGCAGGTTAGTGAAGGCGAGAAATGAGAAAAACCTGGTCAAAACTACTCATAATGAAATGAAATTTGAACTGTAACCTATTTAACATATCTAGAATCAAATGCAAAAGAAAAACTAGAGAAATCTATCACATATTTCTAATCATCCCGGGGTGGGGCGAATAGGACTGTGATAGTTTGGGGAGCGCCCGGGGGCAGGATGCCCACCGTTTGGGACATTGTTTCAGCACCAATCCACTTGGGATGGGTCCAAAACTGATTATGGGGTGTTGTCAAAAAATTTTGTGGATAGTTGTGGCCAAAAATTAGGTTTTGGGTCCGGATTCGCGCTTCCAATAGTCACCCAATAACCTCCCTTTCGAATGAGAGATTAAGGATGTGAAGGCACAAATTGCAAGTAGGTATGTAAATTGGCAGCACTTCATTGATCAAATACTCCTTCTATGTATATCTTTTGGGTGAGAAAACTCACCAATTTATAGACCTTAGGGTCTCCTTGTTTGAATTGCGCATGCGAGGGTGCCACTTGAGTTAACTGTCCTATTTTCAGAGAAAAGCTAAGTTCCTGGTTTAGAATCTCCTTGCATGAGGATTCTAAAATAAATACACTCATCACTGAAGACTCTCTTCTTTAATAAAATCTATTCCTCACAATTGCATGGCCTGAAGCCTCAGTTAACTGGTGGAGTTACCAAGGTTTGACTTTTTGCTAGTCAAACTTTTTGTTCGCCTCACCCTGGGGAAAATGCTGCTATTCATCCCTAGGTGGGATGAATGCCAGTCTATATTCGTCCCTGGGTGGGACGAGCAGAAAGCAACATGATAAAAAGGTTCCAAATTGACCTCTAACCTCTAAAACTGCTTTTGGAAGTGGTTAGGACCACTGTTTAACCTTTGGGGGCTGCCCTAGGGGCTATGTGTGTCAATGCGATCAGTGCTTGTCATCACATAATCGGATTGATGTTTTTTTTCGTGTCTACAGTTTGATGTCATGAGTGTTCATGTTGAAAATTATTAAAACCTTCTCCTTCTCATTTTACTTTTCCTCGACCACAACATCGACCATGGGTTTTGTTACCTTGATTTTTTGAAAAATTTGTATCTTCATCCACCTAAAAGGTTGATTTTCCAGGGTCAAAACTGGTGAAGTTTATATCAAAGTTTTTATCAATTTCAATGAATGTTTTTTCTAAGGCTTCAAATTTAAGAGTTTTAAAGGTTCCACTAGATAATAAACCGGCAAGCAAGTTCTTGTAGTCTCGAATGTGAAGACATGATTGAATGATGAAATCCCATGTGATACATTGATTTTTGAAAAATTTATCAATGACCTATTTAATAAATAAAAGAAGGTTGATGGTGGAACTAGAGTGTCCTTATTGCATATTTATTTGATTCATCATGAGGACAAGATGAACATATTTTGGTTCAAATTTGGTGTCAAATTTTTTTCTTGATGACTTCGAGAGCTGTCTATGCTTGGCTTCATCAATAAAATAATAAAGGTGATATTTTGTGACAAGTAGGATTACAACACAAATTTAGTCATCATCTATCTGCTATTTTTCTAGGGTAGTGACATCTATGGATGGTGTGGTATTTGCATCCAAATGGTTGTACCAAAGGTTATCAAATTTTGCAACTGTCCTAAGCCTGTGAATCATTGATCCCAATTATCCTTACCTTTGAGGGCACATCCAACATTTTGTTTGAAGTTGGAATTTATTGTGATCTATGAAACTACAAAGACCTAAAAGAGGTATGTCAAGGTGTGAACAATGAAAAAATGACTAAGTGAGGAAAATGTACCCATAAATAATGAGCCAAGTAATGATAATGAATTAATGTGATTGACTAGACCTTGCACTTCATCCAATTGGAATCTCTTTTAAAAATGATGAATTGTATAAGTGGCTATGAGTCTTTATGTAAAAGTATGATGATGTGGCTAAATATAAAGTATTGAAAATAAATATGTAGCCTAAACTAAAATACTGCAGATGAATATAAAATCTAATATCTACAATAGGTAGATGTGCAGGCCAATATATTCAACACTGGATTACACAACTGAACACCAAAGTGTGGGATGTGAAAAACTAGTAACCTCAATATTATGATTGTAAGTATGTGAGGTGCTAAAATTTGGAGAGGTATAATGAGTTTTTCTCAAATTAATACCTTCACTTGGATGCCCATATACAGATGCTCGATGATGAAATCCAAGCTGTGATGGAGCCCAAGTCCTACTAGTCCTCACCCAGTTTATTATGGTCAACAATATACTCTCTAAAGATAAGTACATGCTCTATTCTAAAACTATGATGGATATTGGACTAGCTTAATTTTAATCTTGATTAAGAGTTTTCAGTTTTCTGAGCACAGAAAAAATGATGATCCCTTTACAAATGTTTGTGGGTATGGCTAACTCCCTTCACCATGTATTTTTGTTATGTCCAATCTAGATTTGAATCATAGGACCTTTAATGAGTATTTTCCACCACCAAGGAAGTGTTTCCTTATCATGAGGTTAGGGTGTGGAATGAGTCATCAAATATGTTACTTTTAGGGTTGATGCAAATATGTGAATCGATTTGCAATGAAAGAAAGCAAATGATAACTAGTATAGACTTGGAGTGTAGATGGAGTGCTACTATAGTGCTAATGTGGTAGTATGTATGTTAGGTGTGATCCACTAGACCTTGCTCACCGTCCAAGTGGAATCACTTTTATAAATGAGGGCTATAAGTTAACCAAAAGCAATGTGAATTTTTTTAAGCCACTTATACAAGTACAATGGAGAGGCTAGAAGCCTGTTGTGCTATAAAAAAAACATGGCAAGTTTACACAAAGGTCGATCTGACTATATGGTTGTGTAAAAACAAACATGGTTAGTTTACACAAAGGTCGTCGAACTCTATCATATCCAGATTTTGGATACTATATGACTATGTAGAAAGAAATGAACATGATCAGTTTACACAGAGGCTGTCAAACTCGATCAGATCTAGATTTTGGATACTGTATGGCTGTTTAAAAATGTAAATGATCAACTTACATAGAGATCACTGAACTTGATCAAATTTAGATTTTGAATACTTATGACTATGTAAAAATGAACACGATCAGTTTACACAAAGGTCATAAAAATTGGTTAGATTTAGATTTTGAATACTAAATGGCTATGAAAAAATGCACATGGTCACTTTACATAGAGGCTGTCGAACTTGATAAGATTTGAATTTTGAATACCTTCAAAGAGAGATACAAGCTAATATCTATAAAAAAAAAAACTATGGAGATTTTATGAAACCTCATGCTCTCCTTCAACTCAACAAAAAAATTTATTGAGGAGAGGAGGGGAATGCAATGCTTTTTCAAGCTTGGTTGTGGGAGGGACAAGCATCCAAGCTCTGATACCACTTGTAGAAAGGATGAATGTTATGTTCCCAAGCTCAACCACATGAAACAAGAAAAAATAATGAAAATATTTTCGGTAATTGAGAGAATGAAAAATCACGTCTCTCTCTTTGTGTTATGGAATTATATATTGAGAAAAATGAGATTAGGGTTAGGGTTCCTAAATCCATATTATATGAAATTAAAATGAACATGAAATGACATTACACATTAAAATAACCTATTCTAATTAGGTCTTATTAAATATTTATAACAATTAATTAAGAACCTAACTAATACATATGATCTTGTAGCATTAACATATCTTCATTCAGCATGAGTGAAAGTGAACCTACACTCTATGTTAAATATAGAGAAACAAAAAAACTACTTATTGCTTACTTGTATGTTGATGATTTGATCTACACTCGCATTAGCATAGTATTAATTGAAGAATTCAAGAATGCCATGAAGAATAAATTTGAAATGACAAACTTGGTTCTAATGCATTGCTTCCTTGGCTTAAAAATAAGATAGTTGAATGATGGTATTTTTATCTCACAAGAAAATATGTAGTTGATTTGCTTTATAAGTTTATAATGAAAATTTGTAAACCAACGAACACACCCTTAAATGTGAGTGAGAAGTTAGTCAAGGATGATGGAAGTAAAAGGATAGATGCAACTCTATTCAGAAGCTTAGTTGGAAGTCTTATGTATCTTACTACCACTAGACCTAACATCATGTATGCTATAAGTTTGATTTCAATATTTATGCAAGATTCAAGTGAGATTCATTTTTGTGTAGAAAAAAGAATACTTAGGTATGCTCATGGTACAAGCAATTTTGGTATTTTGTATACATCAACTAATAATTTTGGATTGGTTGGATATACAGATAGTGATTGGGCAGGATCCCTTGATAATTGAAAAAACACTTTTGAAAATGTATTCAACTTGGGATCAAGTGTGATTTTTTGTTCCTCAAAAAGGTAGACAACAATTGCACTATCAACAATAGAAAGAGAATATATTGCAGTAGCATTAGCTTCATGTTAAGCAATTTGACTGAAGGAGATCTTGGCAGATTGAAGGTATGAATAAAATATGACATCAATTATTCATTGTGACAACAATTTAGCAATTTCCATAGCAAAACATTAAATATAAAAAAATCTTACTAAGCATATTGATATCATATACCACTTTATTAGAAATCTTGTGGCAGAAGATCAAATTGAACTAAAGTTTTACAAAACTAATAACCAGTTGATTGATGTGTTTACTAAAAAATTACTAAAAGAAAGTTTATAAAGATGAGATAGATGTTAGGTGTTACCACATTAGAAACGAAGGGGAAGAATGATAAAATTAATGCTAAATGGTAATGGAGGTGATAATATTGTAGTGCTCAGGTTTTTTCAGTATTTAGCATTTACTCTTTTATTTTGGGCTACATTTACTATGCTAATTTAGGATGACTATGCAACTCTAACATCTCAAGGAATACAGTGACACTTTTCACATAGATGCAGAGTGAGCACCGATGATTCTTTATGCTCCAAATATAGAAATTTTTTGTTTTTTAAAGTGTTTTATGGATTGTTGTGCAGTGAATGGTGTGAGGTTAAGCTTCTTTTTTACTGTAATTTTATTTCATTTCTACTGTAAGAAATGAGCAAGTTTTTTAGGTTTTGTTTTGTGTGCAATTTACTTAAATTAATAAAACTTTTGTACAAGTATTTTGTGTGCAAATGCTTAAATTAATAAAAATTTGTTACAAAACCAATTGATGTCTATGTTTTTTGTTTAATGTTTTGTGTTTGTATAGTTATTTTTTTCTCTGCAAATCCAATAGGGATTGTATCCAAACCTTCAAGTGATGCCTGTATTTCTTTCAAAGTTCATGTATACAAATCCAATCAGAAATGAAATTGAATTGTCACCATAAATATTTTTGTCATGGGATTTCAGGTCCTCAATATTGATAAAAATTCCAAAGAGTCCAACATCAGTCGTTGCTTCTATGGAGTTCCATCAATGGTTGTAGTTGGGAATGGGATCTGTGTTAAAAATGTCCTTGCATTTTCAATGGGTTAGATCTCTATATGATTAATGTTGTGTAGATTTCACTACCAAGCATAGGTACTTCCTATCCCTCTATGTTAACCTCCTCTGATATTATGTTAGGTGATCAATTCCTAAATTATAATGAGAATATGGAATTGTAGTAGTGGAATTCAATTATTTTCTAAGTAAGCTTTAAGTGAAGTTGAAGTTGAACTAGCCTTTGAACTTCTAAGTAAGGACGTATGGTTTTATTATTAAAAAATATACCTTGTGTATGTAAAAGGATTTACAATGGCACTAAATATGAGTGCAGTTGAATTGTATGTTACTGCCAAGTGTTTTAGTTTACTTAGGGTTAAATGGATATCTATTACAGAAGAGAAGGTTCTAACATGTTTTAAAGTGTAAGAACTGGAGTGATATTTTACAACATTGTCGGTTGTGATTCCCTTGATTACCATTTTCCAAAAGTGTGATTATATGTTTAGAATTCACTACTATGTTGTGGGTTATATACCTTTCACTTGCAATAAGTCAAGTTATAAATGATATTGATCTGACAACACTATGATATCCAATTTTCTTGTAATTATTTACAACTTGGCTCATTTAAAGAGCAATAGTGGGTGTTTGTAAATATTGATTATTGATATGAGACATTCGATATGTCAAATTGTAAATGAAGAAGGGGCTTATTTGTAATTTTAAACTTTTATTAAAGAGTACAACTTCGGTTCAAGTTATGGGACCCAATAGAGCATATGAGCTAATGAAAAAGTTCATATTGTGGTTGTATTATTAAAAAAGTCAAAATCAAGAGTAGAGGCTAAATGAAATACTTGTACTCAATGTTTTATTCCTTTTTCATATGAATAAAATTAAAAGTATTCTTGGTTTGGTTTTTCCTTTAGGTTTTCCAAGATAAACAATATGTTGTGAGACTTTTATATGAGACATTAACTTTATTTTTGTGCTAAGTTTTAATATTAATGGATATGGTTATGATTCTTGTTAAAGGTGAATAATTATTTATGTATATTGTGGATTCTTATCACTATGCATTTTATCTTGTATGAAAGGCTATGGAATGATAATTGGTCATGTAAAACTAGTATTACACTCATAAGGGAAAGAAATTCAGAATAAATATGTTAATGGATCTTTAAATATTCTTGCATATGTGGATAGATTTTCTTAGGAATTACTTCATGGGGTATTTAATAATTGATGATATTTAGTTATATGGAAAATATTATGAGTTATAAATATATAAGACTTGAAAACAATCATTGTAACGAGGCATGATATAAATTTGCTCTAGCATATCATAAAAGGATTTTGATAGTAGTGTAAAAGAGATACAAATATGTGAGAGAAGAATATTTTTTCTATGACATGTTAATTCATTAAAAAAGAAGTAATACCTTATTGATGTCAATGAATAATTTGGGTATCTGTAATAGTGTATTCATGAACAAAATATGAGAAGTGATTTACCCATAAAAGACTAGCTCATCGTGGTGATGAGAGGGATAGTCTAAAATCAGTGTGCTTAGTTCACCTTTGTAAAAGTACTTACATAGGTAAAGTGATTAGCATAAATTTTTGATGGATAGAAAAGGGTTTGGTCTAATCAAATGAATGAATTAGATTAATAGCTATTATACGGATCACCTAGTACTCTTGCATAGATTGATGTATGCAAGGAGTAGATATGGGTGTACTTTTATAAATGAAAAAATAGATGTGGTATTTTAGGTTATGATATTTGGTATCATAGTGCTATATTCGTAGGGATACAAGTTTACTTGTGCAGGATTATATGGGGTGTGATAGGATAAGCATAATGTAAATACTATACCTACAAGGAAAGTGGGTCTACTAAAGATAGACCTCGATTGCTAAGTTAGGATAACTAGGGAAATAGTTGCTAGTAGGAGAAAACAATTCAAAGATGTAATTGTGAACTAATCCCTACTATTTCTCCTGTGTGTGGCTAGGGATAATTTTGACCAAGAGAAGGAGAGGGAGTGTTGCCCCATCGACTAGGTAAACACGATAAAATAATATAGAGGTTGAAACCCTGGATATAGGTATGGATGCTCCTAATAATGAGAGGGAGGATCTTACTGCAATAGTTTCCTTACTAAGAGAACATAGAAACACATAAACAATTGTTGGAGGCTATAGTGAATCAAGATTCACCAGCTAAGAATTCTAGAGTAGAATAAGTGAATGAGACCCATTCAAAAGCACAATAGGCTAGAATTAATTTAGAGGCAGAATTGGGCAACAACATGAAACACCTAAAATCTTCCAAGTTCAATGGAGAGGAAGATAGTGATAAATTTGAAGCTTGGTTTAAGGAGATAGAGACTTTATATAAATGAATAACTATTCCACTGGTACCCAAACATCTTATGCCACTCTACAATTACAGGGAGTTGGCTTGGATTTATGGGAAACATTTAGTGGGGAACAAGGGATTGAGGCTACAGTTGATTTGAAATGGGAGAAATTTATGATAGTTTTCAAAGAAATATTCCTCACCAAACACTTTTACACCAAGAAATTTTAAGAATTCACCAACCTTAGGCAAGTAAATAAGACAATGGAAGTTTATTATCATAAATTCATCAAGCTACTAAAGTATGTACCTACGTATAATGAGAAAATGGAGGTACATAAGTTTATACTAGGAGTAGATCCCAGAGTAGGGAATGAAGTGAAAATGTAGGAACCTAGTACTCTTTAGAAGGCCTATGGTCTAGCCAAGAAATATGAAACCTATCTTAAGCCTTATTTTGATTATGAAGGGGTATCTAAGCAAGATAGAGAGGCAATAATAAAATAAACAGTGTAGGGTTCATGAAATGGGAAAGCAAATAGGCAAAAAAGAGTCCTCTAGATAGGGTAGAAGAAATGATAGGAAGCAAGAAAAGTTTAGGTAAAGTTTCAAAGGGAAGAACCAAAATTCTAAAAATCATAACAATTGTGATAACCGACCACCATCCGGTCAGGTCAATCCCTCACTAGCGGTTAAAGCAGAAGATGGACAGAAATAGAAAACACATCCAGGACCCAAATTAGGATGTTATAAATGTGGTGGTCTACATTACACCAACAAATATCCACTCAAATTGAGTTCTAAGGGAAAATAACCTGATTATAAGGAATCAAAAAATAAGATTTATGCAAAAATCTAGAGTTAGAATATAGAAGGACAAGCCACTCCACTACTGATAAAAGGTAAGATCTTTGGTAGAAATGTTAGAATTTTGATTGATAGTGGTGCCATAGATAGTTTTGTTTCCACTAGATTAATTAAAAATATACCAGAAAGACCAAGAATCTTGGCACATGGGTGGAAGGTTGAGTATGGCTCAAGATAAACCTACTCTATAGATCAATGTTACCCTATGACTGAAATCATCTTACCTAGTGGTAAAACTATAGGTTACATTTATGTAGCATTGCTATATGCTTTTGATGTAGTCCTAGGAATGGATTACTTGCAATCACTTAAGGCTATAATTAATTTCCAAGATAGATGGATTGAATATTCAGAATATGGCAGGAAAGTACAAAGGATGTACAACCTACAAGGATTTTTTCAACCTCATATCCTCTCAGAAATGCAACTTAAGAAATCCATCAAGAGAGGAGTAACAATATATGTAATAATTTAAATGAGATTGAAAATGAAAAGCAAGAGGAGGTGTTTTGGAAACACCCAGTATTATAGGATTTCGGGGATGTATTTCAAAAAGAGTTACCTGGATTACCTCCAAAGCATGAATTTGATTTTTCAATTGAGCTTCAACCTAGAACATAGCCTATACATTATTGAACCAAATACATTTAACATATATTAAAAACATCTTGTGTCAAATAGGGATAACACCATGATTGGGTTGAACCTCGAAGCGAAAAAAAGTCATATTTACTTGTCCCATTATGCACATAGTCCAAAATAAAAAATAGTGTTTTTTCACCACTACTAACACTTCCAAAAAAAATAATTAGTAAGGATATGGTAGAATTATTATCACACCTAGGTTGAAAATATGATTCCCCAAAGATCTATTATTTTAAATATCACACACCACAGATCCTCAAGTAGTAAGGATAGAACTACATTTACATCCAAATGGTTAGGTAGTCTGATTCCCCAAAGATTAGATATTACATCATTGGACTATGGATCTAATATCCACTAAGGATATAGATGCTTGACTGGCAGTGGAGTACGCTCATGTGTGGTGACACATCTATCTTGAAGAAGACCTCTAACCACACATAAGGACAAGCTAGCTTTCTGGTCTTCTCCATGATAGGTTTCATCTCAAATTGTCCAAGATGGGTTAATAAACTCACTTGCACACACATTGGTTCTTGATTACCTTGAGTTATTACCATGCTCATGATTGGTAAATGAAAATTCACTGCACACATGTTTGGTCTTCGATAAATAATATAGGACTTAGTAAATTTGTGTGAAGTCGCTAGGATATTTGAGTCTCTGTAAAACAATTTTAAATTAACCATTCATAAGCCAACACAACCTCCATGTCATTATCGTATCATCACATGAGTCTTCCATTTCATATACCACTATGTTGGTGTCCATAATTAAGCAATAATGATAAATATGGTCAAACAAAATTTAAACTATCACAAATGATCATTAGTGTGTCCATTCACTTGCATTATTATTATCATAAAGCATAAATATTTTCATCCATCACATCACATACACATGCATTCAAACATTCACATAAAGTCATAACACCAAAATAAAATTCATATATATATATATATATATATATATATCGCATGTACAATGAATGCTCAAAGGTATATAGAATCGAGCATCAAGGCTCATATACAAAAAGTGTATCTAGGCATAGACTAATACCCGTAGGTACATCCCTAAGATCCTGATGGAGTCCTAGACCTAGATTCATTACACCTAAATTCACTATGCTTAATAGAATCCTTTATGGAGGAAGTAGGTCGTTCTAGCAGTCTAATGTTATGTTGCATAAGAAAATCCTCCATTTCTTGAATGTAGCTCTCCCAAGATCGAAGGCATAGCACATCCTATCTCTGATGTGCATCCCTCCATGCCAAATTTACCTAGAACCTCGCTATCACATCCTCACCTCCACCTGCCACCATATGTGTCTCTAGCTCCACCCACATCTAGGTATTCTTAGCATCCCGAGTCACTATCACTGCATCTCGCTCCACCACCATGTGCTGGAGTTGATCATTTTTATCTTGGAGCTTAGCTCACTCCTCCTCAATCTAAATAGCAGGTCTCTTTTGAATCTCATCCATACCACCCACACAATCACCATCACCTCCAATATCTAGAGGTTTCTCTATGACATTCCTTTCCCACCTCACTCATCTTCTATAACTATAATATATTTGACATTAGGGAGTCTCCTCAACCTCTACTGCTATCTCTACATCATCCCCATTGCCCTCCTCAACCACCTGACTTGGTACCCATGATAGTTGTAAAGTAAACCATAAATCATAATAGGTAGTGGTACCGATATCATTCACATTTGGGAGATCTATATCCTAATCATCCCTATATTACACCTACCACTCCACACAAGGTAGTATTAAATCATTGACATGATGTCTATAGAGAACGAGAGCATCAAAGTACCCCTTTTGTATCCCAAACTATTGCAACACTCATGAGAACTAGATTAGCTCTACCTCACTACCATGTTAGCCCTCACCACCTCAACCTGAGAACACCCCACCAATACCACATGCTCTAGCAAATCCCAATGGTACTTTGGTAGCACCTTTCTTATCCCTGGTATGATGGATGAGAATTTATATTGAGAATCCAAGATCCTCAACTACAACACAACACAACAACAAATGCACATTACCATCACATTCATTACAAAAAAATACAAAATCTAAACAATAGTTTCAAGGGAACTTACCTCAATTACATGCACCTCCATGCTTGTTTCCACATCCACATCATTCGTTGCCATAGCCACACTCACCCACACTCTTTCACTAACTCACTCAATCTTCTTTATACATCGCTTCTCAAACTCGTAAACGCAAGAATAAATCAAAATTTACCTCTACAACCCTTTATAGCTGATTTTTGCATGCTTAAATTCCTATGGGTGTCTACCTAATGCACTCAAATGCCACCCTTCATTTGCATAGTGGCAAATGCTCTCCCGAGTCTGTGCATGATATGGATACAGACTGGCATTTGGATCCAAAATGTTGCAAAAGGACTCAAAGGGCATAAAAATGTAGCATAATACCCCAAAATCACATCAAACTTCATCCATGCATCCATTTCATCATTCCATTATGTTTTGTGATGATAATTATCAATTTGGACACATAATTTTTTTATTACGATCAAAAGTCATGAAAACACCCAAATCATGTAAAAATACCTCAAACTTTTCCCATATTTCACAAAACTACCACATTCACCATACCAATCACTCATCACATCATTCCATTATATTTTATGAGAACACGGATTTATTTGGGTATTTAATTATTGTTTACGGTCAAAAGTTGTGAAATTGCCTCAAATTGCTTCAAAATATTCTAAAACAATTCCAAATTTCACAAAATAATCAAAATCACTCATAAATCATTGCATCATTCACATTCATTTACATCATTCATATCATCCACAATTCAATGCATTTCCATTCAACATTGTAAAATTCACTTGCATTATCAAGTGCACCTCGTATCTAGTGGTTTACTCTATACCCTTGGTGATTGTAGTGATTGGATATCCATGCAATTTAGTAGGATGGATAGATCACCATAAGGAAACTCTCACATAATAATCCTATATCATATTCGACATCAAATAAATATGGTCAATATATTTGTGAATGCAACCGTGTTCACAAAAATTTACTGGAAGCTATCATTAGCCCCTTCTGCAGATAGAATGGGAAATTCTATTACAATTTGCATCTTACAAATTTCTCTTGCAATAAGCTCATATTTAGGTTAAAAAAGTGTGGTTACATGAAAATATATGGTCTTCTCACCTCCACCACATGTTCACCAACATTGATTACTTATTTTCCTTATATTCCTTTTCTTCTCAACAACAACTATGCACATTGTACTAAGAGAAAAATTTCAAAAAATATGGAACCATTCCCAAACTTGGGGCGTGTGGTCTAGCCAGAGGCTAGGAAAGGGAGAAGCCAAAGCCTTTAAAGCTTTTGTTGAAAGGGATTACGCAGCCAAGGTGATTAAGCTAGCACATGGATTCCTTAGCTCACATGACTAGCTAGCCGCAGCCAAGGTGCCAGCCAAGGAGAGGGCGCAGGATCGAATCCCCCAAAATTGTGGAAGCAGATTTTACAAAGGTTTTTATAAATTAAATTTTACTTTGCATGTGTGCTAAGGTTTAGGAGGTATAAGGGGTGTTTTATGCAATTTTATTATTATTCTAAGGTTAAGGAGTCATAAGGTAATATTGGAATTATTTACCTAGGTGGTAAATAGGTATTTTACTAGGGTAAATATTATTTTTACCTTAGGAGATAAAAAATTGAGTTGGGAAATCAATTTTTGTGATATTGAGAAACTGAAGGTGTATTTTGAAAGGGTAATTTTTGTGAAGATATTATTGTTGAATATTACTATTGAGATGAAGATATAAGGTGTATCATGAAATTGAGTTATACTTGTATTTGTGAATTATAACACTTGTTATGTAACCCTTGGTACTTGGTAAATAAGAAGGCATTGTTTGAAGATAGTTTTTGAGAGGACTTTCTCCAATCAAGAAAAGGTATGGGCAAATTATTCCATGTGTAAAAATGATGAATTTGAATGTATTTATGAAAATAAGTTTGGAGTGAAAAGGATTTTATTAGGGCTTCCTTTTTTAGTGTGTTGAGTTAATGCTTCAAGGATTTTTGGAATAAAGAGTTATTGTTAAAACCTTGTGTTGCGGGCCAAACAAGGTGAATGGTTTCTTATTTTTGTCACATGCCCATGCATTTAATTATCAACCCAGGGAGCTTCATAAACTTGCGAAGAGTCGAAACTAGGTCACTACATTACCACTGGAGGGTGAGTCTGCTAATCCTACGTTTGGAGGGTGTTCTTGAGATGGTTGTCAATCATTCCCGCACTCCTCAATAAATTACGTAAGAAGAACAAAAATAAATATACAAAAATAAAGCAAATGCACACTCCTGGAAATAAAACCTACTACAAATACTAGAACTAGTAAATTGATGAACGTTTCTAGGAAAGCAATAAACTGATAAATAAACAGAAAAGAAATGGGAAAGAAATACTGGCTTGGAGTGGGCCCAGGCTCCAGCAGATTTCTCCCGATTGAACACATGCTTAGAACTTCTGGAACTAGAATATATTTATCAACGTATTACAATCTATCTTTTGCAATTCAAAGTAGATCTTTATTAATTCTCTATATCATTTCTATATATTTCTATATCTTTCAGAACAAGCTGCGTGTGTTTATATAACACACTCGTAGAACTTCTGTTACAGAAGAGGTTACAACAGTCGATTATTCCCAGACTAAATTAGAATAGTCCAGAAAATGCAATCGACGTCTGGCATTCTGTTCTAAATGCGGTGTGTTCATTTCGGTTCGTGCTTTGCCTAGCATCAGTAGGACATTTGGGTACATTAGGCACTATCTCCAATTTAGCTCTGCATGACACAAAGCTAGAACTGCACCAGCTGCTATCATCCATGTCCTTCGAGTCTGGTCAATAGGCAAAGAATCAGTGGCGCATTTCGACTGCAGGGAGGTGCTTGCATTTAGTTGGTGCCTTTCGACTGCAAGGAGGCACTGATATTCAGTTGGTGCCTTTCGATTGTATGGAGACACTCATCTTTGGTTTGACACCTTTTGACTGTAGGGAGGCGCTTGTATGCAGTTAGCGCCTTCCGACTATAGGGAGGCACCTATGTTCAATCGATGCCTTCTGACTGTAGGGAGGAGCTTGTATTCCCTTGGTGCCTTCTGAATGTAAGGAGGCACCTTATGTTCAATTGGCACCTTTCGGCTGTAGGGAGGCGCTTGTATTCACTTGGTGCCTTTCGACTGCAGGGAGGCACCTATGTTTAATTGGTGCCTTTTGACTGTAGAGAGGCGCTTGTTCCCTTGGCACCTTTCGATTGCAGGGAGGCGCCTATGTTATCTTCATTGACTCCCGATGAAATAAAGTGCCAGGTCCATTGAAAGGACCTCGATTGTTCCAAATCTAACTAAATCAACTGCAATTCCACAAAACATACTAAAAGCACACAAATTAGATAACACGCATAATTATATCAAATATCTATATAATCATTTATAAAAGTACGCAATCCTTATTATATAGCCGCATATTGATCCAAGAAATATGTACAAAATATGAGCATTTCTGGTGCTCATCACCTTGTTTGATAAGAATTATTGTTGAAGCCATTGGTTGTATGAAGAACTTGAACTATGATTTGAAAAGAACATGAGTATCATTGTTATGTAAGATTTGTTTCATAAGCATTATTGTTGAAGTGAGTTGTGTGAAGAACTTGAACTAGGGTTAAAAAGAACATGAGTATCATTGTTATGTGAGATTGGTTGTTAAGCATTGTTGGAAACATTTTGAGTTGGTGTATATATACTTGGACTAGGGTTTTTAAGGGAGGATTGTTTCATTGAGTGATTGGTTGAGTAGAATTGGTTGAGCCTAGTCAAATGGATGTATGAAGTGATTTGTTAAGTTCCATAAAATAAAATATTCTTATTCTGAATTGAGTTGAGAAAGTGATTGAGCATTGAGGTGAATAAGAAACATATTGAGTCTCTAGCAATTCTCCTTATATTTTTGAAAGAGTGATTGATAGTGATTGAGGATTTGAATCATATTGAGTCTCTAACAATTATCTATATATTTCTAAGAGAGTTATTGAAAGTGATTGAGCATTGTGATGAGTATAGAGCATATTGAGTCTCTAACAATTCTCTTTATGTTTCTATGAGATTGGACAAGTTCTAGTGTGAACTTGTTGAGCAGTTTAGAGGTAAGTCTTTGAGAAGACTTGTGGATAGATTTGGGTAAGCTTTTATGGAAGCTTACAATACATATTGAGAATAGATTTGAATAAGTTCTTGAGAGGACTTATTGAGCATATTAGAGTAAGTTCTAGAGAGAACTTATTGAGAAGATTTGAGTAAGTTCTAAAGAGGACTTCTGGAGCATATTTGGACAAGTTTTGGAGTGGACTTGTGGATAGATTAGTGTGAGATTTTTGAAAGCTTACAAGGTAGATTTGAGACAAGTTTTTGAGAAGACTTGAGGGTAGAGTTGATTTATTTTTTTAAACATTGAGTTAATGTTTGGGGTTGATGCAGGAGCATCCGACGACAATAGAGCAATCTTGCATCTTCCAAAGTTTTTCCAGATTTTCTAAGTGTTTTACATTTTGATTTGTTCAGTTTATTTTTAAGGGGGAAGTTTTTTTTTTTAAAGCAAGGGGGAGGGAGGTCGCGAAATCGCGACATGTCACGAAATCGTGACCTCAAAGGCTTCGACTTGGCTTCGGCAAGTTTCGTCGTGATATAATCGTGACATGTCATGAAATCACGACCTCAAAGGCTTCGACTTGGCTTCGGCAAGTTTCATCGCGATATCGCGACGTCGCGATATTGTGACATCGCGATATCACGATGATATTCCTAAAAAAGGCATAGGGGGGAGTCTTGTCGTGATATCATGACCAGTTAAAAGTTGCCACATGGCAGTGTTACCAAGGCAAGGCGGAAGACAAGGTTAAAGGCTTCAGCAAGTCGCAAGCAAGGGGGGGTCGCAAAATCGTGACATGTCATGATTTCACGACATGTCGTGAAATCGTGACCCCCAAGAGGCTCGGCATGACGAAGGCAAAATGGGGTCACGAAAATTGTGACATGTCGTGATATCGTGACATGTCATGATTTCGCGACCTGTCACGATATCGCGGCCAATAGGAAAATAGGCCAAAGTTTACATGCGAACGGTTAGGCAAGGCTAAAATAGACACGTGGTTGCCACGTGTATCAAAAGCGACGCAACCAATTGGGGGTAAGGTTGAAATTGACATGCGGAAGCATACATGTATTAAGTCAAAGATGTCAGCCACGCATATGTTTCTTTTTATTATTATTTCTTGTAGAACAGCAATTACAGGCGATGGAATTTATGGTTGAGACAGCGGTACAAAAGAACAGTCAGAACAAAATGGCGGGTGCAGGTTAAGGGAGGCCATTAATGCAAGCTTCATGGCGGATTGGGCAGTTGCCCATTTATGGCAGAAAAAATTTGAAAACTCGATCGAGGGGGAAAATCAAATTTGAATTTTTGTTAGGCGAGGGCATTAATTGCCTAGAGGATCGAGGCCTCGATAAAAACTTGAAATTTGTAAGGGCAAGGGATGGTGAGTTCGGGATTGAGGGGGAAAGGAAATATGCTTGGAAACTGTATTGTAAGACTGTATTGATATTTGCAAAGAAATTAATTGGAAGTTCTGTTGATTGAATCTCGGCTTGCCATCAAGTGGTATCAGAGTGGGAGCTCCTGAGCATGTAACAGATCGTCAGAAGAGATGCAGTTACACCAGGATCTATGGAAGGATTTGTGAGGAAAGAAATAAAAATGCCTCAATGAAGAAATTATGGTGGAGTAGGAAATGTGGTGCCGATCGAAGACTTTCGAGCCTTGCAGAGATAAGTTCAGGCCCTGCAAGAAGAGCTATGCAGAAGGCACAAGCCTAGAAGGGATGAGAGAAGTGAAGATGAAGTTGATGAAGAAGAAGACCAGTCTGAGGAATAAGAAGAGGCTGTGGACCCTGCACAAGCCAGGTTGTACAAGGCCATATCTCAGATTGGAAAGCAACCAAAAATGGAGGTTTATACATACTCAGGAAACCTAAATCCAGAAGAGGTGATTGATTGGATAAATGATTTAGAAGAATATTTCGAATATGAGGAGGTTGAAGACCCTAATCGGGTCAGATTTGCTAAGACCAAGTTGAAGGGTCATGCCAGAATTTGGTGGAGAGGAATACAGTTGGAGAGGAACAGAAGAGGGAAGGAGAGAATAACCAGATGGGATAGAATGGTGGAAAAGTTGAAAAGGCAGTTTATTCTAGTAGATTATGAGTTGGATCTGCTAAGGAAAATGCAGAGTTTGAGACAGACAAACAAAACTATCCAGGAATACACTGAGGAGTTTTACAAGATCTCTATTAGAACTAGACATTTAGAGGCAAACAAAGAAAAGGTAGCCCATTATATCAATGGGTTGAGACTCGGTATCCAGGAAGAACTGAGCCTAGTTCGGGTAAGCACCATTGAGGATGCTTACCAGTTTGCCTTAAAGGTGGAAGAAAAACTGAATAGGCAGTTTGAAGGCAAGCAAAGAGGAAGGGGCCGTGGTGGAAGAACTAGTGGGAGAACCAGTGGAGAAAAATATAAAGAACTTAAGAAGACTGGTGAAGCCAGTAGCAACCAGGATTGAAGGGAAGAGGATTTTTATCAGCCCCGTGATCAAAATAGCTACCCAAGACGACGGGGTGGATATGAACGAGGATTTGGAAGAGGAGTATTTCGTGGGACATGTTTCCACTGTGGTGAAGAAGGAAATCGGGCATTTGAGTGTCCACAACACCGAGAAAGGACAAACAAGAGGCCTGAGGGTCCAGCCAGGGTTGTTGTGGCAGAGGAAGATGCTGAGTCTGAACATTCTGAAGAAGTGGAGAGAGGGGAAGCAATGATCGTAAGAAGAGTCCTATTGAATGAGGAGAAGGACACAGATCAGAGAAGAAGTTTATTCCACACAAGGTGTAAATGCATGGGCAAGGTTTGCAATATTATTATTGATAATGGTAGCATGGATAACCTGGTTTCAGAAGAAATGGTTACCAAGTTACAATTAGAGAGGAAGAAGCACCCGCATCCATATCGGGTCGCATGGTTACAAAAGGACCATAGGGCTTTGGTCAATGAGCAGTGCTCCGTTAAATTTAATATTGGAAATTATTGTGATGAGGTCCTGTGCGACATCCTGCCTATGGATGCTTGCCATATGTTGCTGGGAAGGCCCTGGCAGTTCGATCGGAGTGCAGTGCATGACGGTCGTGCCAACACCTACTCATTGACAAAGAATGGTGTACGCCATAAGCTGAAACCCGTGAAGGAGGTGGATGAAAAGGTGTGTAATAGCTCCAAAATCTGTTTAGTTGAAGGGAGAAAATTTTTGGACGGTATGAACATTTGTGTTATGCAATAATTCCCAGAGTTAGGGACGAGGAATGCAAAGATACCTCGACAGAAGTCCTAGATCTGTTGGAGGAATTTCCAGATATTATATCAGATAATGTGCCTGAGGGTTTACCCCTAGTAAGGAAGATCAGCCACCATATAGATTTGGTGCCAGGATCAAGCTTGTCAAATAAAGCTGCACACAGAATGACACCTATAGAAACTGAGGAGCTAAACAAACAGGTCCAGGAGTTGCTGGAGAAAGGATTGATTAGGGAGAGTCTTAGCCCGTGTGCAGTGCCTACAGTACTAGCACCCAAGAAGGATGGAGAGTGGAGAATGTGCACAGACTCTCGAGAAATCAACAAAATCACTATCAAATATAGATTCCCATTGCCAAGGATGGATGATATCATGGAATGTTTAAGTGGAGCTAAGTACTTCACGAAGATTGACCTAAAAAGTGGTTATCATCAGATCTGGATCCGAGAAGGAGATGAGTGGAAGATAGCCTTCAAGACAAGAGAGGGCTTGTATGAGTGGTTGGTCATGTCATTTGGGCTGTCCAATGCACCAAGTACCTTCATGCGGCTGATGAATGAAGTACTGAAAGAATTTATGGGAAAGTTTGTCATTGTTTATTTAGATGATATATTAATATTCAGCAAAACCCTGGAGGAACACCTGATGCATATCAGGAGGGTTTTTGAAAAGCTGCGGGAGGAGCAGTTATTAATAAATCTAAAAAAGTGTAATTTTGTCAAGAAAGAGTTAGTATACCTGGGGTTTGTAATCTCAGTAGAAGGTCTGAAAATGGACCCAGAGAAGGTGAGAGCCATCATCGAATGGCCTACCCCAAGAAGCACAACAGAAGTAAGATCATTTCATGGTCTAGCCGACTTTTACAGGAAGTTCATAAAGAACTTCAACAACATTTGTGCACCTCTCACAGAAACAATGAGAGGGGATAAAAAAGAGTTCAAGTGGACATTAGGGGCTGAAAGGAGCTTTGATACATTAAAGAAAAAGGTCACAGAACAGCCTATTTTGGCACTCCCAGACTTTAACAAGGTATTTTAGGTGGACTATGATGCCAGTGGCAGTGCAATAGGGGCTATACTGAGTCAAGAAGGCAGACCTGCTGCTTATTTCAGTGAGAAGCTAAATGATGCTCAAAAAAAGTATTCAATTTATGACCAGGAATTTTATGCTATAGTTTAGGCTTTGAAGAAGTGGAGACACTATTTATTGTCAAAGGAGTTTGTTCTATTTACTGATCATCAGGCTTTACAGTACATTAACAGTCAAACAAAACTGAATCAAAGGCACATGAAGTGGGTGGAGTTCCTCCAAAGCTATACGTTTGTGCTGAAGCACAGAAGCGGGAAATAAAATAGGGTTGCAGATGCCTTAAGTAGAAGGCAGAATTTACTGATTAAAATGACAGTGGAAGTAGTGGGATTTGAAGAATTGAAGGGTTTGTACCCTAAAGATCTAGATTTTGCAGAAGCCTGGACGGCTTGCTTGACACCATTACTGTGGATAGGACAAAATGGTTGGATTTTCTAATCCAAGACGGAATGTTGTTCAGAGGAAGTAAATTATGCATTCCAAGGAGTTCCATGCAGGAAAACTTAGTCAAGGAGAAACACAGCGGAGGACTGGCCGAACATTTTGGCCAAGATAAGACAATTGCCCTGGTGATAAAAAATTACTATTGGCTGCAACTACAGCAAGATGTGAAAAAGTTTATACAGAGCTGTAAAATATGCCAGATGGCAAAGGGGAGAAGACAGAACACGGGATTGTATTAGCCGTTACCAATACCTGAGCGACCATGGGAGGACATCAGCATGGACTTCGTCCTCGAATTGCCAAGAACACAGAGGGGAAATGACTCTGTATATGTAGTAGTTGACAGATTTTCCAATATGGCACACTTTATTCCATGCCAAAAAACAAGTGATGCGGTTCACATTACAAGGTTATTTTTCAAGGAAGTGGTACGACTTCATGGTCTACCGAAGAGCATTTTTTCCGACAGAGATACAAAATTTGCTGGGTATTTCTGGAGAACTCTGTGGAAGAAGTTGAAGACAGATCTGAAATTCAGTTCGCATACCACTCGTGGACTCGATGGACAGACAAAGGTGGTAAATAGAAGCCTGGGTAATTTACTGAGATGCTTGATAGTAGATCGACCCAAGGGATGGGATTTAGTTTTACCATAGGCAGAATTTGCGTATAACAATTCAGTCAATAAGAGCACCAATAAATCTCCATTCCAGATAATATATGGAAACAACCCAAGAAATGTGTTTGAAATGAGAAAGTTGGATAAGAGAGAAAAGTGCAGTGCCGAGGCAGAAGAATTTGTAGAACATACGAAAAGTCTGCATGAAGAAGTAAGAAAACAAATTATAAAAATGAATACTCAATACAAGACAAGAGCAGACCAGAAGCGGCAGTTCAAAGAGTTTGAAGTAGGATATGAAGTCATGGTCCATCTCAAGAAGGAAAGATTTCCTGCCTAAACTTATAACAAATTGAAGATGAAGAAGTTTGGGCCATGCAGAATACTAGAAAAAAGGGAGTCAGGAAATGCATATGAAGTGGAATTGCCAAGTTGGCTTGACATTTCACCTGTTTTTAATATTTTAGATTTAGTGGAATATCATGAGGGAGAGAGTACAAAGGTACCAAGTACAAGATTATGGAAAATTCCAGCATCTACTCCAACCACCGATGAGGTCGAAGAAATATTAGACACTCGTGAAGGTAGAAGCACCAGAAACAAACAATATTCTAAATATTTGATAAAGTGGAAGGGCAGACCTATTGAAGATGCAACTTGGTTGTCAAAAACGGAGGTTGACCGCCTGGGTCTTCCCCTAAAAAAATAAAAGTGAGGATCACTTTTAATTTACCCCAGGTGTCTGATGCAGGAGCATCCGACGACAGTAGAGCAATCTTGCATCTTCCAAAGTTTTTCCAGATTTTCTAAGTGTTTTACATTTTGATTTGTTCAGTTTTTTTTAAGGGGGAAGTTTTTTTTTAAAGCAAGGGGGAGGGATGTCGTGAAATCGTGACATGTCATGAAATCATGACCTCAAAGGCTTCGAATTTGCTTTGGCAAGTTTCGTCGCGATATCGTGACGTCGCGATATCGCGACGATATTCCTAAAAAAGGCGTAGGGGAAGTCCCGTCGTGATATCGTGACAGGTCGCGATATCGCGACCTGTCACGATATCGCGACCAGTTAAAAGTTGCCACATGGCAGTGTTACCAAGGCAAGGCGAAAGACAAGGTTAAAGGCTTCAGCAAGGCGCAGACAAGGGGGGGTCGCGAAATCGCGACATGTCACGATTTCGTGACATGTCACGAAATCGCGACCCCAAGAGGCTCGACATGACGAAGGCAAAAGGGGGTCATGAAATCATGACCCCAATGGGCTCGGCAAGGTGAAGGCATTTTTTGTCATGATATTGTGACATATCGCGATTTTGCGACCTGTCGCGATATCACGGCCAATAGGAAGACAGGCCAAAGTTTACATGCGGATAGCTAGGAAAGGCTGAAATAGACACGTGGCTGCCACGTGTATCAAAAGCGACGCAACCAGTTGGGGGTAAGGTTGAAATTGACACGTGAAAGCATATATGTATTAAGTCAAAGATGTCGGCCACGCGTATGTTTCTTTTTATTATTATTTCTGGTAGAACAACAATTACAGGCGATGGACTTTATGGTTGAGACAACGGTACAAAAGAACAGTCAGAACAAAACGGCGGGTGTAGGTTAAGGGAGGCCATTAATGCAAGCTTCATGGCGGATCGGGCAGTTGCCCATTTATGGCAAAAAAATTTGAAAACTCGACCGAGGGGGAAAATCGAATTTGAATTTTTGTTAGGCGGGGGCATTAATTGCCTAGAGGATCGAGGCCTCGATAAAAACTCAAAATTTGTAAGGGCAAGGGATGGTGAGTTCGGGATTGAGGGGGAAAGGAAATATGCCTGGAAACTGTAATGTAAGACTGTATTGATATTTGCAGAGAAATTAATTGGAAGTTCTGTTGATTGAATCTCGACTTGCCATCAAGGGTATATCTAATAGAGTTGATTCAAGCCTTGAGTTAAGGCTTAAGGAAAGAGATTGAGGATAAATTTATGCTAAACCGAGGTACTATGTTTAATGCAAATCAGAGGACAAATATTGAGGATAGATTTTGGTGTAGATTTGAGGATAGGTTTATGCCAGACTAGAGATAAAGACTGATCAGAGTTGTACTAGATCAAAGGACTGTGTTTGGTATAGATTTGAGATAAAGTTGAGTGTAAGATTTGGAGGTAACATAGTATAGAGGATGGCATTATCTAGTGGATATATATCCATTAATAAAGGTAGTGAGGATAGGTATTCTGAGTGAGGACAATATTCTTCAGTGGATAAAGATCCATTAGCCACTGCAGTAGAGGCAACAATTCTTCTAGAAGATCACCAACCAAAGCAAGAGGAGAAAGGAGTTCTCATATGGATAGAGATCCACAAAATTGATTTAGGGGATTGGTATCTACTTTGGATAGAGATCCATAAATATTGTAATAGATAAAGGATTCCCAAGATATTTATTGAGAAAAAATTAGTAAAATATTTTCTTTGTGGAGTAGCCCACATTGGGTGAACCACGTTAAATTGGTGTCTCTATTGTGTGTGATGATTTGTGCATTGCTTTGGTTATTGCTATTGATATTGCAATTGATTATATATATTAATACTATTTAGGAAAAAAAAGTAAAAAGTGGTCTTATACTGTTCACCCCCCTCGTAGTGTAATCTTGTGTTCTTCAATTGGCATCAGAGATGGTTCCTTTAGAAAAGGTTTAACAACTTGAAGGAATATCTTACAAGAATACAAATGGCAAAGAAAGGAAAAATTAGAACCATGAGACACAAGAAGAAAAGAACACACATGGTCATGAAAGAAAAAGAAGATAAATTCAATATTATTGTTTTGAGAGGAAGAATGGAAATAGATTCAAGAGATGAATAAAGAAATGTGGAAATAACTAGGTTGATAAATTTTTGTACCAGATGTAGGAATACAGGTCACCATGAAGTTTATTATCCACAAGAAGGTGAAAAATATTTTTTTGTGGTAAACTTGGTCATGATGCAAGATATTATCATGGGTTCAGTAGTAGTGAATATGAAATGGATCTAAATGATAACATGGATAGTCAAAACAAGTATGAAAAAGAAACTCTACTTTCAATAATAGAAGAGAAAGAATATGCTCCTATAGAAGATCAAAGAAAGAAAGAAGAGGAATATTTGAAAAAAGAAAAAGAGGAACCCAATCTTAAGGAAAATTTTGAATTGAAAAGAGAGAATTTAGAATTGATGGCTCAAATACAAGAAGATAATAAATGTAAGACAAATCTTCTACAAGATCTCTCTAACTTGAGAGATAAGGTTGAAAAGGCAAGAAGAGTTGAAAAAGGTATGGTTGAATAGTCAAAGGTAAAAGAGATAGAATGTGAAAGAATTATGGTTACTCTTGAAGAATTAAAAAGGAAGAACTCAAGATTAAGTGTTTAAGCTCAAGAAGATGAGAAAGCAAAAGCAAAGTTTCTAGAGGAACTCACCAACTTCAAACTCAAAGTTGAAGAGGCAAGAAAAATTGAAGGTATGTCCAAAAAATAAAAAATAAAATATCTAGAGTGTTAAAGATTAGAGCATGAGATGTTTTTACTAAGGATGGAAGTAAAAGGTTCTAAGGACAAGCTACACAAGTTTGAGGAAAATTCAAAGGCCTTGGATAGGATTATCAATGCACAAAGGTCATCAGTAACCAAAATAGGAATTAGTTCTAAATAAGAACAAAGGAAACAAGAAGAAGAAAAAGGAGAGTCAAGATCAAACACCAAAAAATAAAAAGCGTCAAAAGAAGTAAGTAAAAGAGAGTGAGACCTCTAAGGATATGTTGGATAATAGAAAGTTAAACAAGGAAAGGAACAATACACAAGTAAGGAACATATGGAACATGAAATATGACAAGGTATAAGGGACTAAGAGACCAATAGGGTCAAGGAAATATTTCTTCAATGGACAATGCTTCTCATGTCACAGGTTTGGACACAAGGCTTCACAGTGTAGGACACATGGAAGATAGGAATATGGGAATTTCTGAAATGGACATATATATCAAGGATATTGTTACTCTTATAATCAGTCTGGTCATAAGGTAATAAATTGCAGGGTTCATGATAGAAGAAATGGCTTCACTATGAGAAATCCTAAGACAATTGCACCTCCAAAGTATAATACCATTAAGTTTTATAAGTGCAATAATGATGGTCACACAACAAAGTGGTGTAGAAAAGACATTCCAAAATCAAGTAGGAACATGAACAGGAAGAGGAATAAGAATATGGATATGAACAGAAACAGAAACATGGATATGAATAAGAATAGGAACAAGAACAAAAACAAGAATAGGAACATGAACGTAGACATGGAGAGAAACATGGACATGGAAAGAAATAGTCAGAGGAATCAAAAGGATCAAATAAAAAGAAAATAGGATAAAGGTAAATAACAGTGCTTGTTAGGAGTAGAAATACTCCCGCCCTAAAATTAACCACCTCAAGAGGAGGTGGGGGAGGGGCTAAGCTAAGAGGCTCATTCTTAGCCCCAAGCCCCAAAGGTGTTTGTTTGCTATTGAGGTCAAAGGAGGAGAGATTTGAGTAAGTGGGAGAGATTTGGTATTTGAGTAGAAAGGAGAGAGCATTGAGCCAAGGGGAGCAATGTCCCAGGGGGAGCAGAACAAAGGAAAATTCAAGTTTTTGATAAAAATATTTTGGGTTGCCATTAGTGACAAAGGGAGAGATTGTTGGACATTTTGAGTCATTAAGTTAAAGTTGTCATTGATGTCAAGGAATGAAGTCATCATTGATGTCAATAAATATGTCAAGGAACAATGCAAAGGTTAAATGTAAAAGGGCTTCATAATATTTTTAATATTATGTGGAAACATAAGTTAAAAGGTTTTTCATAAAAACCCAAGGAAGCTTATTGCAAAGCTAAAGGAAGGTTTAATATTTATTCTATAAAATATTTAAATTCAAATTGAATTTAAATTTTATAAATAAATATTACTTATACAAGGAGGCTTTAATTTTTATTAAAGTCTAAGGATTATAAATATAATTTATAATATTTAAATTCTTTTGAATTTAAGTAATTTATAAATTATAAAGTGTGGACGTCATCAAAATTAAAACATCCACTAACATGAAGTGCAAAGGCAATAAAGGGTATTTAAACACCAATGCAAACCTTAGAAAATTGATTATTTGATTTGAGGCACATGCAAAAATTTTAGAGCCTGTGGAAATTATGGAGTCAGAGATAGCAAAGGTGAAGGGAGTGCATCATGGTCATGCAAGTGGCAAGGCAGAGGAAAGCGCTTGTGTGGTCTAGCCAGAGGCTAGGCAAGGGAGAAGCCAAAGGCTTTAAATCATTTGTTGAAAGGGCTTAAGAAGCCAAGGCTCTTAAGCTAGCATGTGGAGCGCTTGGCTCACACGGCTAGCTAGCCACAACCAAGGTACCAACCAAGGAGAGGGTGTAGGGTCGAATCCCCGAAAATCGCAGAAGGGGATTTTACAAAGGTTTTTATAAATTAAATTTTATTTTGCATGTGTGCTAAGGTTTAGGAGGTATAAGGGGTGTTTTATGCAATTTGATTATTATGCTAAGGTTAGGGAGTCATAAGGTAATATTGGAATTAGTTACCTAGGTGGTAAATAGGTATTTTACTAGGGTGAATATTAATTTTACCTTAGGAGATAAAACATTGAGTTGGGATATCAATTTTTGTGATATTGAGAAATTTAAGGTGTATTTTGAAAGGGTAATTTTTGTGAAGATATTATTGTTGAATATTGCTATTGAGATGGAGATATAAGGTGTATCATGAAATTGAGCTATACTTGTATTTGTGAAGTATAACACTTGTTATGTAACCCTTGGTACTTGGTAAATAAGAAGACATTGTTTGAAGACAGTTTTTGAGAGGACTTTCTCCAATCAAGAAAAGGTATGGGCAAATTCTTCCATGTGTAAAAATGATGAATTTGAATGTATTTATGAAAATAAGTTTGGAGTGAAAAGGATTTTATTAGGGCTTCCTTTTTTAGTGTGTTGAGTTAATGCTTCAAGGATTTTTGGAATAAAGATTTGTTGTTAAAACCTTGTTTGATAAGAATTATTGTTGAAGCCATTGGTTGTATGAAGAACTTGAACTAGGGTTTGAAAAGAAAATGAGTATCATTGTTATGTAAGATTTTTTTCAAAAGAATTATTGTTGAAGTGAGTTGTGTGAAGAACTTGAACTAGGGTTTGAAAAGAACATGAGTATCATTGTTATGTGAGATTGGTTGTTGAGCATTGTTGGAAACATTTTGAGTTGGTGTTTATATACTTGGACTAGGGTTTGTAAGGGAGGATTGTTTCATTGAGTGATTGGTTGAGTAGAATTGGTTGAGCCTAGTCAAATGGATGTGTGAAGTGATTTTTTAAATTCCATAAAATAAAATATTCTTATTCTGAATTGAGTTGAGAAAGTGATTGAGCATTGAGGTGAATAAGAAGCATATTGAGTCTTTAACAATTATCCTTATATTTTTGAAAGAATTATTGATAGTGATTGAGCATTTGAAGTATATTGAGTCTCTAACAATTATCTGTATGTTTCTAAGAGAGTGATTTAAAGTGATTGAGCACTGTGATGAGTATAGAGAATATTGAGTCTCTAATAATTCTCTTTATGTTTCTATGAGATTGGACAAGTTATAGTATGGACTTGTTAAGCAGTTTAGAGGTAAGTATTTGAGAAGACTTGTGGATAGATTTGGGTAAGATTTTGTGGAAGCTTACAATACATATTGAGAGTAGATTTGGATAAGTTCTTGAGAGGACTTATTGATTAGATTAGAGCAAGTTCTAGAGAGAAATTATTGAGCAGATTTGAGCAAGTTCTAGAGAGGACTTTTGGAGCATATTTGGACAATTTCTAGAGAGGACTTGTGGAAAAATTAGTGTGAGATTTTCTGGAAGATTACAATGCATATTTGAGATAAGTATTTGAGAAGAATTAAGAGTAGAGTTGATTGATTTGTTCAAAAATTGAGTTAAGGTTTGGGACAGATCCAATAGAGTTGAGTCAAGCCTTGAGTTAAGGCTTGAGGATAGATATTGAGGATAAATTTGTGCTAAATTGAAGGACTATGTTTAGTGCAGATCAAAGGAAAAATATTAAGGATAGATTTTGGTGGAGATTTGAGGACAGGTTTTTGCTAGATTAGAGACAGAGACCGAGCAGAGTTGTACTAGACCAAAGGACTGTGTTTGGTATAGATTTGAGATAGATATGAGTGCAATATTTGGAGGTGACAAAGTATAGAGGACGATAGTCTCTAGTGGATAGAGATCCATTAGCTAGGGTAGTGAGGACAGGTCTTCTAAGTGAGGACAAGAGTATTCAGTGGATAGAGATCCATTAGCCACTACAGTAGAGGCAGTAGTTCTTCTAGGAGATCACCAGCTAGAGCAAGAGGAGAAAGGAGTTCTCCTATGGATAGATATCCATAAACTTTATTTAGGGGATTGGTATCTCCTTTGGATAGATGTCCATAAACATTGTAATAGGGAAAGGATTCCCAAGAGATTTATTGAAAAATATTAGTAAAATATTTTCTTCGTGGAGTAGCCCACATTGGGTGAACCACGTTAAATTGGTGTCTCTATTATGTGTGATGATTTATGCATTGCTTTAGTTATTGTTATTGATATTGTCATTGATTATATTGATTAATATTATTTGAGAAAGAAAATTAAAAAGTGGTCTTATACTGTTCACCACCCCGCCTCTTAGTATAAGCTTGTGTTCTTCAAAGATATGTTTTCATAATTCATGCTTTGGATCCACAACTTATTCCCATAATTAATAGTAATAGATCCTAGTAAAGGTTTATTAATATCCATAATGACCAATATATGAGCATAAATAGCCAAGACTTCATATTTTGTAGTTTTTGAAATCTCAAGGAATTCTTCCAGAGTGTTACCTATTTACCTTGAAGGTGTCTATTTCTCATAATTCAATGGGTAACCCATACATCTTGATGCAGATTGGTACTAAGGATAGATTTAAATTTTTAGATGCAAAGCCTTCATACCAAGGGGTAAGGAAGAGTCATGCTCTTCCAATAAACCAAGGATACCTTTTCAAGATTCTATATATTTCCTCCTTGGAACAAAAAATAGCTAGGAAGAAACATTTAGGAAGTAAGGATAGAATCACTCCTAGAGACTTCCATCTCCTATAAATTAATTTTCTCAAATTTGAAGCCCCTAGCCAAAATCCATTAAATTTCCTCATGATTACCCTATCTTTGAGTAACAATGATCACTAGTCTGTGAGGTCCTCTTTAACCTCTACTACTAGGGATATATCTAAGAATTTATTTATAAATCAATCCATGGTAAGGAAACTATAACTTGATAACTACTAAAATTTACTAATATATATTATAGCAATTATATTATTTGAAAATAAACCTACAATAATCTACATATAGAACTTTTAATCTAATGAAGGGATAAATGAAACTTAGCTAAAAATTCTATGCCCACATAGAATGTTCCACCTTGCTAATACCCTAGCCCTCCATTGCTCCTCCCATCATCCAAACCCTAGCTGACATATATCTACAATATCATTTTACATGACTTGAAAAATTATCACTACCCTTGTTTTGGATGGTTGATTTCACATGCTTGTATCTCCCTCAATACTACACATAGTTCTTCATATAAACACTCATTTTGAATCTCTTCAAATCCTACACTAATTGGTCCAAGAATCATCTAAATAAAATAAATCTTCATAAATATATGTCTCCTAAAATATGAGATATTTAAAAAAAAATTACCCTAATTTTGCTCTTATTTCAGATGGTTGTCTTCACATGATTGTATCTCCCTCAATAGTACTTGGATTATTTCATATGACCATTCATTTTTCTTTTTTGGTAAGTAAAAAATTCATTAAAATGGGTTTTGAAAGGAATCCCAAAACCTTGATACAACGGTAGTAGAAATAACTGCTAGAAAAAAGAGCAAAAAAGATAAAGAGGTATGAAGCTTATAGACCAAAAACATCATACAACAGAGGTGAAATCCCTCATCATAGACAAAAGAAAAAATTGTAACCCAATGCACATCATGTGCCCCCTCCTTAAGCATAGCCCATAGCCCATCAACTATACTTCTTCATCTTTAGCAACCTTCATCTCATCCTTACGACCACCTTTCTCTTCATTTCTTATAGTATTAGGTTTGTCAGAACCAGTAGGACCATCCCTAGATACTTTAGGGAATGATTCCTTGAGGAAAATTAAGTTCATAGCATTTCTCATCTCTATCAAGGAGGACATGAGCTCCTCATTATGGGAAATAGCAATGGAAATGGTTTTGATAACCAGCTTTTGAAGCATTGAATTGGTTTGTTCAGCATCTTCATCATTAGATACCACCTCTGGATATGAATACTGAATCTAGAACATATTTTTCCTTAGACAAATGGATGACCTAATCATGTTCACTGATTCTTCAATATTAATCCTCTTCCCTTTTGACACCTCGATCTCCTTAACAGTCCCCCCAAATTTCCCCTTCCTCGACATCGGGGTTGAGATAGGGGATGCCACAGCGATAGTGGAAGCGTTATACTCAGATATATTGGGAGGACTAGAAATACCCTTTGGGATATCCTCACATATGACGGGATTAGCAAGGGGAATTTCATGATTGTACATCATAAGGTGATTGTAAAATATTTTGAACAAGCCTTGGTGAGATGGGAAAGTTTTGTTATTGGTATTTCTACAATTCTCAATAGATTAATTCATAGAATGAAAAATAAACTCAGGGATATTGATAACATTTATGTCATGGAAGCGATTAGCGAAGATTAGATGGAAACTAAATAAAGCTTCTCAATATGACCATTGATTTCAAATCTCTTCAAATTTCACATAAAATGGTACAAGAATCGTCTAAATTGGACAACTCTATACAAATATATGGCTTTATGTGTACATATAAAAAAAACTTTAAATGCTTCAATGAAGCAAGATTTATATTTTAGCTTTATGTGTAGAGACTTTGAAACTTTAAATATAGGTTCAAGATTTGAATCCTATGAAAATAAGTTTATACACCATAGCTAGAATATAGTTGGAAAATCATATATTAAGTAAAATAAGGTTTGTTTTATGTAGCCTAAGATATTGCCTATGATGTGGTGAAGGTTAAAAATTACTTTACCCTTTTATCCTTTACCTTTTACATTACATTGATACATAACATTAATAATACTAGAATAAAAGTCAAAAAAGTAAAAAACTACTTACATTAATAAAACAAACACTATATTTTAGCTTAAGTATTTGTGTCTACCTTTAAACATGCCATGAATAATACAATCATAAAAGTCAAATACTACTTTTCTCAGCCAGAAAGATAACAATCCAACTACAATGAAGAAGCTTAATCCAAAACTTAACCCTATTGTGGCTCCCTATCATATCCTCTAAATCTTTGAATATTCTTATTTAGTTAGTTTTTCAAATTCCACTTGATATTTCCTTACAATTTATTCATTGAAAGATCCAAAGATTTATGTTGACTCATGTTTCCCAATATTTTTAAAATTTTATTTGTAAGATGATTTCTTGACAGACTGAGACCTATAAGACCTTGAAGGGATCCCATTTGTGGAGGAATATTACAAGATACACTATTATTGGATAAATGCATCATTCTAAAGATTAATAAAATAGCCTCATATGGAATATCCCAACCTTTCCTGAAAACTATCGTATGATATTTACTTTTAGCATCGTGGTATTTTATATAAACTAGTTATATTTGACTATTTTATGATGCATTTATCATTACATATAAATTTGAAAGGTTTTTTGGAATAGTCCTTGAAAACGTGTTGTAAGAAATACCTATAACTTGAATATATGGAAGGTCAAATATTTTCACTGGATTATTACCTTAAAATTTATTAGATTTGTCCCTGTCGAAATATCCCAATGATATATTGTTGGTATTTCATCTTGGTGACCTCAGTTTAAATCATGAGGAGGGAGGCCCCTTGTTGCTATACCCCCAAGAAGTGTGGCCCCCATATGTGCCACCTATTGTACTTTGCATTACTTCAATAAAAATGATTATTGGATTTCAAAATCAAAATCTTCAACTATGATAAATTTTCAATCCACTCAAAGATGGTGCCTTCCAAATTATTCTAAATCAAGAACCTCTATAAAAATATAATTTTCAATGGATGAAAAATTTTCCATTTTCAAATGGTTATCATTTATATTTAATGGCTTTACATATGCAAGGCTTTTCAAATCTAGCATATCACCTTTGAGACAATTTTCAGCCAAAGTCAAAATAATGGGATTTGTACTATTCTCCACAAAATTTGGGGAATACGATTGTTTAACATGTTCTTTGACAAGTCAAATAAAATTCATGTATGTAGTGCACAAGTCATCCAGAATGGTCCTTGTGAAATTATTTGTAGACAAAGATAAATAATCTACCTTTCCAAGATAAGTGGCAATATCATAAGGAATAGAATCATTGAAGCGATTTTGAGAGAGGTCAAAGAGGTCTAATATCTAGATATTTGTAGAAAAAAGGAAGTAAATATAATATCTAGATATTTGTAGGAGGAAGAGGAAGATGACCTTATAAACTATTATTATGTAAATCCAACCACAATGGAGACTTGGATGTCAGTTTGAATGGTAACAAACCCATTATTTGGTTGCAAGAAAGGTTCAAAATAGCCATGTGAGAATGTCATTGACAATAGAAAGATCCAACTATTCTATGTAGCATTGGTTTACAAGAAATTTCAAAGAACAAAGACTTGCTACATGGCCATGGCTTAAAATACTAAGCCTAAGGTCAAGTGAGAATGTTAGTTGGGAACCACTAATGATGGTCTTCACAAAAGTGAAAGCGCAACAATTTGTTTGAGTATTGAACAATTTATCTCTTAGATTTTATTTCTTACACAAAATTTTTACAAATATTTATATACTTTAAAATAAATTAATTTAAATATAATAACTTTAAAATATTTTATATAACCATTAACAATGAGCAAACAAGTTTACTTTCTCATGACTACAATGGTACTACACAAAGATTATTATAATCCAAATACATGAAAAATAATAACAATATCTCAATTATTACTTTCCTGCTTTTTTCAATATAGTGAAAAAAGAAATTTTATAGTCAAACTTTTTAAACCCAATATAGATGGCATATTTGTATTTTACATTGAAAAGCATACAAATGCAAATGTTTTTTAAAAATATTATTAATGAGTTTTGTTAAACACTACTCATATATAAATTATTATATATAATATACATGGCATATTTGTATTTTACATTGAAAAGCATACAAATGAAAATGATTTTTAAAAAATACTAATAATAAGTTTTGTTAAGCACTACTCATTATTATATATAAATACTTTGTGAATTTAAAATATCATTTAGATACCATTAGAGCTATATTACAAGCAAGAAAGTAAGATAGATGCATGTTTTAATAAAACAAGCTTTATACATTGATTTATGTGCCTTCAAACATGACACCTGTAATGCCATCATAAAAGTCAAAAACTATTCTTCTCATAAATATTTTAAAGATAACAATCTAAGTACAAGCTTGATCCTTCAAACATGGCACCTATAATGCCATCATAAAAATCAAAAACTATTCTTCTCATATTTTTTTTAAAGATAACAATCTAAGTACAAGCTTGATCTATCTACCTTCAAATATGGCAACAATAATGTCATCATAAAAGTCAAAAACTATTTTCCTCAGCCTTTTCTTGAAAGATAGCACACCAACTACAATGGAGAAGCCTAATCCATAGCTTAATCCCATTGCAACTCCCCACCATTTTGCCTCAACCTCTGAATCTTCTGATTCATTGTTGTTAGCATGACATGCATCTGTTCCATTACTTTTGCCACCTTCATCTTGAGAATCCTCCTGGGTTGTGTTGAAAGGGATCCCAGAAAGATTTGAATTGCCTACAAAAGATGACTTATCAAAGGTTAAAAACTGCCCTCCATGGGGTACTCTTCCATCAAGCATGTTGTAGGAGAGATTCAAGAATTCCAAGTAGTTCAACTTTTCAAGTTCCACTGGAATGTTTCCCTCCAATTTATTCATTGAGAGATCCAAAGATTCAAGTTGACTCATGTTTCCCAATGTTCTTGGAATTCTGCCAGTAAGATGATTTCTTGCAAGACTGAGACCTATAATACCCTGAAGGGATCCCATTTGTGGAGGAATATTACCAGATAGATTGTTATTTGACAAATCCATCACTCTCAAGATGGATATAACAACCTCATATGAAAGATCCCAACCTTTCATGAAAATTGTCATATGATAATTACTATCACCATATATAGTAGAGCCCAACAGTGTTGGACTATTTTGTGATGCATTAATCATTGCATTCAAATTTGAAAGGCTATCTGGAATAGTCCCTGAAAGCATGTTGTAAGAAATATCTAGGATTTGAAGATTTGAAAGGCCAAACAATTTCAGTGGAATATTACCTTGAAATTTATTGGATTTCAAAATCAAAATCTTCAGCTGTGATAAATTTTCAATCCATTCAGGGATGGTGCCTTCCAAATTATTCTTTCCTAAATCAAGAACCTCCACAGAACTGCAATTTGCAATGGCTGGCAAACTACCCATTTTCAAATGGTTATCATTTAGATTTAACGTCTTTAAATATGCAAGGTTTTTCAATTCTGGGATATCACCTTTGAGACGATTTCCAGCCAAATTCAAAACAATGAGATTTGTACAATTCTCCGCAAAATTTGGAAAAATAGGAGTGCTTAACATGTTTTTTTGACAAATCAAGAACCTGCATGTATGTAGTGCATATGCCATCTGGAATGGCCCCTGTAAGATTATTTGCAGACAGAGATAAATAATTTGCCTTCCCAAGATAGGTGGCAATTTCATAAGGAATAGAACCATTAAAGTGATTATGAGAGAGGTCTAACGTGTAGATATTTGTAGGAGGAAGGGGAAGACGACCTTGTAAGCCGTTATTATGTAAATATAAACCAAACAGAGACTTGGATGTCAGTTTGGATGGTAACAAGCCCGTTAATTGGTTGCATGAAAGGTTCAGATAAGAAAGGTAGGGAAGATCCCATATCCACGTGGGAATGTCACTGGCAATACTATTAGCAGAGAGATCCAGATACCATACATAATACTGGTTCACAAGAAAGGTGGGAAATGCATGTAAATTACATGAAGCCAACCCTAAACTTATAAGATTTTTGAATGGAGGACTCCAGGTCGAACTAATTTCCACAGTCAAGTGATTATGAGAAAGATCCAACTCTTCTAGTCCTGTCAAGTTGTCAAAGTCACTGAGGAAAATGGCCCCGGTTAAACTGTTATGATCGAGATCAAGACTCCTTAAGCTAACGAGCTCGAAAACTGTGGATGGAATTGTACCTGTGAACCCGTTGACAGACAGGTCCAAATATTCAAGCTAACAAGCTCAAAAACTGTGGATGGAATTGTACCTGTTAACCTGTTGCCAGACAGGTCCAATTCTTCAAGCTTGGACAGATTGACGATGCAGGGTGGAATCACACCTTCGATGTTGGCAGAAGACAGAAAAAGGTGCTTCAGCGATGATAGATTTGCAACAGCAGACAGGATTTCGCCCTCCATTCTTGTTCCTGAAAGACCAATGCTCTGTAGCGATGAAGACGTTTGTTGTGCAATGAAAGAAATATCTCCTCGAAGATTTTCATTCCAGCCGATGTCAAGCTTTTGCAGTCGATGTGCAGAGTGCAACAGATTGGAAGGAACAGCACCAAACAACTCATTGTAGGAGAGATCAAGTGAAAGCAGGTGAGAAGTTATATTTTTAAACCAAACGGGTATTTGGGCTGACAGAGAATTCTCAGAAAGGTCAAGACTGACGAGAGAGGTGAGGTTCACAAGGGAACTGGGAATTGGTCCTCTAAGCCCACAGGAACTCATGCTTAGTTGCCTTAAATTGGACAGAGTGCCCACAACTTCAGCCCATTCCTCCATTCCTGTCGCTGAAGAGATGTTCACCTCGTTCAAAGACAGGTATTCCAATCTTGTCAGATGCTTTAGCCAGCTCGTCAACCTCGTGCTTTGCAATTGAAGACCAGAATAATAATTCCATGACAAGTCCAGAAAATTTAGATTTGACAAATTTGCCAGTGTCACAGGAATTTCACCAGCAAAACCAGCATCGGACAAATCAAGAAAGGTGAGTCTCTTCAGCTTTCCAACATCAGAAGGGATGGGAATGCCTGAGAAGGGATTAAGGCTGAGATCTAAGTGCTCTAAATATGCAAGCTTGAACAGAGATGAACGGACCTCACCGCTTAAATTGTAGTTCGACAAATGGAGAGCAGTGACATGGAGTGGGTGGGAGGTGCAAGCAACGCCATCCCAGAGGCAGCAATTCAATCCGTGCCAGGAACTCAAACGGTTGGAGTAATCAACAAGACCTTCTTTGAAGTCGAGAAGGTAATTTCTTTCATCTGGTGGGCAAGCAATTGCAAGGGAAGATAACAACATCAACAAAAATGTTAACATTGTTGTTGGAAACAGAAATGGGCAACATGAACGCTTAACTTCCATGGCTTCTATCGGCGGACTTGGGACTTCCTCTCTCTCTATTGGAGTGGGGGGGGAAGGGACGAAAACGATGAAAGAAAACTCAGTAAAAGCAGGTTAAATAGACCTTTGGCGCATACTGTGTGTGGAAACTACTTAGACGCCATGGCTAGTGCAAAGATCCTTCGGCCTGAACACGTGGCAGATGATGCACGGTGAATGTGTTTGTCTGGAAAGTCTTTGGAGACTTGACCGGTGAAAAGGACGTCCCATTCGGTGGGTAATTGCTTGGTAGTTTCATGGGATAGAAAATTGAACGCGTGAAAGTAAATAATATAATTGTTGGTTTGGAATTGTTTCCCACTTGCAAAGTGCCTTTTTATGAGTGGTGGACAAAAGCCGGTGGATCCTTTTCCTAGTGAAAAGAAAGCCAAGAGAAACAACTTGAATAATTATTTAGCCGAAACAATGAAGCAATGCTTATTAGTGCGTGCCAAAGGCAATTAAGCCATAATAGCTAACTAATTATGTTTATCTTTATGATTGATTCCTTTTAAGAATTATAAGGTTGTTTGAAGAATAAAAAGAATGATTGAGAAGATTGTTAATCCAAGTATTTTTTTGAAAGTTGATTATAAATAAGAATGTTAAAACAAGAATGTTGATATTTTAGTTAATTGTACTTGAATAAAGGTTATCTTACTTATTACGACAACCATCTTCTTAGATGGTGGGCTTCACAAATAAGGGAAGATCTTATTTCTATTATTTCTTTGGATGACTCTAGTCCTAGAGGTACCTAGTTTCTTCTTGCTTTATTTTTGTTTCTTTTTTGTTCGGTCAGGGTATTTTAGTTCCCTAGTTCAAACTAAGCTTTCTTTTGTTTCCTCTATTGATTCTTGCCTTAATAGTCTTATGGTTTAGATAGGTCTTTTTTTTTTTTCTTTTTTTTTTCTTTTTTTTTTTTTTTTTTTTTTTTTTTTTTTTTTTTTTTTTTTTTTTTTTTTTTTTTTTTTTTTTTTTTTTTTTTTTTTTCTTTTTCTTTTGCTTTTTTTTTTTGTTTTTATTGTTAATTTTTTTTTTTTTTTTTTTTTTTTTTTTTTTTTTTTTTTTTTTTTTTTTTTTTTTTTGTTATGTTTGTGTTTTGTTATATTGTTCTTGTGTTTTTTTTTGTGGTTCATGTTGTGTGTGTGTTTTTTTATCTTATTGTGTGTGTTTGGTTGTGCTTTATCTTTTAGACACACTCAAGGAGCATGTTTTTTTTTTTTTTTTTTTTTAATCTTTTTGTGTGTTTGTGTGTTCTTGTTTTTTGTTGTTTCAGGTTTGCTCCTTGAGTATGTCAAATGTGGTAGGCTAGGTGTGAGCCCTAGGCAATTTTGGGAAAAGAGATACCCCTGCCTCCTTGGGTCTTCCTCGAAAGTGGCATCCCTTCTCGAATATTTTCCAAAAAAAAACTTTTCATTTAAAAAATTGTGATCAAATTCTTTGAAAAAAATACTTCATAAAATAAAATTTCGTTACAACAAAATACTTAATAAAATAAAATTTATGCATATAAAACGATCGACTTGTTAATATTGTAAATTTAATATGTATATTATTTTTAAATCTAGAAAGATAATCAAATCATTAATCTAAGATATGTGAAAACTTTCCCACTTGATTAGTTTATATTAGTTAGTAATCCATCTGTTCCAATTAGTTCGGATCAATTATTTACCCATTTTGTCAGTCAACATCCATTCCGATAAATTCAGATGGACGAAGATAGATAGATAGGTATTATCAAAGGGAGAGAGCTTTTAACTGGTTTGATTGTAGAAAGGATGAAAGTCATTTTGAAAAGCAATTATTTTAATTTAGAAAAGCTCCTATTCACATTTAGTATAGATTTGGTAGTTCAAGGGATGGTTAAAAGTAAAAAAATTTGTATGGTAGTTCATGTATAATGGAATTTTTATTTTTTTAGAATTTGAGGTATAGGGAAATTGTTAGCCCATATCAATGTGTTTTATGCTACAAATTTGGGAGCGATGGTTTTTAGCTTATAAAATCTAAGTCAATATAATTTGAATGAGATTAATATTTGGGAAATATGGAAGAAGGTCAAATTTAAATCTGAGGCTCTCCATATTGGGTGGAAGCTTGGATTAAAATTTATTTTGTGGCAAGTGTGGTTGGAGAGAATTGGTAGAAACTTTAGAGAGACCTTTTCATCCTTGGATAGCCTCTAGTAGGTCATTTGGAGCAAAGTCACAAAATTGTGGTAGTGTATGCTAAAGAGGAAACTCAATCTAATATAGGAATGATGGAGAAGGAAGTTGAAGTGGAGAAGGGGCAAGACAAATCTAGTTGGAAAATACCCCCAAAAGGATGAATTAAAATTAATACTAATGGAGTCGTAAAAGAAAATTTGGGTAGAGTTCAAATTGGGATGCTCTATAGGAATCATGTTGGGACAATGCTCTAGTAAGAACTATCTAGTCAATAAGAAGCCTTAGCTATCAAATATGTTTTTATCTAGGCAATAAGATAAGGTCATATGAGAATAATCATAGAATCAGATTGCATGAGAAACTTTGCTTTGGAGGTATGGAAGTTGAGGATTCTTGTCACCCAAATTAAGGAGAGAATTGGATGATGTGATTCTGATATATGTGGGTAGAGCTTTAAATAAAGTTGTAGACTTCCTAGCTAAGACAAATATTGAGAAGGAGGTAGAGGTTCAGAGACACAATGCCATGGACTTTAAGGATGAGAGGATTAGGCAAGTTGGTGAGCAAATATAGTGTTTGACTAATTTGGAATGAAGAACACAAGCTTATACTGAGAGGGAGGGGGTGATATAGCAAACAATTCGTCGATGATACCCTTATATTGACTAAGGCATCAGTGGTTGAGGCTAAAATAATTAAATACATCCTGCAACTCTACGAGGACATTGCTGGTCAGAAAGATAATTTTAGTAAAAGCAAGTTATATTTCTTGAACACCCTCATTCAGAGGCAAGGAAGGATTGCAAAAATTTTAGGGTGTGATATAGCAAACCTCCCCACTTCGTATCTTGGTCTTCCTCTTTTCATTGGTTCTTTGAGAGAGTCACTGTGGGATAGGGTTATTGAAAGAATTCAAAAAAAACTTGTTGGATGGAAAGGTCATCTTCTTATCTCAAGCGGAAAGCTAACCCTCACTAAGGCCTCTCTTGGGAGCATTTCCTAAGGTGGTTTTCTCTCTCGTTTTCAAAGCCCTTGTGAAGGTTTTCCAAAAAATTGAGAAACTCCAAAAATAATTCTTATGGACTAGATCAGAGGAGAAAAAAAGGATACACCTTGTAGGATGGACCAAAGTGTGCAGACCCAAGGAAAATGGAGGTTTAGGTCTGAAGAGAATTGCTCATATAAATTTAGCTTTACTAGCTAAGCAGGTGTGGCGTCTCATTTTTGGTGAAGAAAATGAATGGACAACTATCATCAAACGAAAGTATCTTCAAAATATAGAATTTCTAAGTGACTCAGTTCCAATCAGAGGTTTTGCTTTTTGGAAAGCAATTCTTAAATGTAAGGAAATCATCAAAAAATGTTTAAGATGGGTTTTAGGAAATGGTGAGAGGATAAATTGTTGGAATGACAGGTGGGCTAAGGATGAACCAAATATCGAGGCTTATCTGAATGAAGAGAGTAATGAGACAAAGAATACATTTGTTCGAGAGGTGGAGGAGAAGAGGAGCAAAAAAAGGGTTCGGGAATCAAGCGATCGACTCTGGAGCAGTCCTGACCAAGGATTTTAGATCTCTAAGGGGACATCAAACACGCACACGGGAAGCACCCCAGAACCGAGGAGACAGGACCCCGGGACCACAAAAGGGACACAAACACAGCCACGAAAGGAACCTCCAAAGACAAAAAAAAAATCCAAAGGACCAGGCAGACCAGGAAGAAAAACCAGAAAAAGAGCAAAACAGGACACACAGACAGCAGGCAAACAAATCACATCTCCGAGGCCCTCTCACACACAGGGGAGGCCCATCAGCACAGAAGCACCAGGGTCGCCCAGGCCGCTCCCTCACCAAAGACAGAACAGGGAGCCACTCACCAAGGGGAGAAAGGACCACAGAGAGCAGCACAAGATCTCAACACATCCAGACCGGCCGCCAGAGAGGAGAACCCACCGAAGGGAAACCGACAGGACAGAGCAAAGCACCAGAGAGCGGCCAGGAGCGCCCCGGAGGCACGGAGATCCACCCGCGGCGGAGGCGGGGGGGCGGCGGGGGGCGCGCCGAGGGCAGGAAAAAGAGAGGGCCGGCCGGACCGCCGAGGCGCGCCGGGGGGCCGCCGGGCGGGCGCGGGGGCCGGAGACAGGGGCGCACCCCGGCCCCCGGGGCAGAGGGGCAGGCAGGGACGGGACGGGCGGGGGGAGGGGGGGAGGGGGGGGGGGAGGGAGGAGCAAATGATGACACAATAAAGAGCAGGAGGCTGATGCTATTTGGGGTGGAGGAGGATAAACTCGAGAAAGCGGCAAAGGGAAAAAGCCAGTTTAAACATGAAAGAGACTCGGGGATGCCCGGGCCGAGGCAAGAGAGTAGGCTCCTTTCCACCAGACAGAACACAGAGGAGACGAGAACCCGGCCGAGAGGAAAGGGGGAAGGATCCCCGATGAGGAAACAAAGACAGCCTAAAAGTCAAAGCCAGAAAAACGCAGCGCCAGGGGCAGAGACACAGGGACACGCCAGGAGCGACACACAACCCACAGGGAGCACCAGGCCAGAGCCACAAAACCCAGCCAAGCCAGAACAGAGGAGGAAGAGCGCCAACGAGGGCGAGAAAAAAAACAACCAGCGGCCCGGCCCGCCACCCCAGGCGCAAGGCGGCAGAGACAAAACAAAAACAGCGGCAACGGCGCACCCCCCAGGGGCCGGCCCCGACGCCGGAGAAATAGCAACGGTCTGAAGGGGACACGAATTCGGTGTGGATGGTGAAGGCCTCTTAGGGAAGGGTAGTTCGAGTGGTCTAAAGAAGGGCGGAGGCCCGACCCCAAAAAGAGGGAGGGGGTGAACAGTATAAGACCACTTTTTACTTTTCTTTTCAATTCAATATTATGCAGTGTATAGATAGCAGTATCAATAGCAGTAATCAAAGCAATGCACAGAACACCATACACAATAGAGACACAGATTTTAACGTGGTTCACCCAATGTGGGCTACCTCCACAGAGAAAATATTTCTTCTAAATATTTCTCAAATAATCTCTTTGGGAATCCTTCCCAATTACAATGTTTATGGACCTCTGTCCAAAGGAGATGTTGATCCCCTAATCTCAAGTTCATGGATCTCTTCCATAGGAGAACTCTTTCCCCTTCTACTCTGGCTAGTGATCTTCTAGAAGACTCTGTCTCTCTATTGCACTGACTGGTGGATCTCTCTCCACTTGAAGACTCCTCACTCAGAAGATCTATCTTCAATTGTCCTGGCTGCTGGATCTCTATCCACTGAGACTCTGTCCTCTATACTCTGTCACCTCCAAAGCTCTATCAATAGGCTCACTCAGAACCTTCTCAAATATGCTCAATAGGTTCACTCAGAACCTACTCAAATATGCTCAATAGGTCCACTCAGAACCTACTCAAATATTCTCAATAGGTTCACTCAGAACCTGCTCAAATCTGCTCAATAGGTCCACTCAGAACCTACTCAAATATACTCAATAGGTCCACACAAAACCTATCCAAATATGCTCAATAGGTCCACACAGAACCTGTCCAAATCTACTCAACAAGCTCACACAGAACTTGTCCAAATATGCTCAATAAGTCCTCTCTAGGACTTGCTCAAATCTGCATTGCAAGCTTCCACAAAAGCTTACACAAAATCAGTCCACAAGCCTTCTCAAAGACTTACCTAAATTTGCTTAACAAGTCCACACAAAAAAATTTCAATCACATAGAATCATAAAGAGAATTGTTAGAGACTCAATATGTTCTATACTCAATGCTCAATCAATATCTCAACTCAATATCATAGAAGCATAAAGAGAATTGTTAGAGACTCAATATGTTCTATACTCAAATCCCAATCTCAACTCAAATCAATCTCATAGAAGCATAAAGAGAATTGTTAGAGACTCAATATGTTCTATTACTAAACCATCTCAATCTCAACTCAAATCAATCTCATAGAAGCATAAAGAGAATTGTTAGAGACTCAATATGTTCTATTCTCAAATCTCAATCTCAACTCAAATCAGAATATAGAATAGTTTGTTTCATGGAACTTGAACAACCACTTCACACAATCACTTGACTAGGCTCAATCAACTCTACTCAACCAATCACCTCAAGGATCAATCCTTTCTCACAAACCCTAGTCCAAGCATGTATCAACCAACTCAAAATATTTCCAACAATGCTCAACAACAAATCTCACATAACAATGATACTCATGTTCTTTCTAACTCAAGTTCAAGTTCTTTGCACAACCAATGGGCTTCAACAACAATGCTTATAAACAAGGTTTAATCACAACTCTCAATTCAGAAAACCTTGAAGCATTAAACCAACAACTCTCAAAAAGGTTAACCACAATCAATCCTTTTCTCTCCAAAGATATTTTCAGAAATCAATCACCCACATAAGTCAATGAAGAATATTGCCCATACCTTTTTGATGCCTTATGAGTTGTCCACTAAATCTGCCACACTCAACACACTTTATTTTTCCAATCTCAACAAGGGTTAGAGGTCATGAGTAATAACACAATAATCAAAATAATATCTCAATAACACCTTATTACTCCTACTCAATAAAAATGCACCAAACCCTCTTATGCAAGAAATAATCCCTCAAAAGAATGAATCAAACTTACTTTTGGAACTCCTTGACAAAACCAGAAATATCTTCTTGCACACACCTTATTTCTCCCTCAAAGCAATCTAAACAAGTAGCTCTCAAAAATAGCTTTCCAATGATATATAATATGATATACTTCCACAAAGAAAATCAGTAGAAAATATTTATCTTTCCTAGGGCATACCATAACCTTATTTCTCCTTAGGCAACCTTGGCAAGAAAATAAAATATTAAACAAAAATTAAATTTACTTGCCTTGCCCTCGGTGGGATTCGATCCCCGACTATTTTCTTCCCAATGCCTTAGCCGCAGCCAAGCCATCATTGGGCCACGCGTCGTGACGTGTCTAAAAGGGCACGTCCACCATGCAATATCTTCGAACAACGAACCTCCGAAAAACAACAAGCGCGTAGAGCGCTTCTTCCTTGCAATCCAAAAAATAGACCTCACGTGAATCAAACTCAGAACCTCCTCCTTAGCACCGAGCCAACATACCACTAGGCCACGCTGGCCTTTGCGCTTAGGGCTTCCGAATCTTCACAGCTTTAACCTTCACGAAAATCGTAAGGCTTTCGAAACAGAAATCTCTTTCGCATGCACTTCGAAAACAATAGCAAGGGATACTTGGTAAATGAATTTGTTTGGCATTTATATAATGCCTTTTGCCTTCCTTAGCATCACGTCGGTGCTTCGAATGAATTCGACGTCGGCGTGATTTAATTTATAATAAATTTAAATTTAATTTTAAATTTAAATATTATAAATTAAAATCAACCTTAGAACTTTGTCTTAAAGAGCCAACCTTAGGTTTAATAAAACCTTAGAACCTTGTCTTAATGCCCAACCTTGGTATTATTTATAAAATTTAAATTCCTTGTGAATTTAAATGATTTATAAATAATTATTAAACCTCCTTTTTAACTTTTGCAATAACCCATCTTGGGTTTTTATAAACCAATCATTTAACCTGTGCTCCCAATAATATTAAAATATTATGGAGCCTTTTTCCTTTCACTTTTGCACTGATGAAGCTTTTTCCTGGATGACTTGGGCGACTTTATTTCTTGCCGAATTCCTTGAGATGAGTGATAACTCTATCAGGTGACATCAATGACAACTCTGACTTAGAGGACTCAAAATGTCCAACAATCTCCCCCTTTGTCATTGATGGCAACCCTTATCCTTTTACTAAAACCTGACCTTCTTTTCTGCTCCCCCTGGGACTTTGCTCCCCCTGGCTCAATGCTCTCTCAAATATCAAATCTCTCCACATAACAAATCTCTCCCCAATACACAAATCTCTCCCCCTTTGACATCAATGGCAAAGGGTCACCTTTGGGGCTCGGGGCTAAGAATGAGCCTCTTAGCTTAGCCCCTCCCCCACCTCCACATGAGGTGGTTAATTCTGGGGTGGGAGTATTTCTACTCCTCGAAAGCACTGCTCTTTATCTTTATATTTTTCTCTTCTTTTCTGAGTTTTTTGAATCCTCTCACTATTTCTTTCCAAGTCATCATCCCTATTCCTGTCGTCACTTATGTTCCTGTTCATGTTCTTGTTTTCATCCATGTTCCTATTCCTATTCTTATTCTGTTCTCATCCATGTTCCTATTCCTATTCTTGTTCTCTTCTATGTTCCTGTTCTTATTCTTGTTCTTCTCATGTTCCTATTCTTGTTCATGCTTGATTCTAGAATATTTTCTCTACACCATCTTGCTATGTGACCATCATTATTGCACTTATAACACTTAATGTTATTATTCCTTGGATGTGCAACTGTCTTAGGATTTCTCCTAGTGAAGCCATATCCTCTTCTATCATGAACCCTGCAATTTATTGCCTTGTGACCAAACTCATTGCATGAGTAGCAATATCCTTGGAAAAGTTGTCCTTTCCCATATACCTGTCTTTCATGTGTCCTGCACTGTGAAGCCATGTGCCCAAACCTATGACATGAAAAACATCTTCCATTGAAGAAACCTTGCCTAGACCCCATTGGTCTTCTAGTTCCTCTTGACCTGTTCTGATTGTTGTTCCATCTGAATCTTCTTTGTTCATTGTCCCTGTTCCTGCTGGACTCACTGCAATCTGACTCATCCTTAGGAGTTTCACTTTCACTTCCGCTCTCATCTGAGAAACCCTCTTCTGAAGTATCCTCTTCTTCTGAAGTGTCTTCGAAACTGGTAGTTAACTTGTCTTCTTGAACCTGTTTGGAACCAAGACCTGTCTTGTTTGTTGCTCTTCTTTGTATCTTGACTATTTTATCCACACTCTTTGCACTGTTTACATACTTGTATAGCTTATTCTTGGAATCCTCTAAATATTCTTTTAATAGGGCCACTTCTTGTGTTAGCTTTTCACATTCCAAGATCTTTGCTTCTAACTTATCTTTGAACTTGCTTGCCTTAGCCTTTGACTTTTCTAGATCCTCTATGAGCAATAATATTTCTTCATCACATTCTTGAAACTGTCTTTCAAGCTTAGAGTGTTGCTTTCTTACCTTCTTTACTATGTCAAGGGCATAGATAAGTTCTCCCTTGAGATCATATCCATTCTCTACTGAATAATCCTCTATTTGTTTACCTTTGTCCATATCATTACTTCCTTTTGGCTTGTCTTCTATAGAATCACTCACTTCTTCTTCTAATGCCATTAGAAGATTTTCATCTGGTCTATCAAGTGCATCTTCAAAATCATCATCACTGAAACTATAACCATCCCTTGTGCAATCATCTTCAAGATGTCCAAATCTACCACATCTAAAACACTTGAGAATAACTGGAGTCTTTTTCTTAACTGGATATTTTTCTTCAACCATAAATAAGACTTCATCTCTATCATTGTCTGAAAAACTAGTATCACTATCAACCGAGTACTTACTTGCATTATCCGCATAGTAGCTTCTCTTTTGTCTTTGGAAGAACTTCTTCCCTTGTCTGTTTTGTCCATCCTTGCTCTTCTTCTGGTACCTGTGTCTTTCTGATTCCCTGTACCTGTGATCCTATTTTTCTTCTTCATTGTTGCTCTTGGGCTCTTTGCACTCTATTGCATAATGTCCATACTTTCCACAATTGAAGCACTTAATAGATCTCATATCTATGGGTCTTCTGGAACCTTTATCTCTTCTGCCATAGTTAGCTTCTTCATCACTGGAAGATTCACTGCTTGATTCTGACTTCTTACCCTTTTTATTTTTGTCCACTTTGAATGCAACTTCTTTTGGAGGAATAGGATCTTTTGTTCTTATCTCAAACGTAGTAAGCATGCCAAGCAAAGAATTCCTTGTCAAAGAATCACTATCAATTGATGTTTCTATAGCAGAAACCTTTTCACTGTACCTTTTTGGAAGAGTTCTCAATATCTTATCACAAGCATCTGATTCATCAACCTTCATTCCAAGACCTTTCATCTCATGTATGAGTTCATCAACCTTGATGAGATAGTCACGAATGTTCTCATCATCCCGCATTCTTAGGTTCTCAAATTCTCCTTTGAGATTTCTGATCTTAGCCTTCCTGACATTTTTATCTCCTTCATATATGGTATGCAATAGATCCCACATGTCTTTTGTTGTCTTACATTCCATAACCTTCATAGATTCTGATCTACGCAACCCTTTTATAATTGCATTCATAGCTCTTGAATTTGCATGCATTAGAAGCTTACCTTCCTTATCTGTAGGAGGATTGGCTCCTGAATCATATCCAAATTCCACTGCATCCCAAACTTCATTGCCAAGTGCCATCAGGTGAAATCTCATCAGCACACACCAATACAAGAAGTCACTCCCATCAAATACTGGTACTGCATTATTGAAGAACCCATCCTTTTGATCCATTGTGTTCTTAGACCACTTTTCCTTCAAGCTGTCAAACTCTTCTGAAGGAACCCACTCTGATACCAATTGAAGAACACAAGCTTATACTGAGAGGGGGTGAACAGTATAAGACCACTTTTTACTTTTCTTTTCAATTCAATATTATGCAGTGTATAGATAGCAGTATCAATAGCAGTAATCAAAGCAATGCACAGAACACCATACACAATAGAGACACAAATTTTAACGTGGTTCACCCAATGTGGGCTACCTCCATAGAGAAAATATTTCTTCTAAATATTTCTCAAATAATCTCTTTGGGAATCCTTCCCAATTACAATGTTTATGGACCTCTGTCCAAAGGAGATGTTGATCCCCTAATCTCAAGTTCATGGATCTCTTCCATAGGAGAACTCTTTCCCCTTCTGCTCTGGCTAGTGATCTTCTAGAAGACTTTGTCTCTCTGCACTAACTGGTGGATCTCTCTCCACTTGAAGACTCCTCACTCAGAATATTTATCTTCAATTGTCCTAGCTGCTGGATCTCTATCCACTGAGACTCTATCCTCTATACTCTATCACCTCCAAAGCTCTATCAATAGGCTCACTCAGAACCTTCTCAAATATGCTCAATAGGTTCACTCAGAACCTACTCAAATCTCTCAACAGGTCCACTCAGAACCTCTCAAATCTTCTCAATAGGTTCACTCAAACCTACTCAAATATGCTCAATAGGTCCACTCAGAACCTACTCAAATATACTCAACAGGTCCACATAGAACCTATCAAATCTACTCAATAGGTCCACACAGAACCTATCCAAATCTGCTCAACAAGCTCACACAGAACTTGTCCAAATCTGCTCAATAAGTCCTCTCTAGGACTTGCTCAAATCTGCATTGCAAGCTTCCACAAAAGCTTACACAAAATCAGTCCACAAGCCTTCTCAAAGACTTACCTCAAATCTTCTTAACAAGTCCACACAAAATTTCAATCACATAGAATCATAAAGAGAATTGTTAGAGACTCAATATGTTCTATACTCAATGCTCAATCAATATCTCAACTCAATCTCATAGAAGCATAAAGAGAATTGTTAGAGACTCAATATGTTCTATACTCAAATCCCAATCTCAACTCAAATCAATCTCATAGAAGAATAGAATTGTTAGAGACTCAATATGTTCTATTCTCAAATCCCAATCTCAACTCAAATCAATCTCATAGAAGCATAAAAAGAATTGTTAGAGACTCAATATGTTCTATTCTCAAATCTCAATCTCAACTCAAATCAGAATATAGAATAGTTTGTTTCATGGAACTTGAACAACCACTTCACACAATCACTTGACTAGGCTCAATCAACTCTACTCAACCAATCACCTCAAGGATCAATCCTTTCTCACAAACCCTAGTCCAAGCATGTATCAACCAACTCAAAATGTTTCCAACAATGCTCAACAACAAATCTCACATAACAATGATACTCATGTTCTTTTCTAACTCAAGTTCAAGTTCTTTGCACAACCAATGGGCTTCAACAACAATGCTTATAAACAAGGTTTAATCACAACTCTCAATTCAGAAAACCTTGAAGCATTAAACCAACAACTCTCAAAAAGGTTAACCACAATCAATCCTTTTCTCTCCAAAGATATTTTCAGAAATCAATCACCCACATAAGTCAATGAAGAATATTGCCCATACCTTTTTGATGCCTTATGAGTTGTCCACTAAATCTGCCACACTCAACACACTTTATTTTTCCAATATCAACAAGGGTTAGAGGTCATGAGTAATAACACAATAATCAAAATAATATCTCAATAACACCTTATTACTCCTACTCAATAAAAATGCACCAAACCCTCTTATGCAAGAAATAATCCCTCAAAAGAATGAATCAAACTTACTTTTGGAACTCCTTGACAAAACCAGAAATATCTTCTTGCACACACCTTATTTCTCCCTCAAAGCAATCTAAACAAGTAGCTCTCGAAAATAGCTTTCCAATGATATATAATATGATATACTTCCACAAAGAAAATCAGCAGAAATATTTATCTTTCCTAGGGCATACCATAACCTTATTTCTCCTTAGGCAACCTTGGCAGAAAATAAAATATTAAACAAAAATTAAATTTACTTGCCTTGCCCTCGATGGGATTCGATCCCCCGACTATTTTCTTCCCAACGCCTTAGCCGCAGCCAAGCCATCGTTGGGCCATGCACCGTGACGTGTCTAAAAGGGCACGTCCACCATGCAATATCTTCGAACAACGAACCTCCAAAAACAACAAGCGCGTAGAGCGCTTCTTCCTTGCAATCCAAAAAATAGACCTCACGCGAATCGAACTCAGAACCTCCTCCTTAGCACCGAGCCAACATACCACTAGGCCACGCTGGCCTTTGCGCTTAGGGCTTCCGAATCTTCATAGCTTTAACCTTCACGAAAATCGTAAGGCTTTCGAAACATAAATCTCTTTCGCATGCACTTCGAAAACAATAGCAAGGGATACTTGGTAAATGAATTTGTTTGGCATTTATATAATGCCTTTTGCCTTCCTTAGCATCACGTCGGTGCTTCGAATGAATTCGACGTCGGCGTGATTTAATTTATAATAAATTTAAATTTAATTTTAAATTTAAATATTATAAATTAAAATCAACCTTAGAACTTTGTCTTAAAGAGCCAACCTTAGGTTTAATAAAACCTTAGAACCTTGTCTTAATGCCCAACCTTGGTATTATTTATAAAATTTAAATTCCTTGTGAATTTAAATGATTTATAAATAATTATTAAACCTCCTTTTTAACTTTTGCAATAACCCATCTTGGGTTTTTATAAACCAATCATTTAACCTGTGCTCCCAATAATATTAAAATATTATGGAGCCTTTTTCCTTTCACTTTTGCATTGATGAAGCTTTTTCCTGGATGACTTGGGCGACTTTATTTCTTGCCGAATTCCTTGAGATGAGTGATAACTCTATCAGGTGACATCAATGACAAATCTGACTTAGAACACTCAAAATATCCAACATGGAAAACCATTGTAGACATATAGTTTAGGAGATTTGGCTCCAATGCAGATCTCTTCTTAGTGTTGTAACCAAAAGTGGTTAGTTCTTAGGATCTTGGGTTTTAGAGTTATGGAATTTTGTTGGAAAGTTAAAATGAGGAAATAAATGCTCTTGTTAGCTATGGCTAGGAGGAGTCTCGTCCCAACTTGTAAATAATCTTGTTTTAATATATTTTTTTCAAATTATTTTTCAAAAAAGTTAATTAAATAATTTAAATTATAAAATAAATGTACTATATTTTTTATGTATAAATTAATATAAATATAAAAATTTAAAATCCCAACCATTTTGATAATAAATAATTGTTTTTTCATTATTACTATTATTTTTTTTTTTTTGGTATATAGAAGCAATGGTTACAATCACGATTTTTAGTAACTACAGCACAGCTGGTAAGGTTCAAACTATCTACGAAGGCTCCCAGGACTTCCACCGTCTCGGTACATGGTAACCCGGAGTGAGATGGGGACCGCAGGACGCACAGGGGTTGCATCGTGGTCATCAATCTGGCGCACTTGAAAAAAATTAGAAATTATTTTATTAATTTTTTTGTTACACAAAGAAAACTAATTATCCAACAACATTTTTTATCTTCAAGTATGAAAGGTCCATTGACATGGTCTAGAAGGAAAATAAGTGTTAAAATTTCTAATAAAAAAATAAGTTTTGTGTTAAGTATTTTAATTAATGAAAATATTTTAATGAAGCAAGCTTTATATTTTAGTTTATATATTTATGTACTTATAAAAAAAAATTTCTAGATAATAAGGGGTTGTACTCGTGTCCCCCACCTTTGACAAATTACATCTCTCTTATTTAGAGCTTAAGAGTTTACAAATAGATACACTTATCATCTCAATTGAGATGCTATAGCTAGAAACCTACATAAATTTACATAAAATGTTTGAATTCTTGATTTTCATTTTTTGGATCTTTTCAAATTTTTGTATGAATACAATTACTCCAAAATTTTAGCATATTTCTTGAAATTGTTCTATAGTAGCCTTCACAATACCAGAACTTTACCTCTACTATCTATGCCTTGCATATTTGTAGAGTAATATTTCTAAAATATTGCACTAAAGAACACAAGCTTATACTGAGAGGGGGGTGAACAGTATAAGACCACTTTTTACTTTTCTTTCCCAATCAATATTATGCAATGAATAGATAGCAATATCAACAACAGTAATCAAGCAATGCACAAAACACCATACACAATAGAGACACCACAATTTACGTGGTTCACCCAATGTGGGCTACTCCACGGAGAAAATATTTCACTAAAATTTTCTCAATCAATCTCTTGGGAATCCTTCCCTATTACAATGTTTATGGACCTCTGTCCAAAGGAGATACCAATCCCCTAAATCAAGTTCGTGGATCTCTATCCATAGGAGAACTCCTTCTCCTCTGCTCTGGTTGGTGATCCTCTAGAAGACTACTACCTCCACTACACTGGCTTGTGGATCTCTCTCCACTGAAGACTCTTGTCCCCACTCAGAAGACCTATCCTCACCTCCCTGGCTGATGGATCTCTATCCACTAGAGACTACTGTCCTCTCTACTCTATCACCTCCAAAGCTCTATCTCAAATCTATACTAAACACAGTCCTTCGGTCTAGCACAAATCTGCTCAATCTCTATCTCTGGTCTGGTACAAACCTATCCTCAAATCTGCACCAAACTCTACTCCACAAGTCCACTCAGAACTTGCTCAAATATCTCAACAAGTCCACTCAGAACTTGCTCAATATACTCAACAAGTCCACTCAGAACTTGCTCAAATATGCTCAACAAGTCCACTCAGAACTTGCTCAAATCTGCTCAACAAGTTCACTCAGAACTTGCTCAAATATCTCTCAACAAGTCTCACTCAGAACTTGCTCAAATTCCAATCAACTTCTCAATTCTCAACAATCCTCACAACTTGCTCAATTCTCAACAAGTCTCACTCAGAACTTGCTCAAATATGCTCACAATCCACACTCAACTTGTCCAAATCTCTCAACAAGCCTCACTCAAACTTGTCCAAATATGCTCAACAAACCTCCACATCGAACTTGTCCAAATCTCATAGAAACATAGAGAGAATTGTTAGAGACCCAATATGTTCTATACTCAATGCTCAATCACTTTCTCAACTCATATCAGAATATAGAATAGTTTATTTTATGGAACTTGAACAATCACTTCACACATCCACTTGACTAGGCTCAATCAACTTTACTCAACCAATCACTCAATGAAACAACCTTTGCTCACAAACCCTAGTCCAAGTATATATCAACCAACTCAAAATATTTCCAACAATACTCAACAACAAATCTCACATAACAATGATACTCATGTTCTTTTCAAACCATAGTTCAAGTTCTTTGCACAACAACTCACTTCAACAACAATGCTTATAAAACTATCTTCACATAACAATGATACTCATGTTCTTTTGCAAAACCCTAACTCAAGTTCTTCACACAACCAATGGCTTCAACAATAATGCTTATAAAACAAGGTTTTAACAACAACTCTTTATTCCAGAAAACCTTGAAGCATTAACTCAAACACTCTCAAAAAGGAAACCCTAATCAAGTCCTTTTCACTCCAAACTTATTTTCCAGAAAACCAATCAATCAACTCAACTATGGAAGAATGTGCTCATACCTTTTTCTTGATGATGAAGGGATCTCATAAATCTGCCACAACCACAACAACTTCTATGCCAATCTCAAAGAGGTTAGAAGATAAATCTTTCTCACAATATAATGTAAATACTCAAATACACCTTATCACTCCACCTTTCAAAACAACCATCAACATACATAAAATATTTATCCAATAACACCTTATAAACTCCCAACTAGAATAAACTTAACATCCACCAAAAATTAATTCAAACCTCTTTAATTTATTTTAATGGCAAGAGAAACTTTGATAAAAATCAAATCAACTTTCTTTATGGTTCCAAAGATATAAATCACTTCATCAATAAAACAACCTCACATTAATCCTTATTACTCCACAATAATAAAAATCAAATATCAAATCAACAACCTTTCTCAAACCCTTATAACTCCAACAATAACATAAATCAAACACACAACTTTTCACAAACCCTTATTACTCCACAATATCCTTTGAAAAACCTTAGGCAAAAATTAATTATCAAAAAGTTACCTTTACCTCTTAGTGGGTTTCAAACCCACGTTCTCTGCCTCCGCAAGCGCTCTAGCCATGGCTATAACCACCATGTGCGCTAGACGCATGGTTAAGAGCCTAAGCGCTCTTCATATTCTTTGTCCTCGACTGGCATACAAAAACCACATGCAAAACAAACTTCCCTTGGCACCCAAGACACACCACTCCACGCGAATCGATCGCATGCTTCCTCAACTCCCAACACCTTCACAAAATGTGCACTGCCAATGGACCACCATGTCCTATGCATTTCAATCAATGTGCCCTTCCTCTTTTGTCCTCTACCTAGCGCTAAAGACAAGCAAAATTTCTTGTCTTCTTCCTCACGATCAACAAGCACGAAAACCTTTCACTTTTTATCACATACATTAATCAATCGAAGGGGTGAATTTTGAATGCCTCCTTGGCATTTATTTATACACAAATTCCTTTGTTTCTTGGACGTCGATGCTTCCTTTTATTGCATGACGTCAGTGCTCCCACCTTTATAATTTATAAATTATTTAAATTCTAAGGAATTTAAATTTTATAAATTATTTTTATAAACTTTAACTTTGGGTTTAAACTTAAACCTTTAAATGTAATATATTCTACCACCATGGGTTTACCATAAACCCTCATAAAATATTATTTTTCTAACTATAATGGTTTTAATGAAACCTTTTAATCTTCCATCATGGGTTTACCATAAACCCTCATAAAATATTATTTTTCCAACTTTCTCTTCAACTCTTCGCATTGTTCCTAGTGCTATTGATGGTGTGCTCCATAGTATTAATGATGAATTTTCACCTTGACATCAATGACAACTAAATAAGCTCAAAATGTCCAACAATATCCCCCTTTGTCATTGATGGCAACCCAATTTCATTTTACTAAAAACTTGACTTTTCCTTTGTTCTGCTCCCCCTAGGACATTGCTCCCCTAGCTCAATGCTCTCTCAAATCAAATCTCTCCCCCTTACTCAAATATCTCCCCCTTTGACATCAATGGCAAAGGGTCACCTTTGGGGCTTGGGGCTAAGAATGAGCCTCTTAGCTTAGCCCCTCCCCCACCTTCTTTTGAGGTGGTTAATTTTAGGGTGGGAGTATTTCTACTCCCAGAAAGCATTGTTCTTTACCTTTATCCTCTTTTCTTCTTATCTAAATTTTTTGATTCCTCTGACTATTTCTATCCATGTCCATGTTCCTATCCATGTCTACATTCTATTCTTTTCCTATTCCTATTCATGTTCTTGTTCATATTCATGTTCCTTCCTATTCCTATTCATATTCATGTTCTTGTTCCTGTTCCTATTCATATTCATGTTCTGTTCCTATTCATACCTATTTTTGGAATGTCTGCTCTACACCACTTTGTTGTGTGACCATCATTATTGCACTTATAACACTTAATATTATTATTCCTTGGAGGTGCAAATATCTTAGGATTTCTCCTAGTGAAGCCATATCCTCTTCTATCATGAACCCTACAATTCATTGCCTTGTGACCAAACTGATTACATGAGTAGCAATACCCATGGAAAGGTTATATGTTCCCATATTCCTATCTTTCATGTGTCCTGCACTGTGAAGCCATGTGCCCAAACCTGTGACATGAAAAGCATCTTCCATTGAAGTTTCCTTGTCTTGACCTCATTGGTCTCCTATTTTGATTGTTGTTCCATATGTATCTTCTTTGTGCATTGTTCCTATTTTTGTTGAACTCTCTATTGTCCAACTCATCCTTAGATGTCTCACTTTATTTTACATTATCTTCTTCTAAAGTATCTTCATCTAAAGTTTCTTCTCCTCCAAAACTTGAAGTTGACTCTCCTTCCCATTTCTTTTGAACTTGTTCAAATCCAAGACCTATCTTGCTTGATGTAGTCTTTTGTATCTTGATGAACTTATCCAAGTTCTTTGAGCTATTTTTAAACCCTTTCATATTGACCTTGGAGTCTTCTAAATCTTCTCTTAGTAGTGCCACTTCTTGTGCTAACTTCTCACATTCCAAGATCTTTGCTTCTAACTTATCCTTGAACCTTTTTGCCTTAGCCTTTGATTTTTCTAAATCCTCTATAAGCAATCTTCTCTCTTCATCACATTCTTGAAACTGAATTTCAAGTTTAGAGTGTTGCTTTCTTACCTTCTTTACCATGTCAAGGGCATAAATAAGTTCTCCCTTGAGATCATAACCATTCTTTTCTGAATATTCCTCTATTTGTTTACCTTTGTCCTCATATTTATTTTCTATTGGCTTGTCTTCTATAGGATCACTTTCTTCTTCTTCTAATGCCATTAGAAGATTTTCATCTAGTCCTTCAAGTGCATCCTCATATTCATCATCACTGAAACTATAACCATCCCTTGTACAATCATCTTCAAGATGTCCAAAGTTACCACATCTAAAACACTTGAGAATTACTGGAGTCCTTTTCTTAACTTGCTCTTTTTCTTCAATCATAAATAAGACTTCATCTCTATCATTGTCTGAAAAACTAGCATCACTATCACTTGAGTACTTACTTGCCTTATCCGCATAGTAGCTCCTCTTTTGTCCTTTGGAAGAACTTCTTTCCTTGTCTGCTTTGTCCATCCTTGCTTTTCTTTTGATGCCTATATCTTTTTGATTCCCTGTACCTGTGATCCTATTTTTCTTCACCATTGTTGTTCTTTGGTTCTTGACAATCTGTTGCAAAATGTCCATACTTTCCACAATTGAAACACTTAACAGATCTTAGATCTCTGGATCTTCTAGAATCTTTATCTCTTCTACCATAATTAGCTTCTTCATCACTGGATGACTCATTGCTTGATTCTGACTTCTTACCCTTTGTCTTATTGATTGCTTTGAATGTTGCTTCCTTCTAGGGAATAGGATCTTTTGTTCTTATCTCAAAAGTTGTGAGCATACCAAGCAATTTATCTCTTGTCAAAGTATCACCATCCATTGATACTTCTATAGCAGAAACATGTTCACTAAATATTTTTGGAAGAGATCTTAATACTTTATCACAAATATCAGATTCATCAATCTTCATTCCAAGTCCTTGCATATCATTAACAACCTCATCAATTCAAATTAGATAAGCACTAATATTTTCCTCTTCATTCATTCTTAATGCTTCAAGTTGTCCTTTGAGATTTTGCATCTTTGCTTTCTTGACACTTTTATCTCCTTCATATATATTTTGCAATTTATCCCACATCTCTTTTGTAGTTTTACAATGCATAACTTTCATAGACTCTATTCTACGCAAACCTCTCACAAGTGCATTCATTGATTTTGAATTATAGTGTTGTAAAAGCTTACCTTCCTTATCTGTAGGAGGATTGATTAAGGGATCGTATCCAAATTCCACTGATTCCCAAATTTCATTGCCAAGTGCCATCAGGTAGATCTTCATCATCATACTCCAATACATATAGTCACTTCCATCAAATACTGGTGCTGAATTATTTGAGGACACCTCCTTAGGATCCATTGTGTTCTTGTTAGCTTTTCCTTCAAGCTGTTAAACTCTTTTGAAGGAACCCGCTTTGATACCAATTGAAGAACACAAGCTTATACTGAGAGGGGGGTGAACAGTATAAGACCACTTTTTACTTTTCTTTCCCAATCAATATTATGCAATGAATAGATAGCAATATCAATAATAGTAATCAAGCAATGCACAAAACACCATACACAATAGAGACACCACAATTTACGTGGTTCACCCAATGTGGGCTACTCCATGGAGAAAATATTTCACTAAAATTTTCTCAATCAATCTCTTGGGAATCCTTCCCTATTACAATGTTTATGGACCTCTATCCAAAGGAGATACCAATCCCCTAAATCAAGTTCATGGATCTCTATCCATAGGAGAACTCCTTCTCCTCTACTCTAGTTGGTGATCCTCTAGAAGACTACTACCTCCACTACACTAGCTTGTGGATCTCTCTCCACTGAAGACTCTTATCCCCACTCAGAAGACCTATCCTCACTACCCTAGCTGATGGATCTCTATCCACTAGAGACTACTATCCTCTCTACTCTATCACCTCCAAAGCTCTATCTCAAATCTATACTAAACATAGTCCTTCGATCTAGCACAAATCTACTCAATCTCTATCTCTGGTCTAGTACAAACCTATCCTCAAATCTACACCAAACTCTTCTCCACAAGTCCACTCAAAACTTGCTCAAATATGCTCAACAAGTCCACTCAGAACTTGCTCAATCTGCTCAACAAGTCCACTCAGAACTTGCTCAAATATGCTCAACAAGTCCACTCAGAACTTGCTCAATTTCTCAACAAGCTCACTCAAGAACTTGCTCAAATATACTCAACAAGTCCACTCAAAACTTGCTCATATTTCTCAACAAGCTCACTCAGAACTTGCTCAAATCTACTCAACAAGTCCACTCAAACTTGCTCAAATTCTCAACAAGTTCACTAAACTTGTCTCAAATTCTCAACAAGCTCACTCAAACTTGTCAAATCTCTCAACAAGCTCACTCAAACTTGCCCAAATCTGCTCAACAAGCTCACTCAACTTGTCCAAATCTCTCAACAAGCTCACTCAAAACTTGTCCAAATCTCATAGAAACATAGAGAGAATTGTTAGAGACCCAATATGTTCTATACTCAATGCTCAATCACTTTTCAACTCAGATCAGAATATAGAATAGTTTGTTTTATGGAACTTGAACAATCACTTCACACATCCACTTGACTAGGCTCAATCAACTTTACTCAACCAATCACTCAATGAAACAACCTTTGCTCACAAACCCTAGTCCAAGTATATATCAACCAACTCAAAATATTTCCAACAATACTCAACAACAAATCTCACATAACAATGATACTCATGTTCTTTTCAAACCATAGTTCAAGTTCTTTGCACAACAACTCACTTCAACAACAATGCTTATAAAACTATCTTCACATAACAATGATACTCATGTTCTTTTGCAAAACCCTAACTCAAGTTCTTCACACAACCAATGGCTTCAACAATAATGCTTATAAAACAAGGTTTTAACAACTCTTTATTCCAGAAAACCTTGAAGCATTAACTCAAACACTCTCAAAAAGGAAACCCTAATCAAGTCCTTTTCACTCCAAACTTATTTTCTAGAAAACCAATCAATCAACTCAACTATGGAAGAATGTGCTCATACCTTTTTCTTGATGATGAAGGGATCTCATAAATCTGCCACAACCACAACAACTTCTATGCCAATCTCAAAGAGGTTAGAAGATAAATCTTTCTCACAATATAATGTAAATACTCAAATACACCTTATCACTCCACCTTTCAAAACAACCATCAACATACATAAAATATTTATCCAATAACACCTTATAAACTCCCAACTAGAATAAACTTAACATCCACCAAAAATTAATTCAAACCTCTTTAATTTATTTTAATGGCAAGAGAAACTTTGATAAAAATCAAATCAACTTTCTTTATGGTTCCAAAGATATAAATCACTTCATCAATAAAACAACCTCACATTAATCCTTATTACTCCACAATAATAAAAATCAAATATCAAATCAACAACCTTTCTCAAACCCTTATAACTCCAACAATAACATAAATCAAACACACAACTTTTCACAAACCCTTATTACTCCACAATATCCTTTGAAAAACCTTAGGCAAAAATTAATTATCAAAAAGTTACCTTTGCCTCTTAGTGGGTTTCGAACCCATGTTCTCTACCTCCATGAGCGCTCTAGCCATGGCTATAACCATCACGTGTGCTAGATGCATGGTTAAGAGCCTAAGCGCTCTTCATCTTCTTTGTCCTCGATTGGCATGCAAAAACCATGTGCAAAATGAACTTCCCTTGGCGCCCAAGACACACCACTCCACGTGAATCGATCGCATGCTTCCTCAACTCCCAACGCCTTCACAAAATGTGCACTGCCAATGGACCACCGTGTCCTATGTATTTCAATCAATGTGCCCTTCCTCTTTTGTCCTCTACCTGGCGCTAAAGACAAGCAAAATTTCTTGTCTTCTTCCTCACGATCAACAAGCACGAAAACCTTTCACTTTTTATCGCATACATTAATCAATCGAAGGGATGAATTTTGAATGCCTCCTTGGCATTTATTTATACACAAATTCCTTTGTTGCTTGGACGTCGGTGCTTCCTTTTATTGCATGACGTCGGTGCTCCCACCTTTATAATTTATAAATTATTTAAATTCTAAGGAATTTAAATTTTATAAATTATTTTTATAAACTTTAACTTTGGGTTTAAACTTAAACCTTTAAATGTAATATATTCTGCCACCGTGGGTTTACCATAAACCCTCATAAAATATTATTTTTCCAACTATAATGGTTTTAATGAAACCTTTTAATCTTCCATCATGGGTTTACCATAAACCCTCATAAAATATTATTTTGCCAACTTTCTCTTCAACTCTTCGCATTGTTCCTGGTGCTATTGATGGTGTGCTCCATAGTATTAATGATGACTTTTCACCTTGACATCAATGACAACTAAATAAGCTCAAAATGTCCAACACGCATTATCATAGTTTGCTTTACCATATGAATTGCTAGTTTCCTTCCTCACTTAAGTCATATCCCTTCATTGCTCTTCCCATCGTTCGAACCCTAGTTGGAAAATATTTATAATTTAATTTTCACAACTTGAAAAATTGTCCTTACCATTGTTTCCAATGGTTCACTTCACAAGATCATATCTCCCTCAATATTGCTTAGATTTTTACATCTGACCTTGCATTTTAAAGTTATTCAAATTCTGCACAAGTTGGTCCATGAATTAGCTAAATCGAATAACTTTTTGTGAATATATGGCTTCTAAAATATGAGATGTTTTTCAAGACCCTAATCCTTTGCACTTTGTAATTTCGTTTTTCGCAACTTGAAAAATTGTCACTACCCTTGTTTTGAATGGTTGACTTCACAAGATCGTATCTCCCTCAATATTGCTCAAAATTTTACGTATGACCACTCATTTTAAATCTATTCAAACTTTGCACAAGCTGGTGTAAGAATCATCTGAATCGGATAACTCTTGGATAAGATATGGCTCCTAAAAGATGAGATATTTTTAAAGAAAAATCCTAATCCTTCGCACTTTGCAATTTTATTTTTCTCATTGTAAGCAGCCTTCCATGCACCTTCAACATTCTCAGTCGTACGTTATATCTCCTTCAATCGACCTAACCTTCCATGCTCCTTTAGCCTTATCAGTCTTCCACGTTCCCTCAACCATCCCAACCTTCCACCCAACATCCTAACCTCTCACTGTAGCTCCTTCAGCTAGCCCATCCTTCCATACTCCTTCAAACAATCCAACCTTCCATGCTCCTTTAGACTTGACACTTCAAAGATCAACTCATCATTGAACCTTCCATGCGTTTTCAGCATCCAACCTTCCATGCTCCTTCAACCTTCAGATCTATTGATCGTTAAAACACCAAACCATTTAAAATGTCCCTTAGGGAGCAATCCCTATGTACTTTCTAACTAATCTATTGTTATAAGTTTTGAAATTATAAAGGTTGAAGATTCAAATTCTTTAAGGATAAGCTTATATACTATAGTTTGGTAGCTAAAATATAGTTAGATAACTATATATTAAATATAACAAGGTTTTTCATATAATCTATAATATAACTAAGATTAAAAACTATTTTTTTTTTTCCTTTACCATTAACAATAATGCAATAAAATTCAAAAACTAATTTTTAGAATCTTAATAAAACAAACTCTTTATTTTACCTTAAATATTTGTATGTCTACTTTCAAACATAGTATGAATAATACAATCATAAAAGTCAAAAACTACTTTTTAAAATTTGTGTTGAAATTCAACAATTTAACTAAAATGAAGAAACCTAATTCATAACTTAATTTCAGTGCCGCTCTCCACCATATAGTCTTAATTTCTGGATTTTCTGATTCATTGTTACTAACATGACATGTATTTCTTCTATTACTTATGCTACCTTTATCTTGAAAATTTTTGTATGCTACCTTCATATTGAAAATTCTTGTGGTTGTGTTGAAACAAATTTAAGGGAAAAAATGAATTGCTTAAAAGAATGATTTATCAAAAGTTAAAAGCTATCATTTATAAAATACTCTTTCATCATAATTTCAAAAAAAATTAAATAATAATTTTTTTTATAAGAGCAAAGGCACATAATTTATATTTGAATAAATTCAATTCATCAACACACCATTAAAATATTTCTAAAACAAATAATTAAACTTTTCAAAGTTCATGTTTCAAGCTGACTCATGTTTAGAAGTTGAGGAAAATACTTTACGGCATTCCCTAGCCCAAACATCCTTTGGGCCGAACACATGGCAGATGATGCACACTGAATGTGTTTCTCTGGAAAGTCTTTGGAGAGTTGACCGGTGAAAAGAACGCCCCATTCGCTAATTGCTTGGCAGTTTCATGGGATATACAATTAACGACTGAAAGTAATGATATAATTGTTAGGTTTGGAATTGTTTCCCACTTGCAAAGGTCTTTTTATGAGTGGCGGACAAAAGCCAGTCGATAGAAAGTTAACAGAAGTTTCAAAGATTAGGGGATTGGTAATTTTGGTTTTTTATTAAGGAAAAATTTAGGTTTAAATTTTGAAGGTAAGTTTGTTTTTGGAATAAAAGTAATAAATTTTTTTGATTGGGTTGAGTATGCACCAGCTCCACTAATGAAGGTTTCAATCTTAAAACATCTATGATCTTCCTCATGTCAAAATATGAAGTAAGAATTATAATAATAACTCTAAGATTTAAAAAATATGAAAAATTATTGATTGAAAAATGAGAGAAACAACTTGAATAATTATCTAAGACAATGCTTATTAGTAGATGCCAAAGGCAATTAAGCAATAATAGTCAATTAATTATGTTTATCTTTAAAATTTGTATTTAAAATATGTAACCTCGAAATAAAATTTGTAGATATATAACAATCCGTAAATTTAACATGTATATTATTATTATTTTTAAATCTAAAAAAAAACAATAAGTAGTTATATCGTAAAGTTAGTTGAGTTAGATGAAATCAAGGGGACCAAACCTAGAATTTGATGGGTATATAACTTTATTTTGTATTTGAAACCAATTTTAAATTCTATATTGATCGTAGATTTTTACTGATAATTTTAAAGTTAAATATATTTAAAGATTTTACTTGTGATATACAAAGTGCAGTATTCATATACATAAATATACATTAATTATGCGGAGTAAGAGTATACAAATACATTAGATGATAAGTTTAATGTGTAGCTCGAGAATGTTAATGGAGGGCAACATTAAATTAGAGCATGTGTTTGCCTTCCAGACAAGGGCCATTGAATACAAAGTTGTCATCAAAATAATTCATCCACCCTTTCAATCTGTACAACTCCATCTGCTTTTCTCTCAGCTCTAGAGTTCAACTTTGAACCAATACGGTCCAAGGCTACACAATTTTCATTTTATCCACTCCTATATAATGTCATCTTTGAGCTTGATTACTTAGGGTGGGTGGCACATGTAGTTTGAGGTAAATAAAAATAAAAATATTAATATTAAAATTTGATATGGCTATGGCTTTTTTTTAACTTTGGAAAAATGACAAGTGTGGAAGAGGTAAGGGAAAACAACTTTCAAGTGTGAAGACACAAGGAAAAACTTTCAATTCTTTTTTTACGGTTCAATTGTGGAAGACGTAAGGAAAAATGAGTTTTAAGTATGAAAAAGGTTAAGAAAAAACAACTTTCAACTGTGGAAGAGGCAAGGAAAAATAGACATCTCCAATAAAAAACAAAAACAACTTTTAACTGTGGAAGAAGCAAAGAAAAGTAAATATTCATCTACTAGTCTCCAAATCTCATCCACCTCTGAAAATTATTAAAGGTGCACATATTTTAACTTAAAAATTCATTATTGTTTTATAAGCTAATTCATATATATATATTTATAAATTTATTTGTTAAATTACATATATTATATTATTTTCCAAATTATTTTTGTGAAAGGTAAATAAAATTTTAAACCATAATTTAAACATCAATAAAAGATTTTCATAAAAATTTAGGAAGGTAAATAAAATTTTAAACCATAACTTAAAAATCAATAAAGGATTTTCATAAAAATTCACGTTAACATGTAATTTTTTTATTTAATTCAGCCCTCCTCACGCGGACATATGGCAGAAGCTTCGCTTTTACCAATGGTTTACCCTAAGGGATAAGAAAAATCAAGAAGCCGGTACTGGTTTGACAGACTACGAGGACTTTGTATAGGTAAATCCCTGACAGACTACGAGTGCATTGTATAGGTAATCTCTGACTATAATATGTACTCGTTATCAAATTTAATCTCTAAAAGATAAAGTAGTGGGTACAGATAAAGTAGTGGGTACTGTTTACACAGCGAATACATTGGATAGATATCCCTGACTATGACATGTACAAATGATCAAATTCAATGTATATTGATCTGAAAATTGGTATCGTAAATGGTTTTTTGCACGGATAAAAAGAAGAGTTGAGTTGTTGGGAAATTGTCACGTCAGTGCAGTCTTTAACCTGTCGTTGGCAAGCACGTAAAAATTGAAAAGAGCACTACGAAATAAGGCAGAGGCTTAGCGTTTAAGAAGATAAGAAAAAATAAAAAGGAGTGGGTACTAGTTTGACAAACTAATCCCTGTACCAAAAGTGATCAAATTCAATCCGTAATGATTTGAAAAATAAATAAAGTAGTGGATTCTATTTAGACTAGAGTATCCTTAACTATGACATGTACAAGTGGTCAAATCTGAAAATTGGTAGCAATTTCGTGAATGGCTTATTGCACGCATAAATAGAGTCTTTGGGAAATTGTCACGTTAGTGCAGTCTTTAACCTTGCATTGGAAAGCACGTAAAAATTGAAAGGAAGACTCGAGACTTAGCGTTTAAAAACGGTTTAAAATAAGCAATAAGAAAAATAAAAGAGTGTGTAGTGGTTTGACACACTATGAGTACATTACACGGTAATCCTTGACTATAACATGTACAAGTGATCAAATTCAACCTGTACTGATGTCAAAAATAAAAATATAGTGGTGGAATCTGTTTAGACGGTGAATACATTAGACAGGTGTCGTGGAATATGACATGTACACTGATCTGAAAATTGGTACCCTTTGAAATTTCGTCAATTATTTGAAAAAGTAAATTACAGTTTTAATTATCCATGTTAGATTGTTATTTGTTATTTTTTTTATAAATCATAAATTTTACATCTAAATATATTAAAAACTATATAGATTTTATATGTCTTTTTATAAATCATAAATTTTACATCTAAATATATTAAAAACTATATAGATTTTCTAAATTTTACATCGAAATATATTAAAAACTATATAGATTTTATATGTGATATATAAAGTGTGTATTTATACTTATAAATATATATTAGATGTATCCAGTAAGATATATGAAAAAGTAAATTACAGTTTTAATTATCCATCTTAGATTTTTATTTGTTATTTTTTATAAATTATAAATTTTACACGTAAATATATTAAAAATTATAAATTTTATATGTGATATATAAAGTGTGTATTTATACTTATAAATATATATTAGATGTACCGAGTAAGATATATGAATGCATTAAATGTTACCTTTTTTTAGTTTAGTGTATTGTGCAAATGTAAGTGAGCATTAAATTGGAGCATGTGTTGCCTCTGGGTAAGGTTAAGTGAGTACAAAGCTACCATCAAAGTTTTTTATCCATCCCTTCAATCTGCACAGCTCCATATGTTTTACCTAGTTACAAACAAAGACTTCGAACCAATACCATCCATGAATGATAATTAAGGCTACGTGGTTTCCATTTTATTTACTCCTAGTAATGCTAATGTTATAATGGTTTCTTTGAGGCTGATTAATTACGGTGGGTGGTAGGTGTAGTTTGTTGGAGATAAATAAAAATAAAAATATTAATTTTGAAATTTGACATCACTATGGCCTTCAACTGTGCTCTCAACTTTTATTTCTCCTTTTAACTTTCAACTGTGGAAGACTGTAATGACCAAAAAATGACAACATGAAAACACAGAAAGAAAAGATTTTTTTTTAAGAGGGATTCATAAACCCCTAATTGATTCCTACTAGGTCTACAATTCACATCCCCTAAGTTTCTTGAAAATCCACATCTCATCAAATACCCTTAACACAATTCCATCTGTGTCAGTGTATAGTATGTTTTTGCAAATAAGTTTATCCTTCTCATCACTTTTAATGATTTAAACTTATCACCTTAATTCAATAGAAGGTATATGCCCATAACCATACCATACACAAGTCAATTTGTATAGGTATGTTATGCATATTGTAAGTTAAGCTATCTGCTTCGTCTCCACGACGAGCTATCTTAATTCAGATGTAGTATTTTCTACTTAGTTGTCAATATTCCTAAGGGATCTTAATCCCTTAGGTCTTCTATGTTCACCCTAAGGGGTCTCAATCCCTTAGGTCACCCTCTAAGTTCACCCTAGAACTCTTAATTAAGTTTCTAATGTTTAGCAAGAAAGCAAGAATAAATTAGATACTAAATCTAACAAGATATAAATCACAACATATAAAAGACTAAAAGAAGGCAACATTCAAAAAGCAGCAATATTTTAAAGGTAAATAAATTCATACAAAACATAGATAAATAAAGTGGTAATTGGAGGTACACCTTTCATTAATCAATATTTATTACACAAGCAAGTATGGTAAACCTTCCATACTTTTAAAGAATAATAAATTACATCAATTCATTAGGGAAATCTCCCCACATAGTTAAACTATTTGAGCATAAGTAAATCATTATAAGAAGAATCAAACCGATGCATTGGTTCCAACTGCCTCCTTGGTCCTTCTTAGATTTCCCTCGATCATTTGAGGCTAGTAGGGGATCAGGGCACTCATGGTTCCATGATAGACATGATTCTAAATGCATTTACTTAATTCATTTCCAAATTGCAACTATACAAATTCAAACAAAGCATCTAACCATTCATTGCATAGTTGATATCATAAAAATCACCATCTTTATTTTCACCTCTCATCAACCATAGAGAGTTATCCAACTAATCAACTAGTCTTACAGGTTTTGCTTTGATCATTTTCTTTATAACCTCTATTTAAACAATTAAGGTCCCATACCCTTAACCTTTAAATAAACTAGGTTCCCTTTATTTCCACAATCAAAGTTACCTTACTTCAATTCATAAAATAAACCATTTCTTTTACTTTCACAAATCAAAGTCACTCACTTCAATTCACAAATAGTTAGGTTCCTTACTTCTACTAATTAAATCCCCATAACTTTAATTAATAAAAATACATCAAACCATCTTATTTTCACTAATCAAAGCCCCATAACTTTAATTAATAAAAATACATCAAACCATCTTATTTTCACTAATCAAAGCCCCATAACTTTAATTAATAAAAATACATTAAACCACCTTATTTACTGCATGAAAACATTATAAGCTTCTCTAACTTTCCCTAAATTAAGCTTCCCTTAATTTATGAAAATGCTATAAAGTTCCCTAGCTACTAAATTAAGTTTCCCCTACTTAATTTAGGAAACACAGCAAGGTTCTTTAGCTAGCACAACACAACAAAGGTATCTAGAAACACACGGTTGCACGACTAAGGTGAAACCCCATGACTCACAACCTAAGGATTGCCAAGCTCCTCACCAGGGTTTTGATAACATCATAGCTACGACCTTAAGATGAAAACACAATGTTGGTTCTACGACGTAAGGAGTCCCTCAATAAGTTACATGTGGCATCCAATCATTGTACGAGAAGCTACACAAAATCCTAACCATGTTTGACTCCCACAGAGGTTGACAAGGAACAACACAAAGTTTACAATCAAACAATCGCTAGCTAACATCTACGCTCGATGCCTCCCTTGCAAACGACTTAATATTCTATAGTGAAACACGATCCCACACCTTGCTAGTAGTATTTTTACCCTATGAGAGTATACAAAGAGTTATTGTTTAGAGGTAAAATCGTGGTTGATTTCTTAGCAATTATTTCTTAAGAAAATATTATTGGTAATCAAAGAGTGGTACTCACTTAGACAACCTTTGTGGATAGTGATATTTACCAAATGTTATTATCCATTAGGAAATTATCTCTCTTCCATCTTAATAAGGCATCTAACCCTAATGGATTTCCTATAATTTTCTTTCAAAATTTTTGGAATTTACTAAAGAGTAATATGTTGGTTGCAATTAAAGAGACCTAAAAATAAAGTTATAATAATTGATATCAATGCCACATTTATGAAAATGGTTCCCAAGAATGGCAAGAAAAAATATTCTACTAATTTTAGTCTAATAAGCCTTTGTAATATGATTTATAAGAAAAATTAAAGTAAACAAGTTGAAAACCATTCTAGATTGTGTTATCTTAGAGTAAAAAGGTGGTTTTGTTCATGATAAACAAATCCTTGAACGTGTAATCATTGTATAAAATTCCATACCTTATCTTAATTCCATGAAAAATATCAACATGCTTGTGAAATTAGATTATGAACAAAGCATATAAATAATTTGTTGGAATTTTCTACAAGATATTTTTTAAATGTTGATGTGAATAGATGAGATGTTATAGCACCTCTTTTGATGAATGTGTCCCCTATCAGATAGTTTGATTCATCCCATGGACTCTTCCAGGGTGATCAATTGTCTACTTATCTATTTATTATTCTTGTAGACATTAGGGAGAGCTTTCTCAAAGGATAAAATAGAAGAAAAAGTCAAAGGTATCTAGGTTGCAACAAATGGTCCCTCTAAATATCATCTCTACTTTTTCGATGATACTCTTATTTTGGATCATCCCTTAGATAGTGAGGTCATTGAGTTTAAGGTATTATTATCATATTATGACAAGGCTTCTGGATAGTTGGTCAATACTATAAAATCTATTATATTTTTCATTAACATTTTCCTAGATTTATAATGGGTTCTTATGGATATTTTTAGTGTTTAAAAATAGAAATTTTTTATTATTGGGACTCGAATATGGATAGAATGAAATCTTATTTGGAGGTTGAAAAAATCAGTTTTTAATCATGTATATAAGGGTACAACTCATAAAGACTACATTGAAATCCATACCTAACTATATGATGTCACTTTCAAGATTATCAATAGGTATAACATCTAAATTTGATAAAATTCAAATAGATCATTTGGAAAGGATGTGAGCAGAAATGTAGGTTTTCTCTTTATAAGTGGGATAGAGTTTGCAAAGGAAATAATGTTTGATGAGTAGGCTTACAAAATTGTATACTTATGAGTTTGGCCTTAGGGTCAAAACTTGGTTAGATATTATTAAAATATCAAAGAAAGAGTTGGAAATCTTTTTTACTTCAAATATATATAGATTATCTTGATGCAATAAAATTATTTAGAAAACAAACCCTACCTAAAGGACGAACAACATGAAACTTCATATCATATAGTTTACAATTGATGAAAAACATATAAAATGGTTAGTCAATGAAGGGGATCATGCAAATTTTTAATTTGGTGCTTGGTTGAAGCCTTATCATATTATCTCTAGTTCAAAATGGAAACCATTGGCTTAGGCATGTCTAGCTTATAAAGGTTTAAAGGTCAAATATTATATTAATATAAACAACAACTCTAGATCATGGATTTCTATTATTAACTTGGTTTAAGGAGAGGAACTCAAATAAATAGAAAATAAACTTCAATATTGCTTCAATAGTTGTATTTGTCTATGTTTACATGAATGGATGATTTGGTTTGGAATCTATCGAAACATTGTGGATACTTGGTCAAGTTGGGATATGCTGATTTAGAATAATTAGAATATCCTACTCCCAATAATTTCCCTTGGAAGAATTTTTAGTCACAAGAGGGCCTCCCTAAGGGATTGACATTCTTTTGTTAGTAGTCCAAAGCGAGATTCTTACAAGAGAGAGTCTATAAAGAAGAGGATATCATGGACCTTTAAGTTGTGTCTTATATGAGAAATATCTAGAAACATCAAACCATTTGCGTCTTCCTTGTGTCATTCCTTACACCATTTAGGGCAAAAAATATGATAATATATTGGGTAGCTCCATCAACATTGAAATAGTTGGTGAAACATTTTATTAATAATTTTAAATCTAAAGCATCATGTGTTCTATGGAGGATTTTTCCTACCATTATTTGTTGGAATTTATGGCTTAAAAGTAATAATAGAATTTTTTAAAATAAATCTTAAAATCATGCTCAAAATTAGAATTGTATTATTGCCTCTACTATAGAATATTTACAAATAAGGTGCCCATCACAAAATTATATAGGTTCTACCCACTTGGTTTTAGGATTTGAATATACATGGAAAGGTCATCTATGAAAATAGAGTTAATGCAAAGGATTTTCTTTGACTCATATAAAAATGGAATTGTCTAGAAATTAGGTTTACCAAAATTAATTTTATTGTTGCTTCCAAAGTAAATCCAAGAAAACTATTGGAGGTGGTATTTTTTAAAACAATGAAGGCAAGATTCTCCTTAATCATAATCATATGGAACTTCAACTAACAACTATGTAAAGGCTAGGAAAATTCTTACAAGGATCTAAATTGCAATTTAAAAAGGATTGAAATTTATGTTAATTGAAAGGGATACAATTTTTTTATTAATGCTATCAAAAAATAGATGTTTTTTAATTTACATGGTGGAATTGGTAGCCACCACGATGATCCATGTACGTTGTCCATCTTTTATGGCTGCCACAATATTCTGCGTTGTCCACCTCAAAAGACGCCACACAATACTCATGCAGTCTACCCCTATAACCACCATGTCATAATTATTTTAAATATTTTATGTTGCTAAAAGCATCGGGAAAGGTACAAGTGTTCAATATAACGAGGCCCAAGATTTGAACCTTGGACATCCGCCCCCCTTACGAGGTTTGGAAGAACCAATTGGTCTACACCTCAAATCTAAAAAAATAGATGTTGGGAATGGATAAAAACAAATATTATTTTTTATATTGACCAACTATTGTTGGAGAAATATTTTAGAAATGTGAGAATGTCTATGGAGAAGGAAATTGGGTAGCAAATAATTTATCTAATCATGGTGTTGATCTTCATCTTTGTGAAATTCAAATTTTAGAATACAATTGGTTGAGTGAGATTTTATCTTAATGAAAATGATTGCAAGGAGTTGACTACAAAAACACAGTAGTCTGAGGAATATGAAGAACATATTTTATAAAAAATAAAATAAATAAAATGTTAATTAAAAGTGTAAGCTAAATATGGCTTAATTGACCTAACAACAATTATAATATTTTGGTATTTTGATGGGAGTGGATCCCAATAGAAGCCTCATATAGATTATAAAAAAATGAATTATGAAAGAAGAGATAACACTATCTTGTTAAATAAAAATTCACATATAAATACCATTGGAAGACATATAATCAGTAAACATAAAATGGAAAGAAAAGATGTTCATGACCCAATTGAGGACTAGCTAAATCCAACTTAAATGTAACATAGGTATATGAAAGAGACCAAAAGAAAAATGGGAGGAGGGATGTGTACCTTTTGTACACCAAAACTAATAGAAATAGAGAAGCATTTCAGTTTGAAATACAAAGTGTCTATTAATAATATATACATTTTGAACCATACATTATTAAAAAATCCAAGAATAGAGAAAGATAGGGAAATTATCATAAAAATTAGTAGTGAAATATCAGTACTTTAAAAAACAAATGATAGATCAAACTTGATAATTTTACATAACATTATCTCTTTTCTAAATGAGAAAATGAGATATCATATGTTGAAATATACCCTTTTTACATCAAAGGTAATGAAAATAAAGAAGTATTTCATTTTGGAATGCAAAGTCTATAATTATGTATGGGATATTTATTCCAAAACTCTAGCAATGGAATTTAGAGATGAATGGTTTGAAAATCCAAGAATAGAGGAAGTAGGATAATTTATCATCATAATTAGTAACAAAAATTTATTAGTTTATAAAGAAGGAAGGATAGATCAAACTTGATATTTTTACACAACCTTATATTATTGTCTAAATGAGCGAATGAGATAACATATGTTGGTTAAAAAATTTATATTTTTATCTTGATAAATAATATTGTATCTTTATACAGGTGATAAGGTATGTTGATTGATAATATTGTATCTTAATAGCCCCATATATTGTTTAATATCATAGACTTAAACAATCCTTCTAGTTTATTTTGTGCATTTGCCTATAATAATATGTTACTATGAAAGTTATAGTATAATTATCAAATATATTATGCACGTTCTAGCATGTTGGGTACTTGATATTAAACAATTTATAATTGCATAAAAGGAAACTATTCATCACGTAGTTGTATCTACTTTCTAGTAGAATCTAACCTTATAGCATGTAACTTACAAGATTACCACCACATTTGCATTTATTTATTTATAATAATAAAATGTAGGTTTCTTTTAACAAAATTGTATATGTTTTCTAAAATATTTGACTTTATAAGCTTACCACCAAATTCTAATATATTTATTTATAATGATAGAATGATTTTTTTTTTTAACAAAAACATAAAATAATTTCTTAACATAACCAATGCATACTATGTAACCATTCATTTATGTTAACATATCATTTATTTTTCAATGATTTTACATAGGTTTTTATGAGGGGTCCTAGTCCCCTTGTACTGAGTGGGTTTGAACCTTGGACCTCTCAAAGAGAGGCCAAAGCCCTTACCACTGCAATAAGCTTACAACTATTTTAACATATCATTTATTAGTTGTTAATGAATATTATATATAATTGATAAATATTTTATTTCAAACATTGTAATTAATACTAAAGGTTTTACATATAATTGTGATTAGGGATGCACAACCCATTATGCACCAAATATAATAGTTTCTTTTAGTCAAAGCATTTTCCTCTATTCATATCTAAAAATAAAAATATCATGGTAAATTTGGTGTAGCATTACTTAATTATTGATCTAATTTTGGTGCCTATTCTTGCATTTTGAATGTCCTAGGAAGTTTTGTGTCATAGTGTCAGCTACTATCTCTTTATAAATTCTCTTAGGAATATGACTATGAAATGATAGGCTTATTTTCTTGAGATATGATATTCTATGCACACCTCATTTGAGAATTTAAATAGACTCAATTTAAAATCCATGAATAGTAGTCAAGGTTTCGAGTATCCTAAACACTCAATAATACCTCTCATGGTATCAAGTTTTGTCTACATGTGTAACATCACATAAAACCCATGAAATAGTAGTCATGCAAGATCGTGTGAAAATATATTTTGATAAGGCCATGTGATTTATTTAGTTTTTTGTCATATTCCAAAGACTTTGAAATTTAATAATGGTGTATATAAATTTGAATACCAAGTAAGCAATACAATAACATATTCCATAATATTTTGATCTTTACTATTCAAAGAATTGTTCCTTAATATTATTAAAATTGGTATTGATTTTTAATGAAAAAGAAACTTATCCTAAGTCTTCGAAAATTGCTCTACTTATCTATCAAATGGCATTAGCTTAAATGCTTATATTCCTAAACATTCAATGAGGAGACCAAGGTTCGAATCTTGCCAAGTAATATATGGATAATGTCTAAGTTTTGTTGTAATACCACTATGTGTTGATGATGTAGTATGGGTGGGGCCTGTTTCAATATTATATAACCAATTGAAAAAAAACACTCTACTTGTGTTGCTTTCAACATGGTTAATTCTTTATATCAACAAAAAAAATTATATATGTAATTCTTGTTGTTCCATTAATTTCATACTAACTCTAAAAATAAAATATTCATTGTAGTGAAGTGAAAGATTGTGAGTAATGGATATCCAAGGATTCAAACCCAATAAAAATATTAAAGTGAGAGGTTATGATGTTTAACAATGCCCAAACCACTAGTGGATATCCAAGGACTGAAACCTAAAGAAAATCTTATATGACAGCCCCTATTACATGCTATTATAAAAGGAATTGCCCTAATCCATACACTAGTGTCGGTTCTCTTAAACCTTATTCAAGTTTACTCAAAGGAAAGGATCATCATCCTAGTTGTATTACCATAGTCCCAAGTTCAAAAGACTAACTCAATACCAATTGTGTTCTTGAAAAAAGGTTTGTCATACCCATAAGGGCATTGACTTCATACACATCAACACACATGGAATTTGAGTAGAAGGATCCATATAACAACTAAAAAATAAATAAATTTTTAATGTTTAACACTAATATACTACTTAGGTCCAAGGGCCTGGTTCAATGGTCAAAGTGCTTCTTTCAAAGCAGGGAGACCAGAGTTCCATTTCCTCGGGCCTTGCCAGATTGTATGCTTGTTCTCTCGTCTAGGAGCGACAACGGTGTAAAAGGTTCAAATTGGCGAGGGCCTGGTGGTATAGGGGTGGTTTGCGTGAGGTATCTCTAGTGGCGGCTTTTGGGGGTGGACTGCGCAAGAAACTATGGCGGATTTCTGGTGGCTAGCCCAGGACTCGTGGCGGCTATCGAGTCCACCAGGCTAAAAAAAAAAAAAAAAACACACTAATATACTACTTGTAATTTACTACTTATGATTTCAAATAATGATTGATTTTAATGTTTTAAATTGATTATCATTCAATAAATAGTTTAAAATTATGATTGAATATCACATCATAAATCAAAATGCAATAAATCACACAAACATTTCCTAGCCTTTTTCATTGCTACACAAGCTTATAATGGCTTTGATGTATCTAGAAAAGTAGGTTTAAGCATTGGGAAATAAAACCATTGTTACTTTCATATGTTCTTTATATATTTTAAACACAAAATCATCATTATAATGCACAACTTGGTCTGAGAGAGAAATATACCTTTGTCTGATTGTGAAATTTGCAAACCAAGGAAGAAAGACAACTCACCAAAAATTGACATCTCAAATTTATTTTGCATACTCTTTGCAAATATTCTAACACATATTATCATTACTGTCTCCAAAAATGATATCATACACATAGACCACTACAATAAACAAGTCATTCCTTCATTTTTTATGTATAGATTGTATCAATTATACATTTTTTGAAATCCTATTCTTGGAGATACTTATCCAAACTTGAGTACCAAGCCCTAGGTTCTTGCTTTAGTCCATAGATAGCCTTATTTCATTGGCATACATAGTCTAGTTTATCTGTCAGGCTGAAACCATCTGCTTGCTCAATGTAGACCTCTTCCCCTAAGTAACCATTGAGAAATATTCATTTTACATCCATTTGTTACACCTTGAAGTTTTTGAAACTTGAGAAAGCCAAGAACATTCTTATAGTTTCAATATGTGTAATAGAATCAAATGTCTCTTCAAATTCAATCCCCTCAACTTGTATGTAGGCTTTGCACACAAATCTTGCTTTGTTTCTAACAACCTGACCATCTTCATTCAACGTATTTTTGTAGACCCATTTGGTGCCAATTACATTTTTGTCTTTAGGACATGGGACAAGTTCCCAAGTATCACTCTTTTCTATATGGTCTAAATATTCTTCCATTACCTTAAGATAATATTTATCTTCAATTACTTCATTGAAATCCTTGTGCTCAAATTTAGATAACAAAGAAGAATTTGCATGTTCACATGTTCCCATTATCTTCCTCCTTGTTTGGCTCTCATATGGATTCCCAATAATCAGTTCTCTTGGATTATTATTTTGCACATACTTGGATGGTTCCTTAGGTGGTGCCCTTTGTGTTTCATCTTCTTTAGTTTATTTACTTTCTTATTCTTTGCAACTTTCTCCTTCTTGATATACAATATCTTGAGCTGGTTCTCTTAGATCTATTTATTCATCAACTCTTACATTTGCACTTTCTACAATTGTATGTGATATTTTATTGTAGCATATATAGGCTTTGCTCTTAGTGGAAAAACAAAGGAAGATACCCTCATCACACCTGGAATCAAATTGTCCCAATTTTTTCTCTTCTCATATAATGTAGCATTTGCTTCCAAAATTTTTGAAGTATTTCACAGTAGCTAGTATTTTCTTCCAAATATCATAAGGGGTTTTGTGGTGATTTAATCCTACTTGAGCATTTTTGATGATATAAACAACTGTATAAATTACCTCTTTCCAAAAGGTATCACAAATATTATATTTATTTAACATAACTCTCGCCATACCTTGAACAATTTTGTTTTTCCTTTCAAATACTCCATTTTGTTGTGGAGTTATTGTTGCTAAGTATTATCTCTTGATTCCATACTGTTCACAAAATTCTACAAATTCACCTGAAGTAAATTCTCCTCCTCTATCTAATCTTAGACACTTGATATTTTTTCCTGTTTCATTTTCTACAAGTGCCTTGAATGCCTTGAAATTTTCAAATGCTTCTAATTTTTGCTTTAAGAATGTTACCCAAGTCATTCTAGAGGAATCATCAATAAATAACATGAAATAGTTATCACCTTGTAAACTCTTTGTCCTAGTAGGACCACATATGTTAGTGTGAACTAGTTACAATGGCTTGGATGAAGAAAACTTCTTTGATTTTAAACTTGATATTATTTGCTTACAATGTTGACATTGTGCACAAATCATACTTAGGGGTTTTATTATCCTGGGCAAATCATTGACTGTCTGTTTGTTGCTTATTTTCACTATATTTTTAAAGTGCAAGTGACCCATCCTTCTATGTCATAACCAACTCTAATCCTCTTAAGAAGCATTTTTATCCCTTGATATCACTCAACATGTAGATATTTTTTGTAGTTCTACTGGCATCTGCAATAAGATTTCCTATATTGAATTTTATGATCTCACATCCATTTGAGTGAAATGTGAGAGTGTGTCCTTGATCACATAATTGACTTACACTTAGTAGTTTGTGCTTCAACCCTTCAACATATAACACATTTTATGTCTTAGATCTTACATTATCCAAACTCAAAGTCCCTTTTCCAATAATTTTAGCAGAAGCATTATCACCAAATTTTATTGTTCCTCCATTTATTTTCTTGAGAGAAATAAATTTACTTTTGTCACCTATCATATGACTTGAACAACCACTATCAATGTACCATTGATTCCCTTCATTTTGCACATGAAGAGTTGTTTGTACTAACATGGAATTTTATTTTTCTTGTTCCTTTTTCTTTTTCCAAAATTTTGAGGATATCTCCTTTTGAGTTGTTTGACCTTTCTCCTTCTTTCTTGATTTAGGAAGTTCAGGAAACACTATTTTACATCATTTAGATTTGTGCCTAAAATTATCACATTTGTAACATATGATATTGTTATCCATGAGAGGTGCAAATGAATTAAAATTTCTATCAACATTATTTTTCACATAGACCATGAAATGTACAACTTTATGACCATATTTATTACATGAAATATAATAACCATGGAAGAAATATTGAAACCTATTAGATTGCCTTGGATGATATGGTTGCATGGTTCTTTCATTGCTATTTCTATGATTGACTTTTGTCCATGATGATTCTCTGTTTTCTTCCTCCTTGATGCTTTTGCCTTTCAATATATCAACATAGGTCATGGGCTCTTCTTTCTTTGATTTCTTTGTTTGAGAGTGAAACCTCTTTCTGTTTCTCTAACCTTATATTTTGTTGTAACTTATCCTTAGACTTTTCAACTTCCTTTCTTAGAGAGACAACTTCATGTCCAAATTTTTCACATTCTAACTCTTTTGCTTTTAATTTCTCAACCATAACTTCTTCAATTATTTTTGCCTCTTCAACCTTCACTTTTACGTTTGTGAGATATTGTAGAAAATTTGTCTTTATTTCCTCATCGTCTTGAACATGAGCTTTTCAGCTTGAATTCTTCTTTCTAACTCTTTGTAATTCTCCAAGAGTAGTAACAAGTTCCTCTTACATGTCAACCATGGCTTCTTCTCCATTTTTAAAATCTCTCTCTTTTATTTCAACTATTGGATCATATTATTTCATCTCAGTGTCCATGTGTGTTCTTAATATCTTCCTTCAATTTGTTAGGCTTACACGAAGGAACCCTCTTTGATACCAATTGAAGAACACAATCTTAAACTAATATGGGGGTGAAAATTATAAGATTAAACTTTAACTTTTCTTTCCAAATGATAGCAACAACAATATCAATGTAGTAAATGAAATAATACACAAATATTCACATACATGAGAGACACAAATTTAACGTGGTTCACCCAATGTGGGCTACATCCACGAAGAAAATATTTCTTATAAATTTTCTTAACAAAACTCTTGGTAACCAATTCCCTTTACAATGTTTATGGTCACCAAACCAAAGGAGACACCAATCCCCTATGCTCAAGTTCATGGAAATTTATCCACATGAGACACCAATACCATCTATTCTGGTTCGTGGACCTCTATCCATAGGAGACACCAACCTCCTCTGCTCAAATCTTCTCATAAGCCTTCTCAAAAGGCCTACTCAAATCTTCTCATAACTTTGTTTAATCCTGCTCAAAACTCTGATCAACCTGCTCATAACTCTGCTCAAATCTGCTCTTATAGTACTTTTTTTTTATAACAACTAAAGAAATATGAATGAGTTTTTCCTCCACAGTATTTACATGGATGGAAGATCCAAATATTTTCTTTCTCATCACCAAATTTTTTGCAATAAGTGAATAGTGAAAATATCCTATCTTCTTTGTTACTTTTTTTAGGAGAATCAAGTTTATTTATTTCCTTGATGAAATAGTTAAACCATCTATGTACAATCGAAGCTATTTCATATTTAATTCTTTCAAAAATTTATAGGATATCTTTTTGGTGAATATTCCTTTCCACATTTTTAATATGGTTCTCAATAGCTTTACTAGTATAGTCATCAATATTGGAAGATATCTCTAAAAATTTTACTTTTGTGAAACTATTGGTTTGTGAATTATCAGAAGTCTTTCTAAACCATATTGATTCTTATTTTCTAATTGTACTTTCCTTATTATTTTTTTTATAATCAAGTATGTATTTGAACCATTTTGATTCCTTGAGATATGTATATTCAATAATATTTTCCATGGTTCCTTTCAAGTTATCTTCTGTGTTTGAAAAGAAATAGTTTTGATAGAAGTTTTAACTTTCAAGACCTTATAGTTGTCTACCTTATGAATCCATAGTTTTAAGTATGTGATCAACCTTGGTAAGAACTTTTCAATTTCACAAGTTTTGTAATATTGCAAGTGTTTGAATGTACTATCAACTTGATAGTATGCTTAGCTTTCTTAGTTTGAGTTGAATCCTTTTTGTCTCCCTAATGTTCAACTTTAATATATTATATTATATCTCCCTATCGATTATTAAGTATAAATCTAAATATAATAATGATGATGCACCTTCAAGTTTTAGTAGGGTTATTTTCCTTAAAGATATTTTAGTTGGATTTCTAATGTCTCTTTAATTTGTATAGGTGAAAGCACAAGGATACGAAAACAAAAAGGAATATGCCAAGCACGATGCGTGTAAAACCAAACTTAACGCTAAAAGCATATATATTGAAAGAACATAGACGAATTGACACAAGATAAAAGTAGTATGAAATATAGCCTTCTTTATTGATATGCTTTCAAAGTCGTGTTATAATACGTCTCCTTCCTTTTTTAGGGGATAGAAGCATCAAATGTGTTTCTCATCACATCCATGGATAGCAATCCTTCTTTCGCGTGCCCACATGTAAGATGGGCGGACCAAAACATCGCCATCACTTGTGTATATGATTTTTGACTCCTTCCTACTCCTCTAATGTTAGAAACCTATGTTCAAAGAAATAGAAAAGATTAGTAGCACCTACAGACAGAATAAAACATGTATTTTCCAAGGCCTACTATCAGTGTATGCATGAAAATATTAAAACGATAACAAAATGACCTCAAATTGACCTAAAATTTTAAAAGAAGCATAAATATGTTACCAGGAGGCCACTGCAAAAGGAACAGTTTGGAAATTCCTCACAGATTTGTATTCACTCTAGGGTGGGACGAATAGACCTGCAATAACTTGTCATAAATCACCCTCTTCAATGTCCTATCTAGAAAGCTCCAAATGACCTACAAAGTTGGGGTTAGCTAATTGGGGGTGTTTTGGGAAGACCCAGAAGGTCAAATTTCTCCAATTTGGCCTCTATCACCCAAATTTTTCTAGTGCCATCTACAAGTTAGTAAAGGCAAGAAATGATAAAAACCTGGTCAAAATTTCTCAGAATGAAGTCAAATTTAAACTACAACCTATTTAACAGACCTAGAATAAGATGCAAAAGAAAAATCAGAGAAATCTATTACATATTTATAATCATTCTGGAGTGGGGCGATTAGGGCTGTGATAGCTTGGGGGCACCCGGGGGTAGAACGCCCACCGTTTGGGACTCTATTTTGGCACCAATCCACTTAGGATGGGTCCAAAACTTCTTATGGGGTGTTGTCGACAAATTTTGTGGAATATTGTGGCCAAATATCGGGTTTTGGGTCCAGATTCGTGCTTCCAATAATCACCCAATAACCTCCCTTTCGAATGAGATATTAAGGATGTGAAAGGCACAAATTGCAAGTAGGTATGTAAATTGGCAGCACTTCATTGCTCAAATGTTCCTTCTATGTATCTATTTTGGGTGAGAAAACTCACCAATTTATAGACCTAGGGTCTCTCTATTTGAATTGCGCATGCGAGGGTGCCACTTGAGTTATTTGTCCTATTTTGAGAGAAAAGATAATTCCCTGATTTAGAGTCTCCTTGCATGAGGTTTCTAAAATAAAGACATGCATGACAGAAGTCTCTCTCCTTGATTTAAAGCTATTCCTCGCAATTGCATGGCTTGAAGCCTCAGTTAACTGGCAGACTTGTTGAGGTTTGAATTTTTGCCAATCAAACTTGCTATTTGCCTCACCCTGGGGAAAATGCTGATATTCATCCCTGGGTGGGATGAATGCCAGTTTGTATTCGTCCCCGGATGGGATGAGTAGAGAGCAAGGTGTCAAAAAGGTGCCAAATTGACCTATGACCTCCAAAACTGCTTTTGGGAGTGGTTAGGACCATTGTTTAACCTCTAGGGGCTGCCCTAGGGGCTGTGTGTGTCAATGTGATCAGTGCTTATCATCGCGTAATCATATTGGTGTTGTTTTGGTGTCTACATATTCCTCTTTTTGGGAAGCACTGTGCAAGGCTCAGCGTCGAGCAGAAATAGATAACAAGAGAACTAATGATTAGGGTTTCTCAGTAACCTAACCAACTCTTGATGCCCCAAGTATAGAAAGGACATGCATTCTTGAATCCTTGCTTCTAACAAGCTAAGGAACTTAATTCAAGTGTTAACATTTTTTGGTGAGGTTTTACTTGAGCTTGGACATTGATCAGTCATGAATAGACAAAGGGCACAACCTTTTGTCTATGGGAACCCTGATTTCATGATTCACGAATACCAAGTGTTTGATCAACTTGTGATAATTGCTTGTTTTTTGCCCCAAGTAGGGGCGTGATTGTCTTTATCAATGATCTTTTGAGTGTGTGTCATTTCCTTGATTGGGTATATCTTTGTTGATTGGTGACTAAGTGTGACTACCCCCTCAAGCGACGAATCGATGAGGGAATGACCGACATGAGAAAATCAATGAGTCACTTGACCCAAGATGTAAGGGTGCCTTCAGTTGTTTACCGTTGAATGCGAAAGCAGTTTTTGAACATTTTGACCTATTTTTGGTGGGTGTGAACCCTTTTTGTGACGCATTTTGGAGCTAAAATTGTCAAGAATCCGTCCTCCCGGGGAGCGGTATGGCTATGGTAGCCTTCTTAGGGAGTAGGATAGTGACAATTTGTAACCCCAACGTCTATTTTGGATGCATAGAATGTCAGACACAAAGGTGCCTTTGTTCGCAAATGTTATTGCTATTTTTGGTTGGGTTTTGACCCTTTTGGTGACATCGTTTGGGGATGAAATTCTTGAAAATCCATCTACCCGTGGAGCGGTCTGGCTATGATAGACTTATTAGGGAATAGGATAGTGAGGATTTGTGACCCCAAAATCTATTTTGTATGCCCGAAATGTCAAGTGCAAAAGCACTCTCATTTGACAATTTTTTGGCTTGTTTTTGTGCCATTTTGTGCAGTTTTTGCTGTTTTTGAAAATTTTGCTCTATATTCGTCCCTAGGTGGGATGAATTCCTATTTAGTATTCATCAACGCTCATCCCAGGGGGGACGAGTACAGGCTCAAAAATCCTATTTAAAGGCCAAAACTGAGTTTTGGGCTCATTTGCATTTGTTTTTCTTGGCGATTTGGAGCTCTGAGGAGGAGGTCAATTCTGCGAAGTGAAGCACTGCCGAAATTTTCCTATGACCATGAGGTCATGCACCAGATCATCCAGTAGTAAAGCTGAAGCGAGACCAGTGAGTGCCCTTCCTCTTTATTGTTTTGTGTTGCAATTTGAAAATCGTATTTTGCTTATTTCTTGTTCTTTTGTTTATTTTGTTGTTTAAAGTTAAAAATGAAACCCTAGTCTATCAAAATTAACACTTAGTTTAAAACTTAGTATAACCCTAGTTAAAAAAATATCAAAAGTTAGTTTAAAACTAAGCTAAAAAACTTAGTTTAGAACATAACTTAAAAACTTCGCTGAACCCGAATTGAACCAAGATCAAAACTTAGGTTAGAAACGTAGGGTAAAACTGAGCATAAAAACATAGCTTTAACCCTAGTTATTTGTTGTGGTTTGTGTTTTTGTGTTTTTAATTTACCAATTTGGAGTTAAAAACCCTAGATCTGAGAAATTATTTGTGAATTTTTTTGTTTGTTTTTTTATTTATCAGATAGAGTTAAAAACCCTAGAACTGACAAATGATTTGTGAATGTTTTTGTTTATTTTTTTAATTTATCAGTTAGAATTAAAACCCTAGGACTGACAAATTAGTTTTTGAATTTTGTTATGTTTTTGTTGAATTTATCAGTTGAGAGTGAAAAACCCGAGGACTGACAAATGATTTTGTTGAATTGTTTTGTTATGTTTTTGTAATTTAGTAGTGTAGAGTTAAAACCCTAGAACTAAAAAATTAGTATTTTTTAAATTTTGTTATGTTTTTGGCTATACATTTTGATGCATTGTTGTATATTCATGTTATTGTTGTATAGTTTTTCATGGTTTTAATGTTTTTATGTTGTTTTCTTTTGCAGGTTGTGAAGAGCCGGTACCATGTGCCCACAATTTTCATTGAAGCACGTGCGGCACTGACTTTGGCTGACTGGGACTGGCTTGACGCCATTGGGCTTAAGCAAGTGACTCGACTGGAGTCGGTGGTCGGGGATCGGGCCTATCTGATGGCCCTTATCAACCTGTGGGATCCCTAGACCAACACCTTCCATCTCCCAATAGGGGAGATGACGGTGACCTTGGAGGATGTCTATCGAATTCTTTGAATTCCAATAGATGGACTACCGATCCGGACGACGTCGCAGGATCAGAGGACAACAGTGCTGATACGCTATTTTGGGCATGGAGAGGAGATGGGGGTGGATAGCCCAATGGAGAGGGCAGAGGGTGACTACCAGATTGGTGGCATACTGGTTCGATGGTGGCTAGAGAGGGGTGTGTTGGGGGTGAGGCACGCATTACTTATGGGCCTTATTTCCAACATGTTGCTCCTCAACTCTTTGGGCGTGAGGTTCTCATGGAACCTGCTAGAGGTGGTGTTTTGGTTGGTGGAGTGTCCTACAAATGCACCAATGATCATGAGATGGGGACAAACTCTACTGGCATAGCTCTATGATGAGTTGTATAAGGTCCGCTATCGAAGACGAAAGGGGATTAGTTGCAGCTAGTTGTTGTAGTGTTGGGCTTGGCAGTACATAGTAGTGGAGAGGTCGGTGGGGCTACCCTGGATGACTTGGGAAGAGATGGTAGACCAATATATTGGTTACAGGGCATTATGGCAGAGTTTTGAGGAGCAGGGATAGAGTCGATGATGGGCAGGTGTCGTAGGGCACTATGTCGATGCCTTCTCTCGGCTTACTCCAGGGGAGGTGTTCTGGTGCCCCTACCGGGACTTTCTAGCCTAGCCTGAGGCTGGAGAGTCACTTCGACGAGTACAGAGGGGGTAGTGGTTGATTGTGCATCATGGGACTAAGCAGGAGTTCTTCCCATATGGTCGAGTTTCACTATAGTTCGGAGTGCACCAGGGGTTGCCTAGTGAGCCCGTGGTCTATCGATAGGAGATGAGACGACTCTAGCTTGGCCAGTAATTGCATGGCTAGGTGAGGATGCAGATACAATGATTGACATCCCAAACATGGATGACATTGGGATGACCATCAAGTATGAGCAGTGGTGGACTTTGTGGTGATGGCGAGGCAAGGGGCCTATAGGGGGTGCAACAGGGGATGAGGGTGCAAAGGCACCAGGAGAGGGCTAGGGAGTTTCGCTGGATGATGCATACTTGGTGGAGGTTGAGGATGTTGGAGGGGAGTTTGGGGTGACAGATCATTCGGAGATGCAGGACGTCCCAAAGCAGTGGGATCTAGAGCAGGCTACTATCCTAGATTTGTCGAGGCCTTAGGCAGGTTCAGAGGATGTGGAGGCAAGGCATTGTGCTGAGATAGTGTGATTGGAGGATCTGCTGTGGAGATGAGATGAGGAGCTGGGAGAGGCTTTGCAGGAGAGGGATCTCCTATGGACTTAGCTAGCAGAGTGGGAGAACGCATTTGCTACATACCATCGAGGGGATGGGGACACCAGTGCTGCATGGGAGAGGGATCTCCTACGAGCACAACTAGCGAAGAAGGAGAAGACATTGGCATAGCACGACGATGCAGTAGCTTATTATCATTGATGGGAGGCAGAGTGGATTTGGTGGGAGATAGAGTGGTTTCATCATTGGATGGATATGGAGGGAGAGATTACCCACCTCGATGGGCGGTTACCTGAGCCCCCTAGAGGTGGCTCTTTGTGTCAGATGAGAGACAGCGATACTGAGCAGTCAGCATCATCTTGTCATAGGTGGCTAGATGATGGGGGCACTAGTGGGTGTGATGCAGGGACGAGCAACAGTAACCCTAAGAGGTCCCATAGGACCCACATCATGGGGGGTAGTTCTCGTCGCACCAATCCTGCATGATCATGGTGGTCGACGCCCTAGGCTTAGGGGTTTTTGAGCTTTTGGCTTTTGTTGTGAGGTTAGAGGACCGGTTCATTGTAGCCTACGGGCATTTTTGATGATATATATACAGATGACTCTTTTGTTTTTGGTGTTTATGCACTTTTCATGGTTTTTTTTCATGTACATGTATTTACATTGATGTATGCATATGCTATTATGAATGCGATGTTTCTAATTTATATGATGTATGCATATAGAATGAATGAAATGAGTTGTTGATAACTTGTCGATGGCACCATAGACTGTTCAAGATTTGACTGGCTTGTTGTACTTATGGGATGACTTTGTGGAATTACTTTGCATGTGAAAACTTTGTTGTTTGTATTTTGCATATTTTTTGATGGTGATGTACGGAATGAAATGTACCAGTTATTTTTAAAATATAGTTAAGCTTTTCTGAGATTCAGATATTTTAACTAACTAGCTAAGATTGTACATTTATCTCGCAAGACTTTTGAACAAGGTATAAATCTGACTTGAATTTAACCAAGTTATTTCACATCCCTGTGTGTGTAATTGAGTTCGTTTATATGGTATTTGTTAGGATACCGCCAGTGCTAGATAGGCTATCAACCAAACTTGTACTGAGGATAACCTAATTAGCTCCACTAACTCTGTTGTTGTATTTAGTAATATTAATCCACGAGACAATCTAAGGTACCATAAGCTAGCTCATCCACATGCAAACATTGGTCTGCGCACATGCAAAGCTAATGCGACAGACATATCGTCATGCGGTTAGGATACCACCATTGCCAGGTAGGCTATCCACCAAAACCATAATGAGGATCACCTAGATGGTTTTTGAATGCTGAGAATTCCAAGGATTCAAGTTTAGGTTGTGTGTTTGCTCAATGGTTTAGGATACTTGCTCGTCTACATAGTGATGAAAATCACTGTTTATTTTTCTCTTTTTGTTTTTCTTTTTGAGCAAGGATTGTGAATAGTGGTGATAACCACTGTTATTTTGATTTTGAATTTTGAGCTTGGTAAGGTTGATCCTGTAAGTTTGTGGCTTATGAATGGCCTTGATCCTTTTGGACTTGGGGATGACTACCCATCTTAGGCAGGGACGTGTAGTATGAATCCTTATGACTTGGAAAACCAAAGGGGATGATGGATATTATGAAGTAGGGGTATTGATATTTTAGGCCTTGGGGATGACTACCCATCCTGTTCAGGGACATGTAGTACGAATCATTACAACTGTGAGACCAAAGGTGATTGGAGATGGTTCTAATCATGGCTTGTGGGAATTTTGTTTTTGAATGGCATCGATCCTTTTGTTGTGGTTCATCCACAACACACCCCAGAAGTGGGGACCCACCTTTGTTTTTGCAGGTTTTAGGGAAGATCTCGAAGACCCGGATGCTAAAAATGAAGAAAAGAAGAAAAATGCCTAAGTGTTGAAAGGGTCACGAAATCATGACCTGTCTCTCCATCGCTACGAGTTGCCGAGAGGAAGCACAAGGTTGAAAGTGGTAGCGAATCGCTACCACTTTGTGAAGCGGAGGCTCGAAAGAAAAGTGGTAGCGAATCGCTACCACTTCGTGAAGCAAAGGCTCGAAAGAAAGGTGGTAGCAAATCGCTACCACTTCGTGAAGCGAAGGCTCAAAGGAAAAGTGGTAGCAAATCACTACCACTTCGTGAAGCGGAGGCTCGAAGGAAAAGTGGTAGCGAATCGCTACCACTTCATGAAGCGGAGGCTCGAAGGAAAAGTGGTAGCGAATCGCTACCACTTTGTGAAGCAAAGGCTCGAGACCAAAGTGGTAGCGATATCGCTACCACTTCATCGAAGGAAGGCTCGAAACCAAAGTGGTAGCGATATCGCTACCACTTTTTGAAAGGAAGGCTCGGAACCAAAGTGGTAGCGATATCGCTACCACTTTTTGAAAGGAAGGCTCGGAACCAAAGTGGTAGCGATATCGCTACCACTTTTTGAAAAGAAGGCAAAGCAAAGTCGGTAGCGATATCGCTACAACGAGCTACTACGGGCATACGGACCAAGAACATGTCGCGATATCGTGACATGTCGCGATTTCGTGACATGTCGCGTTATCGCGGCTAGGAAACAGAAGAGGCCAAATGCAAATTTTGTTGGGATTTCCATGGGAAAGCGTTACGAAAGGTGCAGGAGACGCAGGACACGTGGCAGAAATGACAGAACCAGAGTAACATTTCATAACAATAGTTACTGGCCGTAGAGATCGAGCGTTACGATTGCACGCAAGGGTTAGAATACCAAAAGGCGGGAATTGAAGCGAAGGGTCCCGAGAGTCGAAACGAAGCGTCATGGAGCAGCCGAGAACGCGCGACAGAAAGGTTAAATAGCATAAATGTAGATGGATACTAGGCTGGAGACTGTAACAAAAAGCATCATTTATTGAAATAAAGGATTTTTCTTTGGTAACACGACTTTTGTGTGTAAAATCAAAAGGAGATCGAAGCCAAAACTATTGTTTTATTGTCAATATTTCCGTTGCATCATTTTGTATTGTATCTATTTCGTTTACGCCATGGGATGGGTTACGATAGGTGAATGGTAGAATGATGCAGTTATATTCGTTTCCTTAGAGTCTTGCATCCGATCTGATTAGATTGTGTGTTAGTACGGATCTGATCGGTTGGGTTGTTTTGGGGACTTCATCTCTTAACTTGGGATTTTGCAGGGAGGAGATCGTTAACCATTTTAATATCCTTCATTATTTTCCAGCTGACTCAAAAATAACGATTTCTGTTATATTCCTTGATATGCTTAATTTCATGTCAGAGACTAACATTGAAATAACAGAACTATTGAATAGAGATAAAACGAACAGGTTAACCTTAGAATAAATTGTGAATATTAGAACATCAAAAGGATTTTTTTTATTTTTGATTAATCAAACAAGTCAAGATTATAAAGTTCATTGAGAATCAACAAAGGCCCCTTGTTAACAGCTATCTGCAGGATTTGAGTTATTCTGGGATATATCAGTTGTATGTATTAAAATTAAAATTCATTTTTATATACATAAAAGCTGTTTCACGACGAATCTTGGAGAAATAATAAAAGGAAGGAAAATAAAATAAATTATTTCTTTGCAAGAAAGAGTCTTTTGTTTGAGACTCTAAGTTGTGTGTTATTATTTGTAATATGACAAATTAACACTCAACATTTTGGCGCTAGAAGGAGGGCCTTCTGTATTGCTTTGCAATTTTGATTTGTTCTAACAATTAACGTGGGTAGTTTTGTTTCCACCTATTGTGCTTGCAGATGTAACATCCAGACATTTTATCTGGTAGCAGAGTTGAGAAATCTTTTAGAGTCCTAGAGTTTCCAAGCTGGCCCAACCTGAGTACATTGCTACTAGGTCTAAAACCACAGGGGAAACTATCTTCCAAAGCATTTCTCCCACTGCTAGGAGGCCAAAAAACAAAACATTAGAAGTCGAAATACCACCCAGTATACTTGAGTTAGGGATTTCTTTGGACTCAAGTACCTCTAGTGGGCATGAACCCTTAAGTTCAAGTGGGATAGTAACACCAGTTGTATCTGTCTCCACAGTTCCGGGAGTTCCAATTGTTCCCACGGGGTTGACACCTTTGAATAACATGGCCCAACAACAACAACAACAGCAACCACCTGCCCTTTGGTATGGTGCTCAGAGTTCCCCTTTAGATATTCCCGGGGCAGTCCACGACTTGCCTAGAAACATTGAAAGGGGATTACCCAAGTTCATTCATGATGGTCCAACAACAGTAGAAGATCATGTCCAAATCTATAAATATTACATGTTTAGGCAGGGGGTTACTCACGAGGATGTTGCCTGTCGAGTTTTCCCTGCTAGTCTAGACCACATTACTAACGAATGGTATTGAAATTTGCCGACAGGGTCCATAACTTCATGGGCCCAGCTAGAAACTGCGTTCATAGGTCAATTCAGACAGTTAGTAGATCCCTCCATGACATACAATTTCTTCGTATCTTGCAAAAGACAAACCAATGAACCCATTCGAATTTTCAATCAGAGATTTCAAAAGCTATATATGAATGTGACTCGTCACTTTGCGGTAGACCCTGCAATTGCCTTGCAGCTATACTTCGGAGCCTTAGATCCTTTAACATCCATGTTGACTAGAAGGAACCCTTAGGTTACAACCCTTCCTTTGGCTTATGCAGAAATAATGACTCTCGAACAACAGATGAACCTGCCAGGCGCAGGATTGTCTCAATTGACTGGGATGGGACAATATGGCCCATACAGCCAATTTGCCATGATGAACCAGGTAGTAGCACCACAGGCTCCGATTTTGAACAACTTCCAAACACCCACCCAAGTTACGCCATTGTCAGGTTATCCGAATGTCGTTGTTCAAACATAGAGTTTGATTCAAAATAACTCGATGGGTTTGCATGGGTTCGGTATGGGCAATAATATGTTGACCATGTCGGGGTTTGCTCCAATTAACACGCCAAGCTCAGCGACTTATCCAACAATCACTCCCATTCAAAGTGTGAATCCAGGATGGAATCCACCTACCCAAACTCAAGCCATTCAAAACGGGAATCCGGGATGGAATCCACCTGCCCAAACTCAAGCCATTCAAAATGGGAATCCAGGATGGAATCCACTTGCCCAAACTCAAGCCATTCAAAATGGGAATCCAGGATGGAATCCACCTGCCCAAACCCAAGTCATTGTACCCAGTCCAGAGGTGGCTAATGCAGCCAACACAACTGGACCTGCAATTGCAGTTCCTCAACCACAAGGGTCCGAAGCGGCCATAGAAAATATGAAAGAAACGTTGGCCAAGGTGTTGGTAATAGTGGGGAATGTCAATAAAAAAGTTGATCAGGCCATGGGCCATAACCGACCTCATAATCATAGAGGAAAAGGAATGTATAACACGCAGCCTAACAATGGGCGGGTACCCAATCCCGTTGCCAACCAGGTAGACATTTCGGAAGACTGTGGAGATGCAGGATCTTGTGATAATGATTGCCTGCACTGTAGCCACGTGAAACCGGAGTCTATGCTAATGGAGGTCATACATTCCCATGAAAATGAAGAAGAGGAGGATGTAGAATTTTTTGGAAGAGAAGATGAAGAAGCTTTGGAAGTTCATGCAAACAAACGTTTTGGGAAAGCAAATCACAAATATTACACTAGGAGTTCTAAAGAGCCCAAAACTTCCTCTGCTCCTCCTAATAATCAATTACTCCCTCCTAACCCTAAAGGAGATGTCAATCCCCCTCCTCCATCGAAGGTCAAAAAGTCTAAGATGATGCAAAACTTGCCAAATCCAGAAAAGCTCACTTACGATTTGGTGGAAGATATGAAGAAGAATAGGGCCAATGTATCGATGTATGACATGGCTCGATTATTAGGCCAAGAAGTGAGTTCACCAAAAGGATTAAATCCATCTACACAAGTTCATGAAGCTAAAAGTTCTGAGTCCCAATTGGTTGTACAAAAAGAAAAACGAGATATACCTCCATTTTTGGTAACCATTAGAATTGCAGGTAAAAACTTGCACAATTGTTTAATAGACTCAGGGGCCTCGGCTACTATCATGCCCTTAGAAATCTGTAAAAGATTGGGACTTACACCAAATCCTTCTAGGAGCAAGGTGGTGCAGTTGGATAGGTCAACCATGGAGGCAGTAGGAGAGCTGGGTGATGTGCATATTCAAGTCAATTCAGAACCCAGAGTTCAACAGCGCATAGACATATTGGTGCTCGATATTCCTATCAAATATGGCATGGTATTGGGAAGAGATTGGAGTAAGAACCTAAACGGTTACATTGTGACAGACTCTTCACAAATGTGGCTGCCTTGGAGGGGAGTGGCCAATCAAATTCGAATTGACAGTGAACCCCGACTCAAAGAGATGATCACAGATTACAACAAGCCGAACGAGATCCAATACATTGAAGATGAGTTGGGAGCATACTGTTTGGACATAGAAGCACTCGAAAATACCCATGATGAAAGGATTGGGCACAACTTTACTGAAGGACATCAAGACATTTGGACCTTAAGATTTGATGGATCCAGGTCCAGACAAGGAGCAGGAGCCGGTGTTGAATTGTCATGTTCGGACCAGGAGCCTATATTCACTGCATACAGACTACAGTTCCCTGCCACCAACAATATGGCGAGAATATGAGGCTTTGATTCTTGGACTACAGCTGGCCATTCGGAAGAAAATTAAATATATCAAAGTCCTTTGTGATTCGAAATTGGTGGTGAAACAAGTGAGGGGACAATATATATGCAAGGACAGGCGGCTCAGGATTTACCGAACTAGGGTCAGAGATTTAATAGATGAGTTTGACGCCTTTAACATTTCTCTGATCTCGATAAAGGGCAATCATCTGGCAGACTCCCTAGCTGTAGCAGCGAGTATGTTGAAGCCAGTGGACCATAAGAAATGCAAGAAGTTCTCTATAGAGTTGGTCCCTTGTCCCTCGATACCAGATAATGTTACAAACTTCCAAGTATTTGATAGTGACGGGCACATATTTCATTTTGTCACTAATTCGGTATATTTGAAAAGTAGTACATAGATGAAGAAGAAAGGGACGTAGAGGAGGTAGTTTTGAAAGATAAAAATCCTATAAAAAACAACCGGATGCCTGATGAGATAGCTTCATTAGAAAAAATCTTTGATATCGGAAGCAAACCAAGAAAAGGTAAAAGGGTTCCATCTCCTGGAGAGGCCTCTGATTTGGTTAACATTGGAAGTGCAAAAAATCCCGGGAGGTATTCATAGCAAAAGCATGTACCAAGCGGGAGAAGAATTCCATAGCAAATGCATTAAAAGAATACATAGATTGCATTGCTTGGAGTTATAAGGAGTTGAAAACCTATGATCAGAATGTCATAATGCACACGATTCCACTGAAGCCAGAGTCCAAGCCCTTCAGGAAAAGACAAAGGCGAGTTAATCCATTATTAGAACCCTTGATAGAGAAAGAGGTGAAGCGATTGTTAGAAGCTAAGATCATATTTCCTGTTAGGCCTTCCACGTGGGTTGCTAACCTAGTCCCTGTGAGGAAAAAGAGTGGAGAAATAAGGTTGTGCATTGATTTCAGAAATCTCAATAAGGCATCCCAAAAGGACAACTACCCGTTACCCACCATCGATGAAATACTCCAAAAGGTAAACGGGTCGGAGATGATGTCATTCCTGGATGGTTATTCGGGATATAATCAGGTCCTTATCCATCCTAGTGATAGGATGAAGACCGCTTTACGACAAAATGGGGCACCTTTGCATACGGGAGAATGCCCTTCGGACTATTGAACGCAGGTGCCACTTTCCAGCGAGCTATGGATTTTGCTTTTAAAGGGCTTATTGGTAAGTGCATCATTGTTTACGTCGATGACATTCCTCGTATTTTCTAAGAACGAGAGAAAACCATGTCGGGGATCTTAAGAAAGTCTTTTAAAGATGTAGGGAACATGGTATATCTCTCAACCCAAAGAAGTGCATCTTCGGGGTAATGAGAAGGAAAACTGTTGAGGCATATAATATCTAAGGATGGAATTTCCATTGACCCTGAGAGAATAGAAGCCATACAACAAATTCCTCGTCCCAATAGCAAGAAGGGGTTGAGATAATTTTTCAGAAAGATCAATTTTGTCAGAAAATTTATCGCAGATTTTGTAGAGATAGCAAGACCTTTGAACGACATGCTAAAGAAAGAGGTCCAGGATCATTTGGACAGATGAAAGGATAGAGGCGTTTGATAATATCAAGGATGCGATTTCTAAAGCCCCGGTTTTGGTGAGTCCCGATTATACGAAGCCTTTCTATATCTACACATTTGCTTCAGATCACTCCTTTGCGAGTGTTTTAACTCAGAAGAGTGAAGGCAGCATTGAAAATCCCATTGCTTTCTGAGTAGTCCTCTCAAAGATGCGAAAGCGAGATATTCTACCCTAGACAAGCAAATGTATGTGTTGGTTAAGAGCGTAAAAAAATTCGGGCACTACATAGTCCACGAGTAGGGTCTTTGCTATCGTCCCAGGATCCTGTTGTCAAAGCCATGTTTGTTCAGAATGAATTAGGTGAGAAGCGTGGTAAGTGGGTTTCAACTTTGCAGGAATTTGATCTGGAGATTCAATCGATGAAGATAGTGCGGGGGCAAGGGTTAGCTAAGGCAATCGCAGAACAAGATCTCACAATTCCTTGTCAACATTATGAAGTTGCTGATGTAACTAAGGAGGAGTGGTATGCAGATGTGGTGTACTATCTACTAAATGGTAGGTGTCCATCATTTTTGAATGCTACTCAATGCAGAGCCTTGCGTTTGAAGGTCGCTAATTTTCTAGTTAGATCCGGCACATTATAAGAAAGAACCATGAAGGTATTTACCTTCGTTGCATTGATCAAGAGGAGGCAGTGCGAATACTCGAAGAGTTTCATGGTAAACATGGGACAAGGCATGGGTCTGCTAATGCCACAGCCCATCAAATCCTCAGAGCCGGTTATTATTGGCCTCAACTATTCAAGGATGCCCATTCTCGTGTGAGGTCATGTCACATATGTCAAACTGCAGCCAATAGAGACAAAAACGCTTCCATGCCTTTACAGTCCGTAATCGAGTCCAGACCTTTCACGCAATGGGGCATGGATTTTATTGGGATTATCAGCCCAAATTCATCCGATGCTCACAAATATATTCTAACGACTACGGATTATTGCACGAGATGGACCGAAGCTATCCCCACAAAGAATGCTACTGCAGAGGTGGTCATTAAATTTTTAGAAGATAACATTGTCACTAGATTCGGGATGCCTAACTCCATCGTAAGTGATAATGGTTCGGCCTTTTCCTCTCTAGAGTTTTCTAATTGGGAATTTGATAACAACGTGAGTTTAAAGTTCTCCTCCAATTATTACCTGTAAGGTAACGAATTGGCCAAGTCATCCAATAAGAATCTGTTGACTGTCATAAAAAAATTATTGGGAAGGAATCCGCGGGACTGGCACAATAAGCTTAAGTTGGCCCTTTGGGCTGACAGAATCAGAGTCAAAGAAGCAATAGGGAAATCTCCATACCATCTGGTTTATGGACAAGATCCCATTTTTCCTGCAAATCTCAGATTACAAACGCTGCACTTCATGAAATATTATTTTGGAACTAATGATAAACTTGAGTCTAGACTAACGCAATTAATGTGCTTGGATGAAAAAAGGGATGAAGCTATGCTTCATTTTAGTAAACACCAAGACATTGTAAAAAGATGGTTTGACAAAAGGTCTAAGGCCAAGGCATTTAAAATTTCAGATTTAGTGTTGTTATGGGACAAAAGACATGAGAAGAAGGGGGAACATGATAAATTTGATTACCTTTGGTTAGGTCCCTACCAGATTTCAGAGATCCTAGGGGAAAATAGTTTTAGACTAAAAACCTTGGATGGAAAGGATTTGGCACTACCTATCAATGGGTTGCACTTGAAGCATTACTTTCAAGCATGAGGTAGTTGGGCTTTGTATTATATGTAATAACACTGTAATTTCTTGCTTTCATTTTTCATGTTTAGGTGTGTATTATTATTATTTTTGACATGTCTAAGCTTTGTATTAATGTTGTGATCTGTTTCTTTGTGTGCAGATTTGATACTTAAGTGTGTATTTCAGGAGATATCTAGTTTTGTGTCAATGCTGTAATTTATTTTCTTGATGTGCAGATTTGATATGTTAGTATGTATTCATTTTTTATTTCAGGTTTTTCTTGTATTAATGTTGGGTTTTTTTGCGTTTGTGGGCAGGTTGGACATTTAGGCGGTGGTGTTCCTTTGATTTCCTTTTCATTGCCTTAAAAAAAAAAAAAGGGGGGAATAAAAGCTTGATGTTGAACGCATGCCTAAGATTGGGAGAATATGAAACATTGGAATCATGTTGTAAAATCTCCACATGTAATACAAACAGTTAATTTAGATCATTTGAAGCTTGTGATGCATGAAAAAGTCGGTTTTGCATGACAAATCATCTCATTTGCAATTCAAGAAATAATGCATTCATGTTCCATCTCACTTTTCATACATTTCACCGTAGTGGCATATGCATCTTAGGTGCAATTCATTTGAGTATGTTGAATCCTCTTAGGGTTATGTTATAACATAAATTTAAGTAAATCCTAAGGTTGGAATCTGAGTCTTGAAGTATCTAGGACCAAGCACGTTTCATACATTAAAAGGGATCTTGAGCAAAATGATCAAAACCTAACTTGGAGGAAAAGGTTGGGCGAAAATGGTTTTCATGTCTATCCTATTATGCAACATGATCCTAAAAATAGTGGTTTTGACCACTTCCATAGAGCTTAAAGCTTAAAATCAGAGTAGTAAGGATAGGGTTAAATTCTCATCTCGGTTGGTTGAGAATCTAATTCCCCAAAGCTTTGATTGGACCCACATGGAGTAGTAAGGATAGGGCATAAATTCTCATCTCGGTTGGTTGAGAATCCGATTCCCCAAAGCTCTTATGTTTCATTTTGTATTAAGTCTTAGATTGTAAGGATCGTACTATTTGTCCTCTGCAAAGGATGGGTAGTCATCCCCAAGGTCTAAGTAACAAGATTAATATTTTCCATTTACATTTAAAATCTTGGGTTGTAAGGATCGTACTATTTGTCCCTAACCGGGATGGGTAGTCATCCCCAAGGTCCAAGAAGTAAAATAAATAAATTTTTCCCATCTCATCCTTATATTGGATTGTAAGGATCGTACTACTTGTCCTCTGCAAGGGATGGGTAGTCATCCCCAAGGTCCAAAGAAATGAAGATAAGTTTTGGATTATGGGGTTAGATAGGCCCATGCATGGCATCATGTCTTGCCTAAAAAATAAGACCACTAATTGTCTAGAGGGTTAGACTAGCATGACCATTTCTTCCATAATTGGTTTAGTTATTTTGCTCAAAGTGAGGTAAAGAATTCTAAATCAGAATAGTAAGGATAGGGTTAAACTCTCATCTCGGTTGGTTGGGAGTCTGGTTCCCCAAAGTTCTGATTTCACATCCACTTGCACATGGGTTCAAGATAGTAGGGACTCATAACCAACTTTGGGATATAATGAACCGTTCACTAGTGGATCCTAAGAGGGTTTGGCAGTCTTGAATGTTTGCACATAATACTACAAGAGTGACTATGCATTTTCTCATGGCATATTCAGTAGGATACACAAATCATTCATAATTTTGCATATGCATTCATGCAAAACCGATGATGGAATGTGGATCAAATTCAAATGATAAGGAAAGGAATTCATTGCACACACCGAGCTAGTACTTTATGATTCTGATAATTCATGTACTTCTGATTTTGGGCATTAGTTATATTGATTATGGGCTAACCCATGTTTTCAAATTTGTGATTTGTGTTAGGTTGGGTTCTTACTAAAATGCTCAAGAGCATTTGACAGCAGAGTCACCATTTTTTGTGGTTCATCCACAACACACCCCAGAAGTTGGGACCCACCTTTGTTTTTGCAGGTTTTAGGGAAGATCTCAAAGACCCGGATGCTAAAAATGAAGAAAAGAAGAAAAATGCCTAAGTGTTGAAAGGGTTGCGAAATCGTGACATGTCGCGAAATCATGACCTGTCTCTCCATCGCTACGAGTTGCCGAGAGGAAGCACAAGGTTGAAAGTGGTAGCGAATCGCTACCACTTCGTGAAGCGGAGGCTCAAAAGAAAGGTGGTAGTGAATCGCTACCACTTCGTGAAGCAGAGGCTCGAAAGAAAGGTGGTAGCGAATCGCTACCACTTCGTGAAGCAGAGGCTCGAAGGAAAAGTGGTAGCGAATCGCTACCACTTCGTGAAGCGGAGGCTCAAAGGAAAAGTGGTAGCGAATCGCTACCACTTCGTGAAGCGGAGGCTCAAAGGAAAAGTGGTAGCGAATCGCTACCACTTCGTGAAGCAAAGGCTCGAGACCAAAGTGGTAGCGATATTGCTACCACTTCATCGAAGGAAGGCTCGAAACCAAAGTGGTAGCGATATCGCTACCACTTTTTGAAAGGAAGGCTCGGAACCAAAGTGGTAGCGATATCGCTACCACTTTTTGAAAGGAAGGCTCGAAACCAAAGTGGTAGCGATATCGCTACCACTTTTTGAAAAGAAGGCAAAGCAAAGTCGGTAGCGATATCGCTACAACGAGCTACTATGGGCGTACGGACCAAGAACATGTCACGATATCGTGACATGTCACGATTTCGTGACATGTCATGTTATCGCGGCTAGGAAACAGAAGAGGCCAAATGCAAATTCTATCGGGATTTCCACGGGAAAGCGTTACGAAAGGTGCAGGAGATGCAGGACACATGGCAGAAATGACAGAACCAGAGTAACGTTTCATAACAACAGTTACTGGCCGTAGAGATCGAGCGTTACGATTGCACGCAAGGGTTAGAATACCAAAAGGCGAGAATTGAAGTGAAGGGTCCCAGGAGTCGAAACGAAGCGTCATGGAGCAGCCGAGAACGCACGACAGAAAGGTTAAATAGCATAAATGTAGATGGATACTGGGCTGGAGACTGTAACAAAAAGCATCATTTATTGAAATAAAGGATTTTTCTTTGGTAACACGACTTTTGTGTGTAAAATCAAAAGGAGATCGAAGCCAAAACTATTGTTTTATTGTCAATATTTCCGTTGCATCATTTTGTCTTGTATCTATTTCGTTTACGCCATGGGATGGGTTACGATAGGTGAATGGTAGAATGATGCGATTATATTTGTTTCCTTAGAGTCTTGCATCCGATCTGATTAGATTGTGTGTTAGTACGGATCTGATCGGTTGGGTTGTTTTGGGGACTTCATCTCTTAACTTGGGATTTTGCAGGGAGGAGATCGTTAACCATTTTAATATCCTTCATTATTTTCCAGTTGACTCAAAAATAACAGTTTCTGTTCTATTCCTTGATATGCTTAATTTCATGTCAGAGACTAACATTGAAATAATAGAACTATTGAATAGAGATAAAACGAACAGATTAACCTTAGAATAAATTGTGAATATTAGAACATCAAAAGGATTTTTTTATTTTTGATTAATCAAACAAGTCAAGATTATAAAGTTCATTGAGAATCAACAAAGGCCCCTTGTTAACGACTATCTGCAGGATTTGAGTTATTCTGGGATATATCAGCTGTATGTATTAAAATTAAAATTCATTTTTATATACGTAAAAGTTGTTTCACAAAGAAGCTTGGAGAAATAATAAAAGGAAGGAAAATAAAATAAATTATTTCTTTGCAAGAAAGAGTCTTTTGTTCGAGACTCTAAGTTGCGTGTTATTATTTGTAATATGACAAATTAACACTCAACACCTTTGAGGCCTTGGGGATGACTACCCATCCTTGGCAGGGACGTGTAGTACGAATCCTTACAACTTTGGGGACCAACGATGATTGGGATTTTTGGTAGTGGTGAAAACCACTGTTTATTAGGGGAAATTGATGGGGAAGATCTTGTCCTTTTGTCAATTCTCAGCACTCTTGAACCATTCACACAGGGGGATGAATAGGCTAATATTTCACCTATGGTACCCTAGACTGCTTTGTAGGTTTCTCTTGCGTTCACACAACTTAGGAATTATCTTATGTGTTTTAACGTGTGTAGGAATGTTACGTAATGAGGTGTGATCCAAGTAAAACTTTCCCTTGTAAAATTTGTTTAACTTTGTACAGTTTTTGGCTAGAAATTTAGAGATAGCTGAATGACGAAAACCCTATATACGTTAGGAGATAATTGACTATGCTAAAAATGGCGATGGTGTTATTCTGGATGTATGCATTTGTAAAATGGAGTTGATGTGGAAAATGATGGAGTTTCCAAGTAATGACAGTCTATGGTGCTTTCGACTTGTATGACCTAATAAAATTGTGAACTAGATGTTTATTGAACAACAATGTTTAAATAGCGATTACAATAGTCGAGAATAGTCACCGACTGAACGGATCTGTTACAGGAGTTGTAACAGTAAGCTTAACAATGTAATAGAGACAAAATATATATTAGTACGCTAACATCCCCCTTTATTACATTATTTGGGTAATGTAATAACTAATAGCTATACTAACATCCCCTTGTATCGCTCCAAATTTTTCGCATCCCTACCTTCAGGCTATTGGATCCGCACCCGGAAGGAGGATGGGAACAGGATGATGCAGTACCTCGGACGAGAGGACTTTGCGAAGGTCCCGCCTCTCAAGGGAGGTGCATTTTGGTGATTTGTCGACGGATGGTGGGTTCACCAGGAAACATTTGGCGGTAGTTTCCACGCCTAGGTTTTGGGAATGTGTTTTAATGGGTTCATTTTTATCCTTAAACATTCATCCTAGGTTTGGCCGAATGATTCTAACTTAAACTACATGAAAATGAAATTTAAATGAATACAGTAAATAGACTGAAAGCAAAAAAATAGAGAATTTGCAGGAGGCTAATGGAGATTACCTGATCCGGGATGTCTGATGAAGTTTCTGATGCTTGAAGTAGTCTGGATCATCTGGGATTTGACAGTATCGCCTAAAATTTGACCAAATCGTCTAAGACAGACAGAATCGTTCGAGACAGATAGAATTCGTCAGACGAATTCGTCAGAAACCTGCAAAACAGGGAACAGATGCAAAATACAAGCAATTCTACTATGCAAAACAGAGGCAAAATATGTTAAAGAACAAGGTGAATACTAAGCAATAATTTAAAATAGAAAGTAAAACAGATCACTGCATTATGATGGCAAATCATGAATTTAATGTGCAATCTAAACTAGATGGGTGAACTCCAGATGCAAAGTAGAATAAAAACTAAATAAATGATCCGATTTATAGCATAAAGTGACGAGAGAGAAAGAGATAAGAGCAAACTTCGAGCACGCGATTGCCTCGATGTATGTTGCGATCGAGATCATCTCGCATCAGTACGAGATCGTCCCTAATTTGACAGGATCGCCTCCGATCTTGACAGGTTCGTCGGCTGCGATAGGTGCTGGCTCCGACTGAAAACCAGTGATATACCTGCAATAAAATTACTATAGGAATAGTGCAAAAAGCAAATTTGAGTAGTTCTAGCACATAGGAAGTCGATTTGCATAAGAATTCAGCCAAGGGTTAGGGAGGGAAAAGTCTTAGAGTTAAATAGGCTTAGGGAAAGTTGTTGGGAGGTTGGAGATCTTCCCAATTTGGGATATCTCCAACGGGGGAGGGTCCCAATGGCGCAGACACGCTTCTGCCTAGATTGGAGACCCGTTGGAACAGAGTCTATCTATGCAAATTCAGTTTTGCAACAAAATCATCTGGACGTTCTAGTCCAAACGAAATCATCAAATCTGGGGCGATATCGTCTGATCGACGACGATATCATCCAACGGTCAAAACAACTCCTAAAAATGGCACGAAAAAAGGGGAAATGGGTTTCTCGGTGGTTAACGGGCGGTTTGGGAGGTTAAATTTGAATTTAAATTTATTTACTAAGGTGAATGTAATTATTCCAATTTGACTGCGCCAATTTTAGGGTGCTACACCCCTTACATCATTTTGCAATACAAAGAGAGCTACGAAACAATTCAAATTTGACACGTTCAAGTGCCTTAGTGAAAATGTCTGCAACTTGAGCATCGGTGGGAATGTGCTGAAGCTAAATTCGATGCTTTGGAACTTCATCTGGAATGAAATGACATTGTGTGTCAATGTGCTTTGTTCTTTCATGATGGACTGGATTCTTGACAAGGTTCAAAACACCCTGATTGTCGCAAAACAAGTGTATTGGAGATTTTGATGGATGGCCCATACTTGTCAGAATGCGACGTAACCATATCACTTCGCACACAGCTTCACGTGCGGTGTGATATTCTGCCTCTGTTGATGAAATAGCAACCACCTGTTGCTTCTTGCTATGCCAAGAGACAGGACCGGATCCCAGATGAAAAATGTATCCAGAAGTTGACTTGCGATCATCAAATGATCCGGCATAGTTGGAGTCCGTGTATCCTTGCAAGAAGAATTTGTTGTTCCTCTTGTATTCTAGGCCATATTCCATAGTACCACAGACATAGTGAAGAACATGTTTTGTTGCTTTCCAATGAGTGGTCTTAGGCTCCTACATGAACCTCGAAAGATAGTTGACAGCAAATACGAGATCTGGCCTAGTATTGGTCAGATATATGAGACTCCCAATCAACTGTCGATAGAGAGTACCATATACCCGAGGTGAATCATCATATCGCGATAATCGAAGTCCATTCTCCATCGGAGTTGCCATTGGCTTGCAATCAGTCATGTGATATTTTTCCAGCAATGTCTTGGCATATTTTTTCTGAGACACTTTGATGGAGTGCTCCTTCTGGATGAATTCCAGACCAAGATAGTAATGGAGAAGTCCGAGATCTGTCATCTCAAAATATTTGCACAAGTTTCTTTTGACAGTAGAGATCATAGTTTCTGAACTCCCTGTAATGAGCAGATCATCCACATAGAATACAAGCAACACTATCTCAGAACCCTGTTTCTTGAAATAGAGGTTTGCATCTGACGGACATCTCTTAAATCCATGCTGCATAAGGTGATTGTCCATTTTTATATACCAAGCTCGAGGAGCTTGTTTTAGACCATATAAGGATTTGACCAATTTGCAAACCTTCTGCTCTTGGCCTTCCACTTCAAATCCTTTAGGCTGAGTCATGTAGACTTCTTCTTGGAGATCACCATTTAGAAAGGCACTTTTGACATCCATCTGGTGAACTTTCCACCCATATTGTGCTACCATAGCACACATAACCCGAATTTTGGTCATCCGAGCAGTAGGTGCAAAAGTTTCCTCGTAGTCAATGCCTTCCTTTTGAGCATAGCCCTTTGCAACAAGACGGGCCTTATGCTTATCAATTGTTCCATCTGCCTTGTACTTGACTTTATACACCCATTTGCAGCCAATGGGTTTCTTTCCATGTGGCAAATCAACAAGCTTCCAAGTTTTATTTTTCATCAAATATTCATACTCTGTATCCATAGCGGCCTTCCACTGAGGCTCACTGAGAGCATCTTGTATTGATGCAGGTTCAAGATCATCTATGGTAGACATGAACGTCCTATCATCATCAATATCCATATCCTCTGCTCCTGTACGTGGAGTTACAAAAAGTTCCTCAAAATATTGACAAAGATCATCAACCTCACCAGTTTCTTTGGCTTCTTTTTCCTTTTGAGCCATACTACGTGTACGAGGTCTATCCAAGTTCAAATTGGGAGGAGTGGATAAATTTGCGTCTCTGATTGTATTTGTACACCATTTTGTGTTCTTCTTCGGTGGTGGTGAAGAAGATGTAGAAGGACCTCCTATCTGTGTTGACGAAGGAATCTTCTCTTCCTTAGATTCCATAAGATCTAGGTCTACTTTAGATGTGCTCTGTGATGTGAAAGCTTCATCAAATACAACATCTCTGCTGACATGAATTTTCTTGGTCAAAGGATCTATCAATCGATATCCTTTAGAGTGCTCATCATAACCAAGAAAAATACATCTCAGTGTTTTCTCATCTAGCTTCTTCCTTTTCTCTTTTGGTATGTGCATGAAATCGTGACATCCAAAAATACAAAGATGAGATATGGAGGGTTTTCGACCACTCCATGCTTCCTATGGAGTCATTCCTTTTAGGACCTTTGTGGGTGCCCTATTCAACAAATATACTGCAGTGGTGACAGCTTCTGCCCAGTATTGTTGCCCAAGAGTAGCTCTTGTGAGCATACAACGAACCATTTCCATGATAGAACGGTTCCTTCTCTCAGCAACTCCATTTTGCTTGAGGAGTATAGGCAGTTGTTAACTGTCTCTTGATTCCATGCTTATCTAAGAATGCTGAAAATTCATTAGAGGTAAACTCTCCCCCTCGATCTGAGCGGAGGGTTTTAATAGAAGCTCCTGACTCCTTCTCAACGGATTTCTTGAACTACTGGAAGAATGCGAAAGCTTCGATTTCAGTTGGAGAAAGAAAACCCACATCTTTCGTGAGTAGTCATCTATGAATAACTGAAAGTACCTCTTCCCTCCACAACTATTGGGTGTGAAAGGACCGCACAGATCGGTGTGAATTAACTCCAAAGGTTTTCGTGCTCTTGTTGAGCTCTTCTCAAATGGTACTCTATACTGCTTTCCTTCCAAGCAGTCAGAGCACACTGACAATGTGGTAGAAAGGGAAGGAAGACCCTTTACCATCTCATACTGAGCTCAAGTAAGTAGCCAGAACTAAGATGCCCATATCTCTTGTGCCATAGGGAAGTTGCCTCCTTGGTAGAGACAATCATGGCAACATGTGGAGTAGAGATAGCATCTAGTGCAAATAAGCCGTGCTTATATGAAGCTGTTGCAATCTGCTTACCCTTCCTGGTAATAGTACAACACTTCTTTCCATTCTCAAAATGAAAGTTGACAACCATATTTCTATCCAGGATTTGTGTCACTGACAACAAATTGTTGGCCAATCTCGAAACATAGAGGACTTTGTCAATCTGACACTTGCCATCAGGAAGAATGACTGAAACTGTACCCTCTCCCTGAACCCTGTAGGTTTTATCATCAGCAATGGTGACAGGTTTGCCCTCTTTGGCCACAAATGATTCAAACCATGATCTATCGCTAGTCATATGTTTGCTAGCTCCAGAATCGACATACCAAAAAAGATCCCTCTATGTGGAATCTCTGGTAGTCATGAGCACCTTGTGTGCCCATTCAGAATCTGAGTCAGATTCTTCAACAGCAACATTCACCTGGGGTTGCTTTTTTTATTTTGTGGTTTGTTTTGGCCTTTCTGCTTGTTCTTATGCCAACACCTGTTGGTGTCATGGTTGTCTTTCTCACAGATCTTGCACCACCTCTTCTTCTATTGAGGTTGTTTGCCTTTTCCTTTCGTATCCTGTTGAGAATTTCCTCCTTTCTGAAAGTTGCCTCCTTTTTGCCCATTACCTTTCTTCCTAGAACCCTGCCTGTTGGTGTATAGGGTTGTATTGGAAGAATCATCCTTGTGAAGTTGGCGTGCCTCCTATTGTTGAAGCAGATTGACCAACTCGATGTAGGTAATTTGTCATTGAGACACCTGGATGGAGGTGATAAACATATCAAATGAAGAAGGCAAAGCTCTCATCACAAGTGAAATGAGAAGCTTTTCGTCCACAGTATCTCCCAAAGAATTCAATTTCTCTTTCAATTCAGACACTCTGCACAGAAAGAGTTCAACTGTTTCACCCTGTCTCAAACTTAGGTTATGAAGTTGTTGTTGAAGATGAAGAATGGTTGAATCATTCTTTCCCTCATAGATGGTTCTAAGGGCATCCCATGCCTCTTTACCACTTGCTTTGTCAGCTATATGAGGTTGCACTTCATCTGAAACAACAAACAAAATGAGCACCTTTGCTCGATCGTCTTTCTTGTCAAAAGCTATCCGATCTACGGAAGGACCTGTGGATCCTGCTCTTGGTGAAGGCCTAGTTGCTACTCCAGTAACAATATCCCACAAATCTTCCATTTGGAGAATTGCCTTCATCTTATGTTTCCATGGTGTATAATTTGGACCTTTCAATAACTGATGCGGATCAGTCATCAACTTTGCAACAATGGCCATAGTGAAGGTTCCTTATATCACCAATTGGTCCCCCTTTCGATATACCTTTTGCTAGGCCGTTATACCGTACAAAATACCCGCCCTTACATGAGGGAAACTATAGGTATTTAGAAAGATCAACAAAAATCACCCGCCCTTATGTGAGGGAGACTATAGGTGAGTTTTAGAGATCATACGATACGTGGAACATAAGTGGTACTGAAAGGAAATCGCCTTGTTGATGGCACCTACTATAGAATATTCTTCTCATGCGTGGGGCGTAACTTCCCCTAAACACTATGAAGAATACTTCGTCAGGATTTATGCCTAAACACAAGAACGATTAAGGGTAGTGGATGGAGTAAAAAAATGCAAAAATGGCGTACTTATTCCTCCTCGACGATTTATAGAGAACAAGCTCAGACGTCATTGTAGCAGCTATATTAGGCGGCGGATACAGTAGCCAAATCACGACAGCTTTACCTGTAAGTGCTGGCCAGAGGTATCACAAATACCGAACGCTGCAGTGCAATAAATTGCATTTTGGGAGTGTTTTGATTTTAATTTTTAATGTTATAGTGCAAAAATGAAATATGCAACATACAACAAAAAAAATGCCCACAGGAATAACCCACAAGGTGTCGGTCACAGCCGAAAATGCACCTTTTACAATTCGCCAAATTGCTTTTTCAAAAAATTACTCACATTCCCCCTTTGATTTTTTGAAAAAAAAATCCCCCCTTAAAAAAAATCTCTTTAACAAAGCATTTTAATAATTATTATATATTTAAAGTTAAAATAAATAATTTTAATTTATATAGTTTTTAAAACTTATGAAAAAATAAATTAAAAAATTAAATTTTAATTTATTAAAGTTTTAAAACTATAGAAAATAAATTAAAATTAAAAAATTTTAACTAAAAAATAATAATTAGAAAAAAAAACTTTGAAAAAAAAATATTATACCTTAAGGGGGAGTCGACGGGATTTGAACCCCCGACCTGCAGGCTCCCAGAGCCTTACCGCACGGCTCACGACCACGTGAGCCAGCGGGCTGATCCGGAAGGATCAATAGAGCCCCTCCTTTTTCAACCCTGCTTGTGCCTCCTCCTCTGCTACCCACAACCCTACTGCTTCTGCCACCTCCGATAGTCTGTGCATGTCTCTATTTTTTTTAACAGGTCTGCGCGTCGCGCTGGAAGTCACACACGCGCGGGGACAACACAGTCGAGGGGGAGGGGGGGGCAGCAACGGACTGATGTCCACTCGCGTAGGTCACGCTGTGTCGACCTCCAACGGGGGGGGAGCGTTGGGGAGCACGCGCACGTATTTCGTGTCATGCAGGGAGGGGGGCCGTTGGGGAGCGCGCGCACGTATTATGCGTCGCATAGGGAGGGGAGGGGGGCATTGGGGAGCGCACGCATGAATTGCGTGTCGCGTAGCCTCCAACGGGGGGGGCGGGGGGGCAGCCGTGGTGCTTCCCTCCTCTCCTCTGTGAACTGCGCGTCCGTGGGTGGGGGGGCAGTGGACGTCTGCGTCCGCAACGCTTCCCTCCTTCACTGCGGACTGCGCGTTCGGGGGGGGCAGCAGACGTCCCACCTTCATTGTTTTTTTTTTTTCTTTAAAAAAATAATCACGCGATGTCGTGATTTAAAAAAAATCGCGTCGCAAATTGTTAGCCAAACACAGCTCCTCCTCCCAGCAGAAAACGTAGCAACCTTCAAAAAAAAAACTGCGTACTCTCCCCAGCCTCTCTTCTCACGCTTCACTGCCGTAGCAATCTGGCTCTGATGCCATGATAAAATTGTGAACTAGATGTTTATTGAACAGCAATGTTTAAATAGCGATTACAATAGCCGGGAATAGTCACCGGCTGAACGGATCTGTTACAGGAGTTGTAACAGTAAGCTTAACAATGTAATAGAGACAAAATATATATTAGTACGCTAACATGACCTAGCAAATATGCAATGTATGGATGCGATGCCTAATGCAACCTATATTTTTGTATTTTGATTTTTACGAGTATGCATGGAATGGAAATACAATTTTTTTGTTATTTTTGATGATTTTATTGTTTTTTTTAATATTTATTTTGACCAAGCGGTTATGGTAACCCTTGGAGCTTTTGGTGTTTGACCAAAGGGTTTATGGATACCCTTGGAGCATTTTTGGGGTTGACCAAGCGATTGTGGGAATCCTTGGAGCTTTTGTTTTGACCAAATGGTTTATGGATACCTTTGGAGCATTTTGGGTTGACCAAGGGATTACGCAAATCCTTGGAGCATTTGGTTTGACCAAGAGATTACGAAAATCCTTGGAGCTTTTGGTTTGACCAAGAGATTATGGAAATCCTTGGAGCTTTTGGTTTGACCAAGAGATTATGAAAATCCTTGGAGCTTTTGGTTTGACCAAGAGATTACGAAAATCCCTGAAGCTTTTGGTTTGACCAAGAGATTATGGAAATCCCTAGAGCTTTAGGTTGGACCAAAGGGTTTATGGACACCTTTGGGGCATTTTTGGGGTTTGACCAAGCGATTTTGGTCTAGCCTCGACATGTCTTTGTAGGACCATGCAAAAACCTCCTTCTCTCTGATAACGGCAATGTAGTGGGCTTGCTCTTCAGGGGATAGACTTACCCCTAGCTTGATGATTTGTAAATTCACTGGATCTGAGTTGATGTCTACGTCAGCCGTCTCCTTGATCCCAACTGGTGTGGAGTTGGGATCAAGTGGATATCATTTTCTGAATTTAGATCATCATTTGGAACATCATATTCCTTTTTAGCATGGAAGACGTCCTGAGTCTATCCTGGGGTGAAATGGAACATCCCACCGCAATTCTAGTACTCTGATGGGGATGGCGGTGCGTTAGCACGATCCTAGTCTATGGCCTCTAGGTCTAGATGTAATGACCGTGTCGGTTTGGCTGGATCATGGATGGGGGCGATTAAGTCAATGGAGATCATGTTAATGAAATGAGGGTGGTCTCCATTATCATGGGTGTGACTGCTCGAATATCCTAGATAATTTGTGTGCTTCAGATTGGGCTCTGTGGGTACTGGCACAAATGGATTGGCTCTGTGTGCAGATACGTAGACAGGGTCCACCCTAGGCACTGATGGTTTTATAGGATCTCCAGGCGAAAGATGCTATCTGTATACCTGGAGTGGTAGGTGTAGTAATTGCTATAACTACGTCGGGTTTAGGTGCCACCTATGCCTTGGCCCTATGTGTAACTGTTCAAACATGTCATTTATGTCCAAGGGATATTGTTGTTGTTGCATATGATTGAGATAAGCCATCTCAGTTTCATCTTCGTAATCACTGTAAGATATCCAAAGGCCTTCGTTGGCTCCAACAGCGGTTTGCGACATATGAGGCTCATCTTGTTCGAGCAAATTAATGTGGTCCCACCAAGGTTGTTTTGCTCTTTGTGGGGGGACCTGATTCTCTTGAGGTGGCATATGCTCAAGTGGAGCATCCAAAGGGAACATTGTCAGGAAGCTCTCTTGATAATCATCCATGGGATATACTTGTGAATGATTACTATCAGACTCAAAAGGATCCCAAGGTGCTACCTCATATTTCGACTCATCTTCTGAAGACCCTTCTTGGTCTTGTCCATATCCCTCTTGTAGGCGAGTCCTCGAATTTTCTCCTTGTTCGGCCGAAGGGAAAGGTTTTTTATGGTCATCAAGGTTGGTTGTTAGCAATGGGAGATAATCTCTCAATGTATAATTTGTGTTAGGATTGGCATACAGATCTGATGCCAACCCATCCTTGTTGCCTATCCCTAGGCCTTGCATGTTCTCTACCAAGATTTATAGGGGCAAGGGGTGGTTGAGCCCTAATCCTGACTTGTCATATGAAATTTGATATCTTGGTTTGCAAAGAATACACACTCCCTGCTCATACCTGCCCAACCCATATCCATGCCAATTGCATTGGCCAAGGCATCTTAAAGCAAAATCAGGGTTGGACAGATAGTTGACGTCCTCAACAAAGGGCTCTTCATCTTCGTCTTCTTGCATACAAGTTTCAATGCCATTATCTAGGCCCCCATAAACAAAGTTTGTCTGATTGGGTGGGTAGCCTAAAGGAACCACAGATCAGATGGGGATTTGAGGCCTCCCCATGTCCTGCATGGACTCAAGTGTGGGTGTTGCTAAAATGTTCCTCACTAGATACTCCCCCAGGCCTGTGTTGGCCATCTCAACGATTACCATAGGCGGTTGAGGGGGAGCGAATGGGAGTCCTTCCTGAGTCCACTCCATGTGGGGCGAACTAGGAATTTCAAATTCCATTCAGCTAGGCATCTCTTCGACAGAGATGGTTGAGACTAGTGGTGGTTCCTCTTCCAGGGGTTTCTTTCCCTTGTCCTTTGGTGTGGCCACCGTAGGTGGCATCATTGTTGAAGGACCAAATGAGGAAGATGGACCCGACTGGGGACTCAATAGACTCAGCAACGGGGATGCCTACGAAATTAGACCCTGGTTAGATGGATTCAACTGAAAATCCAAATGTTTTGATGGGAGGTTCGATTACGAAATGAATTACACCGTATTGCAGTACTTGAAGGGCTCTAAGTCTACCGAGACTACATGTACCTATCCTTAAAATGTATACTTTAGGCACTAGTGAGCTATTGAAGGGACACACTTCATATCCCTGATCCAAGGTCGGCCCAACAAGATATTATAAGCCATCTCACCTTCCAATATGTGGCACAATGTATGAATAGTCTTTTGTCCCACTTGGATGGGTAGGACAATTGTGCTAATCGTCGAGCATATTGCATCATTGAATGCTCGTAGTGTATACGTGGAGGCCATGATGTGAGATGCCGACAACTTTAGATGTTTCAATGTTGTGGTTGTAATGATGTTACTGGACAAGCCAGTGTCCACCAACACCCTTTTATACGGAATCCCGTTGACCCACGCAATGACGTGTAAGGGTGGATCCGCCACATCACCAGTCATCGATTTCAATTCATCTTCTCTAAAGGTGATGACCGGTTCTGTACATTGTTTTACATGTCCCACAAAGTTGTTGAAAGAGTTTGCTTCATGATGCTGTAGCTCGATGGCCTTTAAAATCTCCATTAGAGCCTCTTGATGGGGCACTGACTATTGAATGAGCTCATATATGGAGAGCCTAGCCGACATGGTCCTTAGACTTTGGGTAAGTCTAGTCCAAATCGTGGCCACTGGTCTAGGCGGGGGAAGTTGCGTAGGATGTTTTTGGGGTTGTGACATTGATGGAACTTCTTCAGTGGCCGCCGTAGGGGCGGCTCTTTGATACCTCTTGTTCCTAGTCACTATGCTTATCATCCCTATATACCCCTACATGAGGCAATTATTTTGCACCTAATTGACTTGAAGGGGCTTTTCCTATGCTTCATGGGCAGGCAAGGGGTCTCTAAAGACTCCCATATGTTGGTTGTTTGGCACTACGGGGTTGTCCACTGAAAATGTCTTGTTGTCAATTAGGTCTTGTACCAAACCTTTGAACTTCCAACATGCATTAAGATCATGTCCATTATGCATGTTGATCAAGTTTAAATCTCTGGAAGGTTGATCAAGTTCGTCATTGACAAGCGGTCAAACAGGGAGTCCCTGGACTCTGTGTAAGGCATAAATTATCGCCTAGGGCAACGCTACTGATTTTGTTCCTGCCCATGGTTTTCTCTATCATAATTGTTAGGAGGCATCGCCTAATAGTTAGCCTTTTGAGGCTGTGTTTCTTGTGAAGGCTTAGGGACATTGATAGCAACCTGATTGACCGTAGCAAGTTTCGATTACGTGGTCCCTATTTTAGTGTTCTTCGTCCATTCTTTCTTCTTAGGTTTGGCGATCTCACCATCTTGTATCTTGATCTCCTCAATGATTCTGGCTTGCGCCAGAGCTTCCTCAAGAGTGGCATATTGCTACAGCTGCAATAACATAGAGATCGATCTCAAACAGCTTTTTGAGAACATCTGAGTCAGGTCTAACATGGGAGGGAGGTAGGGCAGCTTTGAAAGCAGCGTCCTCCATCGATTCCCATATGCTACCATGGTCTCCTCCTCATACTACCTGAGGCTCGCTAGGTCACTTAATGATACATTTTTCTTGGTGTTGAAGGCAAAGCGTTCAAGGAACGCGTCTACTAGCTGATCCAAGTTACTGATGCTATGTTTTGGCAACTGAGTGAACCAATCTGAGGCAGGACCTACGAATGTGGTTATAAATGTTCTTAGTAACAAAGCATCGTTGTCCTGAATACGAAAGCACTGGCTCAAGAATATAGTCACATGCTCTTGGGCATCCTCCTCCCCTCTAAAGAGTGCCAACTTGGAAAGTTTAAAGTGTTTAGGGTATGGAGGTGCCAGCACTGACGGATGCACAGGATGACTACGGAGTTGGTGTAAAGTGGGATTTTGGGGCCCAAAAATCTTGATCTCCATAGACTCTAAGTGTTCTAGCAAATGCTTTATATGCACCGAAGGATTTGATCTCTTCCTCCATAGTTTGCTCTCGTTGTGGGTTGCGGGGAACTTGATGTCTGTGGAAGGGTGGCTGGATAGCAACCCTTCTACCTTGGTAGGGCGTTTCAACCCGCTCTTCTTCTTGTTCATACTCCTCATAAGCTTCATGAGGAGTGCCTGGCTGAGGCATATAAACATGGGTGGGTGCCCATGGAGGGTGCCCATCATTGTTTCTGGGAGTGGCTTCCCGCTCAAGTCTAGGAGGTCTCGAAGGCAGTACTTGACGAGGTCGTAGAGACCTGTCTCGCACCAAGGGGTTATGCCTCTCATACACTTCTAATTTATGTGCGCAAAGAGTTGGGACCTTCTCAGGCACATTGATATGAAGCAATTTGACTATCTGACGTTGAATGTGCTCTTTGCTAAGGCTGTACAGATGCTCTAACTATTATTGATCTTGCCTGAGCTACGTGATTTGCGCTTGGTGAGCAGCATGTCTATCAAATTCCAAGTCAATTTGTTCTATCGTATCTTGTTTAGGAAGCCTAGATGCTTCTCCTACACGTCTACCTCGGTCGTGGTGATCCAAGATCCTTATGGGTTGCTTTCCTCTGTCGAGGTTAGTGGAATTCACCTAAGGGTCTGGCCTCAATGGGTGATCCTGATACATAGTAGGTGCAGATGTGCATCGCTCCCACACTGTGTACTACTCTTGAGGAATGTGGTAGTCTTCCTCGTACTCCATTTCATATGCGTGCAAGGTGCGGGCAGAATTGTCTTGCCTTGTCTAGAAATCCTGATACTCTAGATATGGTCTAGTGTTTCTAACAGTAATCTAGGGTAGAGGAGGGATGACAAAATCATGTGGCCCTTCCTTCTGGACCCTCTATTGTTCTAACACTTCATCACTAGGCCACTCATAACGAGCATCTAAGGGAGGTCCCTATCTATGTTGAGTGCCACGTGTAGGTTCTCCTCTTGAAAGGCTCTATGTTGAGTGGGGGTGCCCCTTAAAGAGGTGCCTTTATAATCCTGTTTTGTTATGGCATGATGTGGACTATCTTGGGTGCCATGCCGCCAATGCGGGATGACTAAGTCCTCAGGACTATATCGGAGGCGAGTTGCCCCCCTTTGTGCACTCTCTGCAGCGCTTGCCCGCGATTGGGCTTAGCTACAGGTGTACACCATGGTGATGCTTACCTAAAGATGCATATATTTTTATCTTTTTTAAGATTTCTTATGGTACACTAAACAGGAAATATCACATACACAAAACAATGATTACCTCGTTTAAATATTAAAAGTGTGCCCTAAACCTGGTTCAGTGTGTTTTTATTTAATGTTCATTTTGAAAGTTTGTGGAAAGAACATTTAAATGCAAAATGACGGCTCTTATGACTCCCAAAAAAATGGTCGCCTCTTCGATATACCTTTTCCAGACCGATATACCAACCTCTCTATATACCCGCCCTTACATGAGGGAAACTATTGGTACGTGAGAGCAGATGGTACGTGGAACATAGGCGGTATAGAAGGGGAATCACTCTGTTTATGACACCTACCATAGAAGACTTATCCTCATGCACTAGGAATCACCCTAGCTACACTTAGTCAGCTTTCATCAGGATTTACATCTAGCAACAGTCGCGATCGGGGTAATGTATGCAGTATCTCAATCCAAGGTGGTGATGAAATCTACCATTGGTCTTGCTCAAGGGTTGGGGTTTTACGAAAAAATTCTTGTTGTTTTAACTTGCCACGTGGTGTGTGGGGTTATTTTTAAGTTGCATAAATGAAGCAAACAAACATTCAAACTCTCTTATGCAAGCAAATAACCAGAGAACAAACAACAAAATTTTGATAGAAGGTGTTTAAGACCTCTACCTCTTCTCTGTCCAAATCGGATGTCTCTGAATTTCTGCTCTGAAATAGTCCAGCGTTTGAAAACTTGGTACCTGTAAGAAAAAAACAAGCAACTTTAATCAAAAATTTAATCTTAAAAATCAAGGGAGAGATGTCCCACCGTGATCGCCACTGAAAGCACAAGGATACGAAAAAAAAAAGGAATATGCCAAGCACAATGCGTGTAAAACCAAACTTAACGCTAAAAGCCTATATATTGAAAGAACATAATGAATTGAAACAAGATAAAAGCAGTATGAAATATAGCCTTCTTTATTGATATGCTTTCAAATTCATGTTACAATATGTCTCCTTCCTTTTTTAGGGGATAGGAGCATCAAATATGTTTCTCATCACATCCATGGATAGCAATCCTTCTTCCGCATGCCCACATGTAAGATAGGTGGACCAAAACATCACTGCCACTTTTGTATATGATTTTTGACTCCTTCCTGCTCCTCTGATGTCAAAAATCTATGTTCAAAGAAACAGAAAAGATTAGTAGCTCCTGCAGATAGAATAAAACATGTATTTCCCAAGGCCTACTCTCAATATATGCATGAAAATATTAAAACGATAACCAAATGATCTCAGATCGAACTAAAATTTTAACAAAATCATAAATATGTTACCAGGAGGCCACTGCAAAAGGAACAGTCTAGAAATTCCTCATAGATTTGTATTCGCTCCGGGGTGGGACGAATAGACCTGCAATAACTTGTCAAAAAGCACCCTCTTTAATGTCCTATCCAAAAATCTCCAAATGACCTGCAAAGTTGGTGTTAACTAATTGGTGGTGTTTTGGGAAGACCCAGAAGGTCAGATTTCTCCAATTTGGCCTCTACACCCATATTTTTCTGGTGCCATCTACAAGTTAGTAAAGATGGAAAATGATAAAAACCTAGTCAAAATTGCTCAGAATGAAGTGAAATTTAAACTACAGCCTATATAACAGACCTAGAATAAGTTGCAAAAGAAAAATCATAGAAATCTATCATATATTTCTAATAATTTTGGGGTGGGGCGATTAGGGCTATGACAGCTTGGGGGGCGCCCGGGGGCAGAACGCCCACTGTTTGGGACTCTATTTTGGCACAAATCCACTTAGGATGGGTCCAAAACTTCTTATGGGGTATTTTTGAAAACAAATTGTGGAATATTGTGGCCAAATATCGGGTTTTGGGTCTGGATTCGTGCTTCCAATAATCACCCAATAACCTCCATTTCGAATGAGAGATTAAGGATGTGAAAGGCACAAATCGCAAGTAGGTATGTAAATTGGCAGCACTTCGTTGCTCAAATGCTCCTTCTCTGTATCTATTTTGGGTGATAAAACTCACCAATTTATAGACCTAGGGTCTCTCTATTTGAATTGTGCATGCGAGGGCGCCACTTGAGTTATTTTTCCTATTTTGAGAGAAAAGATAATTCCCTGATTTGGAGTCTCCTTGCATGAGGTCTCTAAAATAAAGACATGCATGAAAAAAGTCTCTCTCCTTGATTTAAAGCTATTACTCGTAATTGCATGGCCTGAAGCCTTAGTTAACTGGCGAACTTGTCGAGGTTTGACTTTTTGCCAGTCAAACTTGCTATTCGCCTCACCTTGGGGCGAATGCTGATATTCATCTCTGGGTGGGACGAATGCCAGTTTGTATTCGTCCCTAGGTGGGACGATCAGAGAGCAAGGTGCCAAATTGACCTCTGACCTCCAAAATGCTTTTGGGAGTGGTTAGGACCACTTTTTAACCTCTAGGGGCTGCCCTAGGGGTTGTGTGTGTCAATGCTATCAGCACTTGTCATCACATAATCGGATTGGTGCTGTTTTGGTGTCTACAATAGGAGACTAATGCAAAATGCAATTTCCAACTTTAAAGCAATTAATGATTTTGCTTATTTATCCTTTAATTCTCAAATGTTTAGTTTTCTACATTCCAATAATCAAAATTTTGGTGTAGTATTCCTTATATCTCCCAAATTTGGAAATTTAAAAAATGGCAATATTTGAAAAATAATAATGGTTTAATTTTTCTAAGATAGGAAACCTTATATTTCCTATTTTAATTATTTGTAAATATTTTTATTTCAATGAATGCACTTTTGAAATATTACTTACGGATATAAACTCATTGTTTTGATTTGCTTTCTAATTCACTAAGGTTGGTAATTGCTTATATTCCAATGCAATAATAAATAAATGTCAACCTTATATAGTGCCCCTTATTATATATTTGAAGAAATTAAATATTAAGTTACGAAAAAATATACCTTCCTTGCAATGTGAAATGTGCTTGTTGATTGGATTTTATTTTTTACTTCTCCATCCAAACTTTGGGTGTTGTATTTTCTAGTCTTCAATGTATTGAACACTCTATGTTCAATTGATGCCTTATGATAGTCTTCTCCTTAAATGCACTTTGACCTCTCTATGTTGGATGTGCTTTGTAAAAGCTTGATATGTGCTCTTATTGCATATGGTTATTAATACCTTAATTTGCCTTGAAATATATACCAAGTGGCACTTACATTACCCTTCTACTTGAGACTTATTTATAGGTGGTGTAAACATTAGGCTTGCTAGATGGCACGTACATTAGGATTTATAGGTGGTGCATACATTAGGCAACATAGGTCTTGTAGATATTATTCTAAGTTCTAAATGATGATTACGTTTTATTTAAGATTGAGTGCTCATTTCCCTAAATAGGCATTGAATTGTAGAGGTATTTTTGTGTGTATAAGGGTTCTCTCTCCTTTGTGCCAATTGGCACGATATTCATTCGATTGTGGTGGCAAGTGGAAGGTCTTTACCTTGCATGTAACCAATTTCAATGTCCTCTATTTCTTAATGTTTCTTGCCAACAATTGCAAGTTGTTTTGGCTTATCTTTCTCCAATGAATAGTGACACTCTGCAATGAACATGGTTGTATTATCCAACAACAATGGTAGTTCATCCATGATATTATCATTTTTTGCTTGGGTAATGCACCTCTTTACTTGCACCTTGATCTATATGTTACTTATTTTTGCTATTTTTATTACTAGCGATGTTTTATACTATCTTGTTAATGTCATTATGTTGCCCAACTTGGTCTCTTTTTAGTTACAAGTTCTTCTTGCTTCGAGAGTGTTGTTTTCTTAAGACCTACAATGCTAAATATAGTGTCTTTAAACACCTTGGAAACTCTGCTATTGAGCCCTTAGTTCGATATTTTTCTCCACTTTGAATTTTGCTCTCCAAACTTGAAAATATGGTCACTCGAAGAATTCAATATACTTGTTGTTTTGAGTGTTGATAACACTTCAACTTTTGTCCTCTTTCTTTACGTTGGAGAGGAGAATTATGGTGCAATTATGTAAAGCAAATTCTACTAAAATAATTAAGATATGATATATTAAATTGCATCTTATTTAAGTCTTCTTTTGAAGCTTTATAACTTCCTTGATATGGTGGCTTCTTTCTCTACTCCTTGGTAGATTAATTTTACCTTATTTACTACACAACTCTCTCCTCTAACTCTTTTACTTGGTTAACTTTGCAACAATGAATACAAGATTTTTAAACCATGTAGATAGAGTGATTTTTGTATGATTATACTATGCACTCTTGTATATGCAATCTAGCATTTAGAATGAAGTCTTCTTTCCTTTCAATAGATAATAGGATATTGATATTTTTTTTTATCAAAATATATCAAACTCATATTCTTTATGTGTAGATTTTAACCTCATAAAAAGCTATCTTCTACAACTCCTTGAATAATTTAATATGAAACTTACTCCCTTGTAACTTTAAACTCTAATATGGTGCTTAATGAAACTTAATAATAATATAAATGTAAGTGTTAAAATAATGAACCTCTTGCACCATAGTTGCATACCTTAATGACCTTTGTAGATGATGGGTATCTAGGTGATTAGATTCACCTTAATAATTGTCTATATTTGATGGATTTTCAACTCTTCCTTTTTGTATGAAACAACTTTATAACTCACCAATTTGCAGCTTTAAAACCCCTCTAACTTGTTGCCTGAACAATGTAGTTTGGTGGATTCAACTATCTCTCACGATGCTCCCTTGAACTTTGTAAATTAGCAACTAGCAATGTTGCCCTTAAATATAAGTTTTTCAAATTCTAACACAACTAATTTCTCCTTAGGAATGTTGTTTTTGAATCTTTCCAATTTGGTAGGAAACTCCTCCAAATTGTAGTTGAAACTCTTCTTCTAGAAACCTTTAATTTTTAGCTGTAAAAACTAGAAATTTCCTTTCTCCTAATCAGCCTTCTAGCATTTAATGGAAATATTCAAATCTCTAATATTTGGTGGCTTCTTCTAAATCATTTCTCCTTCAACCTCCTTGTCAAATTCTAACTTCGACCTTGACCTATTGAGTGGTCTTATTCTCAAGAATCTGAATGTCTTGATGTCTTCACTATTCTTCTTCAAAATTTGGCTAGCTCCTTGTAAAATTCTTATCCTTTTGGGCTTGTTTTTGGATGGAAATAATTATCCTAAATATTTTTCTATCAGGAACTTATCCTAGATAGTAATATTATTTCTTGAGTTCTCCTTGGAACTCATTCAATGGCTTTCTTCAAATCCTTCAATGAGGCTTTCCTAGTCTTCCTCTTATTTTTCCTTTCAAGCCTTCCTTGAGACCTCTTCTCTAGGGTCTTCAAATTTTTGCATCTTCTCTAGTCTTCTCAAAACTTCAACGAGACCTTTCTTGATCTCTTTCTATCTTCAACTATGGAATTTTTTCAATGAGATATCTTTTCTTGGATTTCTAAAATCAGCTACTTCTAGATTTTGGAATGGGACTTTTGCTAGTCCTCTATCTTGAATCTTCCAAATATAGAAGTTCTTCAATCATACCTCTTGTGGTTCTCTTCATATTCTTGCCATGCAACTTGTATTTGATGGTGCAAGCTCTGTATTTGAATTGGATCACATGTCCCTTCTGCACAAGCTATCCAATGCTCGGTAGGTTGTGCTTCAGGCCAGACACATAGTAGACATCATAGATCTACTTCTATTCACTGTGCCTAGTGCAGATGAGGATATTTCTTTTCTCAATTATGGTAACCTTGTTGTTGTTCCTCATCTTCACCTCATACTGGGTTGTTTCATCTAGTTGGGAGAACATATCATTGTTTCTGATCATGTGGTTGCTGCACCTACTATCTAAATACCATTCATTCTTCTATAACTCCTCAATGTTGCAATTCAACAACACGTTTTCTCCTGTCGCATTTTTAGCTTCATCCATGTAATGGGCTTGCTGCTGGTTCTCCTTGGCCATCAATTTTTTGCATTGTGAGATGTAATGGCCAAAATTCTTGTAGAAATAGCACTGGAACTTTGACATGTCCTTCTTCTGACCAGATCCAGCTTGCTAATTTTTTGAACTGCCTCTTCCACCTTGCTAATGGAAATTACAGTTGGTCTCTCCTTTTCTAGGGTTTGATCATCCTCCTTTATTGTTTCCTTTCCCATGCCTACCTCTACCTCTTACTCCATGAGAACTAGAGGTGCCATGGTGGGAATCTTGTCTACCATTGTCTCAAAATGAGACTTGAGCCTTGAATGCTTGATCCAGAGAGGTCTAAGATGAATGGCTCAGCCTCTGTTCATGTGTCTGCAACGAACCCATGAGCTCGTCTATCTAAAGGGTTTTCAAATCCCTTGACTCTTCGATTGCTATCATAATCGAGTCAAACTTGGCAGGCAGACTTCTAAGAATTTTCTCCATGATTATCTGGCTCTACATGTTTTCTCCATTCAACCGCATTTGGTTGATAATATCCATTATCTGGGTGAAGAAATCACTCAAGGACTCAAACTCACTCATCTACAAATTTTCAAACTCCCTCCTAAGCATCTGTAGCTTCACCAAATTTACCTTATTAGTGCCCTGGTACGAGCTGGCCAGAATCTCCCAGGCCTGCTTTTCTTTGGTGGCTGATGTGATCCATGGGAAGATGGACTCCTCGATCACTTGCATGATGTAGAAGAGGGCCTTCTGGTCCTTCTTCATGTTCTCTTTCAAAAGGTCCTTGTTTGCTTGAGAGAGGGCAACTAGTGCTGCTGCATCTACCGATTCTGGGTAGTCATTCTCGACTAACTCCCACAGCTCCTGAGATCCGAATAGGATCTTCATCTGGATGCTCTAGTAATCGTAATTCTTCCTATTGAAGTGCAAGATCTAAAAATACAAGTTGTTGCTATTGGAAGCCATTCTGCTTTGGTCTTTGTGTCAAGGGATTAGAGGCTCTGATACCAATTTGAAGTTTTATTTTTTTTAACCGTTAGGAGCACAAGGCGAAGGGGGGCCCAAATTCTGGCTGAATAGTCAAAGTTGGGCTACACACTCGAAGTTGGGTTGTACTCTTGAAGTCTAATTATACTCCTAAATTTTGCACAGTTAGGCTACGCATGGGATCTTGTGCACAGTTGGGTTGCGCATAAAAAATGTGCGTAATCGGGCTACGCACGAAATAAAGTATGTAGTCGAGGAGCGAGTGGTCACCGCTCGACTACACTGATCAAAGGTAGCAAAGTCCGACTTTGTTGCGTAGTCAAATGGATAGCTCCAGACTTAGGCAAAGTTTTACCTTGCAAACTTTTGTTGTTTGGAGGCTTACGCAGCTACAATGATGGTTTGCTTGACTTGGCAAGAATTGTATGGGGAGGAGAGAAACACCGAATCTGAATGCAATGTTTGGGATCTGAGTTCAAAATTATAGAACATGAAAGAAAAATGCTCTGAGGTGATTGTACAAATAATAACAGATTTTATGCAGACAGAGATAACCCCAAACCATGCAGATCCCTTAAAAAATAGTAAATTTATTCTTATAAGACGAGGGTTACAGAAAGTCCTCAACTGAGGAAAAACTAATATCTGTAGACTAAAGCAGCAGGATAAACTAAGAGGGAAAATAAATGTTGAGTCTACTGCTTAGACTTTAAACAGATGAGGTACACTGCTCACTAAAATGATCTCGTCTGCTACTCTGTGAATGACTACTTTTCTCTTGTCTGTTTCTCCAAAACTTCCCCCACTCTTCACCATTTGTCTGAAGACCCAAACTATCTTATATAGCCATGAGGAGAGGAAGATAGAGGTTATCCTCTGATAGATTCTGATAGACCTTAAACTAGGGTTTCTGACCAATCGCCAAAGTCGCATTAACTAGGGTTTCTGTCAGACGTCACATCTGTCAGAAGGCACGTGCAATGTCAAGTCAAAAAAAAATTTCAGGATGCCCAACTTCATGAGCGCAGTTCGGCTTCACCCAAGTTCGAAGCACAGTTGGGCAGAGACATGAAATCTGGATTAATATTTCTAATAGGGCTCAAGAGGCGCCTGATCTTATATAAACATACATATATAAATAAATAAATATATATATATATATATATATATATATATATATATATATATATATATATATATATATATATGTATGTTTATATATTTTAATATATACTATATATAAATAAAATAAAAAAATATAAAATATAAAATATAAAAATAAAATAAAATAAAATTTAAAACAAAAAAACTGAAATAAAAGATCACCATGTTATTTTGTTTCCTTTTACACCTTAATATATGGGTCCTTTTGCAAATTAATATATATTTTTATCATGAAATCTATTAGGATTTTAATATGTCACATTTGTTATGTAATAGGTTATAATTGCGATATTGGATGGTCGAACGCATGGGTGATCTAGATAGCACGATGACACAGCATTGGCATTTATTGGCAGCAAACCCTACGCGGTGATAGTGGTACATGCTACGAATGACCGAATGATACCTTGGACCACATGTCGAATGTAGAGTGAAATTAACCTGGACACGTGGGCTCTTCGACCAGCAGAAGGCTTTGCGAGGTCACCCAGGAAGCGTCAAACCTAGATGGCAGGGAGATTGTTGTGGAGATGTGGATGTCCATGTGGACCATCCAGATGGGTTACTTGAGGACATGGGCCAATAGGAGCTGCTTTTTGGAATTATTTGCAGATGTTGAACTGGTCGAGTATGGAAATGTGTAGTAGGGCAGTGTGGTCGTTCATCAAAATAGGCAATTACCTTATTCAGTTTCAGATAAAGCATTCCCTTCAAACTTTGCATCAGGATTCACACTCTCGGAGGACCTTCGAAGAAGGGAGGTTATATTGGATGCGTGACTTGAGAGATGTCTAGCCATATTTGCAAATTATTGTAGTGTGGAGGATTTTGCTGAAATTAATGACAATGAGATCTGGAAATAGAGACAACGATCCCGGGCGGATGCACTCGCAGAGGTATAGGATAGAGACATAATGCAGACTGCAAAGCGAAGGATAGATATACCAAAGATAATGTTGTACTTTTAAATAGGAATATTATCACGACAAAATAGTTGAAGAAGAAGAAGTATTAAAGTGGAACGAAATTCCAACATAGAAATAGGATTGCAGAGGAAATTGGTCATTGGAAAAGGGTCCGAAAAGGAATACACTCAGAAAACATGGATATGGCAGATGATCAGTAGCCAGTAGGGCGTCAGTATGGCAGATTCTAAAGAAAACGCGGGGTGAAATAGGTGGAGTACACAGTCATAGAGCTGTGAAATGTGATGGACTAAAAACATAATAGAAAAGGGACTGACATCGAGGAATTTTATTGAGATCTTTGCACGACAGTCTACGTCGAGTTCATAGCTCGCACCATCTACGTATCATGAATACACTGTGGGTAGAGATGGTGTGGACATTGGCCTAGAGAGTGATGATGTGGATCAGTTCGCAGCGACAGAGCTACGTCTTCGGGGGGTCACGCAATGAGAGATTCATGGTGGATCGAGGAATTCAAGTGGCAACGATGGATCCAAGGGAATGGAGTTTGAATGTAGGTAGTGGCCTCGTTGTGACAGTGATATCATTTTATGTGAAAATGTGGATGAAGGCAGCGATAGTTTTGTATATGGACGTACAACAATCACACCACCGGATACAGTTGATGAAGTATGGGAAGTGAGCAAAACAAGTAAGGTAAGGAGAATACGCCAGATCATATGTAACATAGTTGGTAACAAATGATGTATGGTATGTTCCTATGATTCAAAAAGCAATAGTCGGATGCATAAGAAGGTGAGTTGTAATTATCCGTATACAAAATCCTGGAGAATGTAGAGAAATCGACTCCCGTGGACCATGAATGTTGTCACTCTTTCCATTAGGACTACGGACGATACACCTACTCGCTGATTGAGAGCACACTATTCGTGGAATACTGGAATGAGATATTTTTGCCAAATATTATATCCAAAATCAAACAAATGGTTTTAAGAGAGTCCATTGCCCATGATGACAAATCAGTAATAGAAACACAACACCTATGGATACAATGGATAGCAAGGACAACACTATTTAAAACCAAACACGACGGGAGGCGTAGTTTATTAACAGAAGGGATGAGTGTTGCCAGCATGGACACCTTATTTTTGATGTGGGGTCCCTATCGTATGGACAGACAACAAAGGCTAGCATTTACCCATACTGCCTCATGCAGCACACCGAATAACAGAGAAGCGCATCACAGACTCTTCGGGACATGGATGAAGACACTACAAACGGGACCATTTATGTGGCAGGCTCGAACGCAGGATGGGAGTATGGTTGAGGATGATTTCGGTCATGGCAATTTTATTTTGAGAAAGAGTAGTTACCAGAGCGATGTTGTTTCCAGAAAATCCAATACATCCGGTGTGCACAGAGTAGTGGGGGAGAATCTTTATTTTACTGCGTAATGATAAAAAGGCCAACGACGATGTAGATTTGAAATCTTTGACACGCCAAATTCATGATCACATGTTATGATGAAAGTGTTTCCTGCCAAAGACACACAAATGATGGCATCAATACCATGTTCAAAATAGAACATTCGTTCCTAGTAGATAAACGTATGATTTTGGTAAGAGATGAGATGCTCGACATATGCATTACAAGGAAATAATCAAAAGGTGTTGTAGAGCTACATGAAGGAAAATAAAAGGTGCCAGCTAAATAAAATTATGGGGCAGAATCTGATAAATTAGCGAAAAGCGGCATGTTATTGAAAGAAGCATTTCGAAGGGAGACAAAATGACTGAAACAGGGAAAATGAAATCAAACAAATAAAGAGAAGTCAAACAAAAAAAGATTTGAAGGAAAACGAAGATGAAAGGCTGTTATTGGAAAAATGTAAATACTACATTGAAAGAATAATAGAGGGTTGGATCTTCTTGGAGATGCCAGATGCTGGAGTTTTTGGAAAAGGAGTTGGAATCCTTTTTGTAAATTAGAACATTATTTTAATGCAAATTTCAGAAATTTACATCTTATTAGCAAGATTGAAGGAGTCTATTTTTGCATGCTTGTTTTAAATGTTTATCTTTCCGTTTTCATGTTTCAGGCTTATAAATGATGTTTAATGCATTTTAAGGTTGCATCATAGAATGTTTAAAACATGAAATCCATTTTCACTCCTTAGAAGCTCACACCTAGGTTATTACGAGTTGTGCAAATGCAGATTCGGGTAAACTAGGTTGCATGCATGAATGTCTTACATATTCGATTTTGTAGAAATAGAATGGCATCATACTGACTGTATTGTGTCTTAACATTTTCAGGTTTTTGGTCCATTTTCTAGAATTTTATTTTTACTTTTCTAATATTCTTTTTGTAGATTGTTTTCTAAATTTGAGGATTAAAATAAAAATAAAAAAAATTAAAATTACAAAAATAAATACATGTGTGTGAAGAATGAGCTACAATATTTCATCCGAAACAAATTCGAATTCATTTCGAAGTCATTTCGATTTTATAAAAATTGTTGAAAATTGTTATTTTATGAGGTTCTTAAAATTTTGGAATTTTACATTTTTCACATTTTGAAGGCAAATCAGATGTTTAAATTTTACATTTACATTCATAAGCAATAGATGACCTTCCCTTTATGAAAATTTCAATTTCATCAAAGGGAGGTGATTTAAATGACATTCCATAGGCCATCATTTTCAGAGAAATAAATTTACCTTTCTTTATGAAAATTCTGATTTCATCAAAGAGAGGTAATTTATACATTATATCAAAGAGTTATTATTTTAAAGCATTAAATTATTTTTTCTTTATGAAAATTATGATTTCATTAAAGAGGGATAATTAATAATGACATTTTAAGGCCATTATTTTAAAACGATAAATTGTTGTATCTTTATAAAAATTAATTTCATCAAAGAGGGATAAGTTAATTATTATATCAAAGGCTACTATAGCTACAAATTTGGTCTTCCGAATTATTCCATATTGAGGTTTAAGGCAACATAAAAAAAAAAATACATCATTTGAAATTCATATTTAGAGATGGGTTTTAATCTTCTACTTCATGCTTACAGTAGGATTTAATGCAAGATAAAGCTTGTTTAAAATCTACTTAATAAAGGAAGATGAAATCTACCTAAAATTATCCAAGATAAAAGGAATTAAGACATTACATTGTGGTCATATGAGGGCCAATTCACATTTGTATTTCTTTAAGTTTTATGAACAATCATTAATATAACATGGTAAAATAAACTAACACATACCCCTTGTTAACAGTTACTTGCAATCACTAAGGTGTTTGTAGCACTTATTTACACATCTTAAAAAATATTATTAATACACATATGCAATGCTTACATAGCGGAACCTTGGAGAAGTTGTTTTCATTTTTAAGTTCTTTGCACGAGAGGGTTTTGTGATCAAAATCCTAAGGGTGAGTGTGGTTTTGAAATTGGGTAAGATTACCACTCAGCATTTTGGCACTTGAAGGAGGATCTGAATTGGTGTTATTTTATTTATACTAAATTGTTCGTTGTTGTTTTAAATGCTTTTGAATCATTCATGCAATAAATAATGAGATTTTTGTGTAACCTTGAGAGCTCTAAATTGCTAAATGTTTCATGTCCTATTGACTAGCATCTTTGACCTCTTTTAGCACTCAACACTTTGGGAGCTAGGAAGGCTTGAATTGATTTATTTTATTGCTATTTAGATGTTAAATTATTCATGTTTACTTGAAATATTTATTCAAAGACATTGGTTTGGACTAACAATTTTTTTCTTTTACATATGATCACTTTCATTGATTCCAATGTTCTCTAATTGATGATTTTTTAATGCTAACCTTGTTATAAATTAGAAAATTTTCTTTGATACCATGGTTTAATTGATGCATATCTTTTGGTTAATGCTAATCATTTCTCTTGTTTGAGAATGTTTTTATTGTGAGGCATTGCTAACAATCATTGGTTGTTTTCATTGCTAATCACATTACAACTTAATCAAATGGCTAAAAATACTGGAAAGTGGTATGGGATGTGTGGTAATCCTTTGAACATTGGGGGAGATGCTCATGACTTACCCAAGAACATAGAGGAATTTTTACCTAAGTTTAAACACAATGGCACAATATTAGCTAAGGAGCACATTTAGTCCTATGTGGATATCCTAATTAGACAGAATTTCAAACATGAGGATGTGTCTTGTAGATTGTTTCCCTATATTCTATATGATACGACATATGATTGGTACATTAATCTACCCACTAGCTTTATTACATCCTAGGCCCATTTAGAAACTACTTTTATCAATCAGTTTATGTTGCCCATAGATCCTAGCATGATTTATCATCAATTTGCTTCTTGCAAGAGGGAACCTAATGAGCCATTGAGAACATTCAACATGAGATTTTGAAAGCTCTATGTAAGATTGATTGCTCCCTTTACTATTGCAGAAAATGCTACCCTTCAAATATACTTTGGGGTATTGGATCCCTTGCTTTCCATGTTCACTAGGAAAAATCCTTTGGTCACTACTCTTGCCTCGGCCTACAAAGAAGCCATGACTGTAGAACAAAAACTAAGGCCGCAAGGTTTTAGAATGGAGAAATTACCTATGGTAGGACAACTAGGGAGGGGCTTACAATCAAACCTCGATAATAATCTAGGCATGGGCATAATAGAATCTAATGTTAAACACTTTGCCCTACAATAAATTTTATCCTACCATACCCACTTATACTCCCACATGAACTTATATGAGTATATCTATCCATTCAACCACTCCATCATGGCTAGATAAGCATTTGGTCTCATGGAGTCATAACAAAGAGTGCTTAGGATTTGCCAACTTATGTCAATCCAACTAATCCTACTACTTCTACCACCCAACCTAAGGAGCTTGTGTTAAAAATAAAAGACCAAAATAATTTGGTTAAGAAGTTAAGTAGAGATATGGTTCCATTACAAAAACAAGTGCATCAAAGTATTCTTCCAAATCATCCTAGGAATCAAGTTAATGATACTAATATTAATTATATTCCATGTTATGCTCCTTAATATCATAGAGAAGGTCTAGATATGACTTACATTGAAGTAAATTCCTGTTCAAAATTTCTTGAAGAGCTTGAATATTTTAGAGAAGAAATACTATGAATAGGTAATAAGGAGTTGGAACCAAATGATAACCATTTTCTTTGGGAAAGAAAGGATTTAATTCATTATTCACAAAGGAGGATTGGGATGATCATAGAAAGAAGAATATAAAAATTAATCCCATTATAGAAACCCCTAAGCCATCAAAAGTGGTTGTGTAGACACCAAAACAGCACCAATCCGATTATGTGACTGCAAACACTGATCGCTTTGACACACACATCCCCCAGGGTAGCCCTTAGAGGTTAAACAGTGGTCCTAACCACTTTTACAGCAATTTTGGAAGGTCAGAAAGCAATTTGGCACCTTTAGGCACCCTGCTCCAAATCCGTCCCACCCTGGGATGAATTCAAAATAGGATTCGCCCCACCTAGGGACAAATTCTGAATTCATTCCTAGGTAGGATGAATTCCAGGTTCAACGGGAAAAAAGAGAAACTGCGCCAAATGGCAGCCGAGGATAGTCCATTAATGCCTCCTATCTTGCATGCGCGTGTAGGTGGGCAGATTGAAGTTAGAGGACTATCACAAGGGCAGTCATGGAAGCCCAAGTCAGATAGGACTTTCCTCCCTCATGGGAAGGCATGACTACCACATGGCGCCCATGCACGCCCATCCAAAGAGACCCCCTGGGTCTATAAAATGGTGAACTTTCTCACCCAAAAGGAGGATAGGTTGGAAGCATTTTAAGCAATGAAGTGCTGCCAAATTAAATACCACACTTTACCTTTTGATTCACCTCTTCCACATCTTTGATCTCTTTCGCAAGGGAGGTCATTTGGTGGTTATTGGAAGTGTGAATCCGGATCCAAAACCCGACATTTGACCACATTGATCTACCAATTCGTCGACAACCCATTACAAGAGATTTTGGGCCCATCCCAAGTGGATTGGTGCCAAAATCAGGTTCCAACGATGGGCAGCCCACCCGGGCACCCCGCACTACTGCGAGCCTAATATTCTTTTTTTAAGAACGATTGGGAATTCATGGTAGATTGTTATTTTATCATTTTTTTATCTAGAATTCCATCTTATGCTGCTTAAATAGCTTGTAATTCCAATTTCTTAATGCTTTGATCAAATCTTATCATGTTTTATCGCTTTTGTTGTCCTCACTAACTTGCAGGTAGAGTGTTAAATTCCTATGGATGGAGGCCAAATTGGGGAAATCTGACCATCTGGGTCTTCCCAAAATGCCTCCAATTAGCTAACCCCAAGTTTGTAAGTCATTTGGATCCTTCTAGACATGACATTTGGGGCAGTATCACTTCGGTGCTTTGTCGTAGGTGAATTCGTCCTACCCCGAGACGAATTACAGTCGAATTCATCCCGCCCAGGAGCGAATTCAAATCGATGAAGAATTTCTTGATTGTTTCATTTGTAGTGACCTTTTGGTGATGTTCCTTTGTTTCTATGAAATTTGTAGACTATTTTGATTCAGTTCATTTATCCTTTTATTTAGTTTCATGCATGCATCCTTCATTGTTTTCTAGAGAACAAACGCTTTGTCTTATTTGTAGGTGTATCTTTGAATTCAAGAGGAGTATCCAGGATCAAAGATTCATTCACACCAACGGCGGCAACACTTTGGCCCACCCATTTTGCATGTGGGCACGCAAAAGGAGGATCACTAGTCACCATTGTAACCGAAACATGTTAACGCTCCTAGCCCTTGAAAAGGCAAGAGATGTCTTTGTAACCGATATTGAGAGAGTATAAATAAAAAGAGTTGTGCTTTCCATACTTATTTAATTTTGTCTCAATTCTTCTCATCTCCCTCTTTCATGCATTTCAAATTTCTAGGATTAAAGTGTTATATTTCATTTTGCATTGTATAACTTTAGTGTTTCTTTTTGTTTCCAGAATCTCATGTTTTCAGTGGCGATCATGGTGGGACTCTATCCCCTAATTTTTGAGATCAAGAAACTGATCAAAATTTATGTTTTCTTGCTTACAGGTGCCATTTTTTGAACTCTGACTGTTGTTCATTCTAGCCTGTGGCGAATACAGTACTAGAATTCGTCTGACCCTGGGACGAATTCAAATACGTCTCAGCCTGGGACGAATTCTATTCTGGTATTCATCTCACCCAGAGATGAATTTCTATCTATGCAGTTTCAGAGCCGAGAGTCAGAGACAACCGATTTGGGTGGAAAAGAGGTAACAGTTTTTAACAGTTCCTATCATTTTCTTGTTTTTGTTTTCTATTTTTTGTCCATTCTTGCTTGCTTAGGTAAAGATGTTGTTGCTTGTTTCAATTCCATTAAAATGAACCCCACACACATCACGTGGTAAAATTAAACCAAGGAGCTGGTCGTAAAACCCCAGCCCTTGATCAAGACCAATGGTGGATTTCATCACCACCTTGGCTTGATTTTGCATCCATTACCCCGATTGTCACTGTTGCTAGACGTAAATCCTGACGAAAGCTAAGTGTCGCTGGGGTGATTTTTAGCATGCGAGGATAAGTCTTCTATGGTAGGTGTCATAAACAGGGCAATCCCCCATTCGTACCGCCTGTGCACCATGTACCATCTGCTCTCATGTACCTATAGTTTCCCTCTCGTAAGGGCGGGTATATAGAGAGGTTGGTATATTGGCCTGGCAATGGTATATCGAAGGGGTGACCATTTATGGGAGTCATAAGAGCCTTCATACTACATTTAAACATTCTTCAAAAAAATTTCAAAAACAAACATTAAAACACACGAAACCAGATTTAGGGCACACTTTTAATCTTTAAAAGAGATAATCATCGCTTGCATGTGTGTGATATTTTCTATTTTGTGTAGCATAAAAATCAAAAAAATCATAAACAAAAGACAAAAATTTACACATTTTGTAGAGAAGTATCACAATGGTGTTCACCCGCAGCCAAGCCCAATCACGGGCGGATGCTATGGGGAATATCCAAGGAGGCACAAGTCACCTTTGGTATAGCCCCAAGGATTTTTTCATACCACCTTGGTAGCCTGACACACAAGGCAGTCCCCTCCGTGCCCCGATGGAACGAGACTATAGGGGCACTCCCTGCTAGCACAAAACCCAGCACACACCCATTCAGGAGGGGTATACCCGTAGGAGAACTCCCTTAGACACCCGCTATAAGTGGCCACTGCACGATGAAGTACTAGAATGGCATGGGGTCCATAAGGGGGGGCCACATGACTATGCCATCCCTCCTACACCTCGCATCATTGTTAGCAACAATTGGTCAAATCTAGAGCGCACGGATCTTCAGGCAGGGTGAGCCAACTCCGTTCGTCCCTTTTTCACTTATGAAAGAGAGCACGAGGAAGACCCCCACCTTCCTCGAGAGCTATATACAGTGTAGGAGCAATATGCCTCCGCACCTGCTATCTATCAGGACCACTCACTGAGGCCAAAGCCTCGAAGGAATGTCGCTACCCCCAATAGAGGGAGGCGGCCTATAGAGATCTCGGATCATCATGACCGAGATAGATATGTAGGAGAGGTGTCTAGCCCTTCTAGACATGAGACGATAGGACCAACTATCTTAGAATTTTCCAAACATGTCGCCTGCCAGATGCAACTCATGCAACTTGAGCTAGAGTGACTACAGTTAGAGGAACTGTACCATATTAACAAAGAGTGCCTTCAGCGCCAAAAGGATGAGTTGTTCCAACACACTATGCATGAGAGGACTCCAACCCCCCACATGCATAAGACAAAATATTATGAGAGACACAACCCCTGGGTGCTAGACAAGTCTTCGTGACCTTACCAAGCACCGCCCCCGATGCCTGCTAGATAGGAGCGGGAGGCTACTCCCTCGATTCCTTAGGCACCCACCCAAGTCCATGGGCCACCCTCAAAAATCCCTCAAGAAGCCTCTGAGGAATCTGAGCAAGAAAAAGAGTGGGCTAAAATGCACTACCAAGGTAGGGGGGTGCTATCCGGCTACCCCTCCATAGGCCCCACGTTCCTCAACAGGAACCAACCAAAGAGGAGGAGCTCAAATCCCTCGATACATGCAAAGCACTAGAGCACTTAGAGTTGGTAGAGACCAATATTTTGGAGCTCCAAAATCCCAACTTACATGAGGCTCCTTTCGAAGAGGATCAGCCTCTAACCGTAGAGCTACCTGATGATGCAGTCTTCCATGTCTCAGAATCACTAGATTTTGATGAGCTAGACTCACTAGCCGAAGGTGAGGATAAAACAGAGATGGCCCACATCAATCACATGCGACAGTATCAACACCCCCTAAACATTGAAGAATTGTTTGGACAACTAGGCATAAGGCTAGGGCATGAGTGGTGCGTTAACCCAGCGCAGTGGGCTCAAGTGCTGCATCTGCTACTTTGGGCATACGGAGAGCTAATTCCGCCCAGCGACCCCATAGAGTTATCAGTTCCAAGGGTAGACCTTGTCCTTTTATTCATGCATAGGGCTGATCCATTTGTGCCCATACCTCCAGGGCCAAATCTGAAGCACAAAGATCATCAAGCTGGGGGTACCTCTATCCCCTAAAGAGCAAGCCAAAAACTCCAAGGATTATCACAATCACTTGGTCACCCCAAAAGCTCCAAGGATTATCGCAATCACTTGGTCACCCCAAAATCTCCAAGGATTATCACAATCGCTTGGTCAAACCAAAAATGCCCTAAAGGTGTCCATAAACCCTTTGGTCAACCCAAAAGCTCCAAGGATTCCCGTAATCGCTTGGTCAATCCAAAAAGCTCCAAGGATTTCAATAATCACTTGGTCATCCCTAGAAGTGCCCCAATGGTGCCCATAAATGATGTAGGAGCATCCAACGAAATTTGGAAAATTTTATTTTTTTCTAAATTTTAGTGCATTTTGTCGAGGCCATAACTTCTCAATCGTAGCTCCGATTGACGTGAAATTTGATAGGGAGTTAGTTGGGAGAATTTTAAACAAATACGCCTCCCTAGAGTCCTATTTGCCAAAAAAACCCAGTTTTTGGGGCCAAATTCCATCATCTAGTGCCCCAAAATTAGGTTTTAAAATTCTTCACCTAATTTTTTATGCTTTTTGAGTTGTTTGGAGGTCAATATCTCCTAATATATTTAGATTTAGGACTTGAAAATTTATTTTTGGCTTGTCTATTTTAAGGGGGATGTGCACCCCAATTTTGGGCCCCATCTGACTCATTTTAATTTTTGGGTTTTTTTTTTTTTGGCTATATAGCCACAAAATGAGGGTTTATTGATGGAGAGCCAAGCTTGCTCAAACCAGTTCTCATTCAAAACTTGGAAAATATTACCTCACAAAGATAGCACTTCGTTGCACAAAAGCTCCAAGGATTATCACAATCCTTTGGTCAAACCCAAAAGCTCCAAGGATTATCGCAATCGCTTGGTCATCCCAAAAAGCTCCAAGGATTATCGCAATCCTTTGGTCAAACCAAAAGCTCCAAGGATTATCGCAATATCTTGGTCAACCCCAAAAGCTCCAAGGGTTATCGTAATCCCTTGGTCACCCCAAAAGCTCCAAGGATTATCGCAATCGCTTGGTCATCCCAAAAAGCTCCAAGGATTATCACAATCCTTTGGTTAAACCCAAAAGCTCCAAGGATTATCGCAATCGCTTGGTCATCCCAAAAAGCTCCAAGGATTATCGCAATCCTTTTGTCAAGCCAAAAGCTCCAAGGATTATCGCAATCTCTTGGTCAACCCCAAAATCTCCAAGGGTTATCGCAATCCCTTGGTCACCCCAAAAGCTCCAAGGATTATCGCAATCGCTTGGTCAAGAAAATCCAAAAACAAACAAAATCATCAAAAATAAACAAAATCTGCATCTCAAATTCATGCATACTTCAAAATTCAAAATACATATAGCTACATAAACATTGCATCCATCCATTGCATATTGTTGATCACACAAGGCAAAGGCACCATAGACTGTCATTACTTGGCAAATCCACCACCTTTCACATTTTCCATTTTGAAAATAATACAACAAAAATAAACGACAATCACCATTTCGCCATATCATAAATTAGTTGTCATCCAATGTATCTAGAGTTTTTGTCATTCAGCTATCATTAGATCTCTAGCCAAGAATTGTACAAAGTCAAACGGATGTTACAACGGTAGAGTTTTACTTGAAATACACCTTGTTACGTAGCATCCCATCACAAGTTCAAAAACACATAAAAACAAATTCCCAAGTTGTGTCAATGAAAGATAAAACCTGTAAAGCAATTCAGGATACCAAATAGTGAAAAAGTTATCTCGCTCATCCCCTTGTGCGAATGACCCTAAGAATTCTGAGAGTTGGCAAAAGGACAAGAATCTTCCCTACCCAATTCCCCAAGAATACCAAGTTCTCAAAATGTTGCAAAACCTCACAAAAATTTGCAAAAATTCAATACTCCAAAACATTGACATCAAATCCCATAAAGTGCATACACAAAAGGCACAAGCAATAGTGATTCTCATCACTCCCAAATTCAAATCCCTCGCTCAAAAAAAAAGAAAAACAAAAATAAACAGTGATTTTATCACTATAAAAGAGCAAGTATCCCCATACAAAAGAAGAAAATAAGGGAGTTGAACTTGAATCCCTGGAACTATCAACATTCAGAAGGTCATTAGGTGAACCTTAGTATCGGTTTGGTGGATAGCCTATCGGTCACTCGAGGTGAACTTCTCGCATGACGATATATCTGTCACATTAACTTGTGCATAGATAAATGTTTGCATGTGGATGAGCTAGCTTATGGTATCCTAGAACACAAAACAGATTAATCTGACTAAATACAACAAAGGAGTTAGTGGAACTAATCAGGTGATCCCTTGTATAGGTTTGGTTGAAAGCCCATCTGGCACTGGCGGTATCCTGACAAATACCACAAAAACAAATTCAATTGCACACATAGGGACGTGAAATAACTTGGTCAAAAACAAGCACGATTCATACCTTGTTCAAACATCTTGTAAGACAATAGTACAGTATTGGCTAGTTAGTTAAACCATCTGAGTCTCAGAAACACTTAGCTACATTCTATGCCAACCGTTGCATATAATCCATCCCTATATCACCATCAAAAAAGAAAAAAGAAAAAAAAAGAGCAACATATATACACAAAAGCATTTACCACAACAATCACCCAAGTACACAAAGCCATAAGTCCTGTATAGTCTATGGTGCCAATGCAAGGTTATCAATAAATCATTTCATCCTTTCCATTACCTATCATATAAATCAACAACATTCGCATTTATCATACCATATGCATACATCAATATAAAGTAGCATGCATCCATCAACATCAATTATTGTGCATAACATGAAATTATGACATATACACAAAGCAAGAAAATCAAAAACAACAAAAAAATGCAACACAAACAAATAGCAATAAAAATTGCCAGACACAAGTGCTCTTGCACTTAACCTCTTGGCATTAAAAAAACTGATGTCAGAGTTACAAATTGTCACTATCCTACTCCCTAATAAGGCTACCATAGCCGGACTGCTCCACGGGAGATCGGATTTTTGTCAATTTTATCCTAAATGGCATCCCAAAATGGGTCAAAGCCCACTCAAAAACAACAAGAACAACAAAACAACAAAAACAACAAAAAAATGCAACACAAACACACAACAATAAAAATTGTTGGACACAAGTGCTCTTGCACTTAACCTCTTGGCATTAAAAAACTGATGTCAGGGTTACAAATTGTCACTATCCTACTCCCTAAGAAGGCTACCATAGCTGGACCACTCCATGGGAGATCGGATTTTCACCAATTTTATCCTAAATGGCATCCCAAAATGGGTCAAAACCCACTCAAAAACAACAAGAACAACAAAACAATAAAAACAACAAACACTACATCCAAAATGCACAAAAAATAGTCATAAACTGGCCAAACACAGGCGCCTTCACGCCCGACATTCAATGGCATACAAAACTGATGTTAGGGTCACAAATTATCACTATCCTACTCCCTAAGAAGGCTACCATAGCCGGACCGCTCCATAGGAGGACGGATTTTCGACAATTTCATCCCCAAACGGCGTCACAAAAAATCAAAAAACAAAAAAAAAAAAAAAACAACAAAAACATCACAAAAATGCAACAAAAAGAGCAATAAAAATTGCCGGACAAAAGTGCTCTTGCACTTAACCTCTTGGCATAGAAAATCGATGTCGGGGCGTAAATTTTCACTCTCCTATTTCCCCAAGAAGGGTACCATAGCTGGACCGCTCCACGGGAAGACGGACTTTCAACACTTTCACCCCATTATGGCATCACCAAAAGGGTTTTTTACCCACCAAAAATAGGTCCAAATGTCGGGAAGCTGCTTAAGAATTCAATGGAAAAACATTTGAAGACACCCTCACCTAATTCATCTTGGGTCAAGCGACTCATCGCTTTTCTCATGGCAGTCATTCCCTCATCGATTCGTCGCTTGAGGGTTAAGTCACACTTAGTCACCAATCAACAAATACACACCCAATCAAGGCAATGACATGCACTCAAAGAATCATTAACAAAGACAATCACGCTCCTGCTTGGGGCAGTATCACTTCGGCGCTTTGTCGTAGGTGAATTCGTCCTACCCCGAGATGAATTACAGTCGAATTCATCCCGCTCAAGAGCAAATTCAAATCGGTGAAGAATTTCCTAATTGTTTCATTTGCAGTGACCTTTTGGTGATGTTCCTTTGTTTCTGTGAAATTTGTAGACTATTTTTATTCAATTCATTTATCGTTTTATTTAGTTTCATGCATGCATCCTTCATTGTTTTCTAGAGAACAAATGCTTTGTCTTATTCGTAGGTGCTGCTAACTATTTTGTTGTTTCTTTGAATGTAGGAGGAGCAGCAAGGATCAAATATTCATTCACACTAGCGGCGGAAACACTTTGGCCCGCCCATTTTGCATGTGGGCACGCGGAAGGAGGATCACTAGTCACCATTGTAACCGAAACATGTTAACGCTCCTAGCCCCTGAAAAGGTGGGAGACGTCTTTGTAACCGATATTGAGAGAGTATAAATAAAAAAGGCTGTGCTTTCCATACTTCTTTCATTTTGTCTCAATTCGTCTCATCTCCCTCTTTCATGCATTTCAAATTTCTAGGATTAAAGTGTTAAATTTCGTTTTGCATTGTATAGCCTTAGTGTTTCTTTTTGTTTTCGGAATCTCGTGTTTTCAATTTGAAAGTGAGTTTGAAAGAGAATCAATAAATGAATTTGAAGACATAACAAAATTTCACCACTTGTTCTCGGAAGATACTTTGGATGATATTGTTGAAACTGATGGCCAAGAAAACCCACACCTTCCAAATTGTGATAAAATTGAATCATGGGTTACAAATGTGGATTGTGATCTTGCAAACTTGAATACAAAGAGTAATCCACTTTTAGAAACAATTGAACCATCTAAGGAAGGTGAAGGTGAGTTTGAGGATCAATCCATTGAATAATTTGAAGAATGTGAAGGTATGGTTGAGCATCACACCCCAATTTTAGAAGATGATCTTTGTTGGTGGAATAAATAGGAGAACTTTATCGCTCTTTCTAATGAAGCACTCACTTCACTGATATGGAGGACAAGTTACAAAGGCTAGTTCTACAAATTAAAGGAAACATATCTCAACTACAAGAACAAAGGTATCAAGATGTGTATCTTGATGATGCTCTAAATCATCCTCATCATATAAAGGTCAAATATACTAAAAGTGATATTCTTTCGAACAATTGAGGGATCCTAGAGTGGACTGGTTTTGAAACATATGATGAATCAAGACCTTCCATAAATTTTGATGAGGTAATTAAGTTTGATGATCAAAGCCTTCAACATCCTTGAGATGATGATAAGAAAAAATTTGAAGAAGAATTTCTTGAAGATTTTGAGGAAGAAACAGTATGGATGGTTAACAAGAAATGGGAAGAATATGCTCACTCTAAACCTTGTAATGAGCTTTTTGTGTCAATTGATATGTAGGATAATACAATTGCTTCTTCACATGAGGATATTACAAGTCGTGTATAATTTGAAAAAAAATGAAAGAAGGGTTTGAATCTCATTTAGTATTGGAAAGTGACAATGATGCTACTACCATGGATAAAGAAGGAGAACCACTTATTTTGGTCCCCTTTGAGGGGTATGGAATCAAAAATATTGATCCACCTATTGGCTCTACAATGTCTATGCCATATCAAAATGAGGAAACTCTAGAACCTGAATGGTTTGGGTTTGATATAACTGATGATCCAATTGAAAATGTTACTTTATCTAAAACAACTCAAACGGTTGATCAGGAGCATGTGTTATGTGACACATCCCTAGATAGACAAGACTCATGGTTTGAAAAGGATGGACATGTTTTTAATTGGGTGCCTAATTTCAGTGTCTTTGATAAACATGTCATGGACAAATAAAAAGTGCTACATGATGATGAGGATGAAGACCATGAAGAAAAGAAAGAAATCACGATGACTCATCAAGTATTGGTAAATGAAAGTACATCAAAGGTAAAATCTCACCTTTTGGGTTCAATAATTTGAAATCTAAGTGAAGGTTTATCTAATGGGTTGTTGGATTCAAATATTATCAATGATGAAATGCCACTTGTGGTTGATGAAGAAATTGATTCAATTTATCCTCATACCACTAATAATAATGCTTTGTTGAATGAAAAAGAAACTGATATTATTGAAGTGTTAAATCAAGTTCATAATCAATTAATTATTGAATCTAGGCTATAAACTTATAATGATCCTCATTTAATAAATATCCTAGATTCTTGCAAGTGGTTGCATAAATTTGATTGGCCTACAAACATGAAAAATGAATTGGCTTTGAAATTTATAGAAATAGGCTCCTATTTGCAAGATCTCATATTTAAAAAGGAAAGCTTATTTCTAAGTCATGAATCGAATTGTGAAATTGACATCCTAAGGAACAAACAAGAAATAATTGAAAATAAATTATTATCTTATCAATTTGATGATTTGAAACTCCACTATGGGATTACTAATGGAACTAAATCAAATTGGTGGGGTGAGAGAGGCAAGACAAAAATTGTTTTATTATTTAGCCTAATCTTGTTGCCATTGGATTCCTGTAAATATTAGTGTGTGTATCATGTTGTATGTCTTTTTAAATGCGCTAATCATGTTTGGGATCCAAGGAATTGATGGCTCAATTCTTTACATCACCCTATACCATATTGTACATTTGTATATAGTTTTTGTTTTCATGTTTTTTTTTTTAGCTTTGGTGTTTTGTGCTTTATCATTAATTATTGATCTTGTTTTGATTTCTTGTTATATTGCATTAGATTAGGATTTTGTTTGTGTTGTTCGTTATGTATTTTGGGTTGGTCCCATATTTTGAAGTGATGTTTTGCGGTCACTAATTTTTGGCCTCTGGCCTATTTTTGTGTTCCTTTGTTAAGTAGGTTGGAATACCTAATCTGAAAGCAAGTGAACCTAAGAAAAGGAGGATGAGTTATTTTGTGATCATGCTCAAATTTTGGGTCTAAAATGGTGGGGTACAAGAATTAAATATTTTGTTAAAGCTCCACATGTCACTCACACTTTAAAGGGTATTTTTGAAAGTCCTAAAGGATGATGTTATCTTGATTTGTAAATTAAGGTGAAAATCCAACACACTCTATATTTATGCTTTCTAACCCTAGTGATATATAAATTATTGCAAAGCTATAAAAAAAATAAAAAAAGAAAAAAAAGAAGAAATTGAGCATGTAAAAGCTTGATCAAACAGTTACAAAGTCTAGATAAACTCTACCGGGGCAATGGACGCATGATCGGTAGTAGGGCTCTGTCTAGACATAGCTCGATTATAAGAAAGGCTTTGCAAAATATTAAGCAAACACAAGGGTGAGTTAGATAAAACCTACCAGGGCTATAGATGCATGACTAGCAGTGGGGCTCTTGTAATGTCCCTTTTTAAGAAACAACAAACCCTTACTACAAAAATGCAGAAATTAAGTACAAGGAAATAACTAAGAAATTGCTCATAAAATAACACAAGTATGAGGAGAAATCAGCCAGTATCATATATTAAATATTGCCAAACCAATACAATAGCTCCCCAAGGCTAAACAGATGCAAAAAATCTTCAAAAATGACCCCAAATACAAGCGTAGGGTTTGGGGCTACCAATAGATCTGAAACACATGACACAAATGCTCTCAAAATTGCCACGAAATCCTCATGGATGCCTCTTTTTTTGTATTTTTGATATTTTAGGGCAATAAAACCTGCAATGATATTGCCAAGATCCCAAACATGCACCTCCAATGCACTATGGGAATGAGCAAGACCTGTAATCTCAACTCATGGAACCTCTAGGGTTTCAATATTCAATTCTGATATCAACATAACATGCCCAAAATGGGACGTCTCACTCCCTTATATAGGGTGAGGTTCTAATTTGGAGTTGACATCTCCAAACCCTAAAATCACTTAAAGTGCCTTATTACAACATAAAAACATAAAACATAAATAAACACAACTTAAGTTATGTCTCCTAGTCACATGAACCCCTTTTTCACTTTTATAATTAAGTGTAGGAGACATTTACAAAAATATTTATTTTTGGGACATTACAAGTCCACCCTCCTAAAATTGCTTATCCTCAAGCAAAGTCAAAGATGGAGCATCTAAAATTTTTGCACCTTCCCAAGTAGCATCCTCCATAGGCAAGTCCTTCCACTTCACAAGATATTCTTTGACAATCCTACTCCTAAGCTTTCTCTCCCTTGTCTCAAGGATCAATTCAGGTTCAAGAATGAGCTTTCCTTCATCATCAAGGGGTGGCAAATCTGAAGATAGCTGAATATGTTGGCCCAAGGCCTTCTTCAAACAAGAAACATGGAAGACATTATGTATTTTACTTCCACTTGGAAGTTCCAAAGCATATGCAACATGTCCAACCTTACTCAACACCTTGTAAGGTCCATAAAATTTGGGTTTTAGTTTTTTTGCTCCACTTCTTTTCAATGTAGACTGCTTGTAGGGCTGCGACCTAACATAAACCAAGTCTCCCACCTCAAATGAGCGCTCACTACACTGTTGATCTGCATACTTCTTTTGCTAATTTTGTGCCGTAAGAATATTGTCCTTCAAAGCATTAAGAATATCTTGATTTTCAGCTGCAAAGTCTCTAGCTTTTTGGACCCTTGAATCACCAAAAATCAGATCTGAAAAGTGTGGGGCATCATAACCATAAAGTGCCTTGAATGGAGAAATTTTTATGGACATATGATAAGTAGAATTGTAGCAATATTCACCAAGGTGCAGCCATTTAACCCATGCCTTTTGTTGACCTAAAACATAATTTCTTAAATATCCTTAAAGCCATTTGTTAACAATTTTAGTTTGCCCATCAGTTTGGGGATGGTAGCTAGTACGAAGAGTCAATTTAGTACCACATAGCTTAAAAAATTCTTGCCAAAAAATGCTCAAAAATATGTTGTCCCTATCACTCACAATGGATTTAGGCAAACCATGCAATCTGAAAACTTTTTTAAAAAACAAATCAACTTGTATGGTTGTACAAGTTGTTGAAATGGCATAGAAATGAGCAAATTTTGTCAATCTATCAACAACAACAAATATGCAATCCTTCATGTATACCTTGGGAAAACCAGTAATGAAGTCCATGGAGATACTTTCCCATTTCTGATTGAGAATAGGAAGTGGCTGAAGTAAACTAGCTGTAAATTCATGTTCCCCCTTGTTTTCTTGGCAAATAACACATTCCTGAAGATGCAAGAAGACATCCATTTTTGAACCCTTCCAATAGAATCTTTCTCTAACCTGTTTGTAAGTCTTGTAGAAACTGGATGGCCTACAAGTGGAGCATCATGCATGGATGTAATTAAAGCTTGTTTCATCTTTGATTCATGTACTAAAAACACTCTTCCCTTGCAAAAAATCAGTCCTTTATGGCTGAACTTGTCATCTTCAACTTGCCCATTTATTAGTTTAGAACAAAAATCATTCTTTGCATATTCAGCCATAATTTTCACCTTCCAATCAGCAAAAATAATGGGAAGAGAATGAAAATTAGGGTGCCTAGAAAGTGCATCAGTAGCTAAATTCTTCTTACCCTTTACAAACTCAATTTCAAAATCATATGATTGCAACTTTGTTACCCATTTCTGTTGTCTTTCATTCAGTTCAACTTGCCCCAAGAAGTATTTCCAACTGTTATAATCAGTTTTGACCACAAAATTGCCACACACTAAATATTTCTTGAATTTGATCAAGGCATGCATGATATCTATCATCTCTTTATCATAGATGCTAGAAGTTTTCTCCACATTTGAGAGCTTTCTACTCTCATAAGCAATGGGACATCTTTTTTGCATAAGTACAGCTCCAACTTCAACACCTGAAGCATCACAAGAAATAGTAAAAGCAACAGAAAAATCAGGAATAACAAGTAAAGGAGTGGAAGTCATTACATCTTTCAGCTTTAGAAAAGCTAAAAGAGCCTCATTGGACCATGAAAATGCCTCTTCCTTAGTTAATTCAGTAAGGGGGGCAGCCAAAGAAGAAAACCCCTTAATGAACCTCCTGTAGTAACTGCATAAACCCACAAAACCCCTCAATTCTGTTAGGTTGGATGGTATAGGCCATCTTTGTATAGCTGAAACTTTAGTTTGATCAACCTTCACCCCATCTTTACAAATAATGTGCCCCAAGTATAAAATTTCAGTCATAGCAAATTTGCATTTAGATTCTTTTGCATAAAACTCTTGTTGTCCTAAAATGCTTAAAACTGAATCTAAATGTTGTAAATGATCATCCCAATTTTTTCTATACACCAAAATATCATCAAAAAATACCAAGACAAAGCACCTCAAATGCTAATTGAAAATTTGATTCATGGTTGATTGAAAAGTGGCTGGTGCATTAGTCAAACCAAATGGCATAACCATAAACTCATAATGCCCACAATGGCATCTAAGGGTTGTTTTGTACACATCCTCATCCCTCATATGAATTTGGTGATATCCGGACCTAAGATCAATCTTTGAAAAATACATGGCCCCATGCAACTCATCTATTAGTTCATCCACCCTAGGAATAGGATATCTATTGTTTATGATCTTCTTGTTTAATTCCCTATAGTCAATGCACATTCTCATGGTTCCATCCTTCTTTTTTACTAACACAACAGGTGAAGCAAAAGGACTACAACTAGGTCTAATGTGCCCACTCTCAAGTAAATCAGCAATGGTCTTTTCAATCTCATATTTGAAAACCTTAGGATGCCTATAAGGTTTAATTATGATAGGTTTACTATTTGCTTCCAATTCAATAACATGCTGAAAACCTCTACTAGGTGGCAAACCTTTAGGTAGGTCATAAAATACCTTAAGATGTTTTTGTAGTAAACCTTGAATTTGAGGATGATAGGTGGCTGATTTTTTCCCTTCTAAACTGAAAATTACAGCTGCCCACTCAACGTCCTTATGCCTTATCATCTTCTCCATTCTTTTGTATGAAACCTCCAAAATTTTGCAAGAATATTTTGACCCATTTTCCTTTATTCCTTGCAACACCACATCTTTCCCTTCAAACACAAATTTCAGTTCTAATTTCTAATAATTAGTAACATAATAACCAAGTGAATACAACCATTGCACACCCAAAACCATATGTGGAATACCTCCTAAGGTAAAAAAAAAGAATTTCTCATCTACTTCCATGTTGCCAAAATTAATTTTTATGTTTCTTACCACTTTTTTGCATGTGATAAGATCACCATTGCCAATAGCAACACTAAAACCAGGAATGATAGTTGTAGGAAGATTCTTTCTAGTGGCAAACTTCTCATCAACAAAATTTTAAGTAGCACCACCATCTATTTTACAATAACTTTTTCATCAAAAGATCTACCTAGTACCTTAATAGTGTGAAATTGATTCAACCCACTTAAAGTGGCTAGGGAACCTTCAGGAACTTCCTCATACACCCTTTGTGCTTCCTCTTCCAAGGGTGTCTCATCTGCCTCATAAAAATCAAGATTATCATAATCATAATCAGAATGTAATTCAATGATTTTCATACCTCCTTCTCTGCATTTATGACCTCTTTGCCAAGGAGACTTACAAATGAAACACTTGTTTTTTTTCCTTAGCTCATATTTCTCTTCTTGTGTCAAGTGTGGGCCATTTGGGGCCTTATTAGGTGGCTGAAAACTAGATCTGAAACCTTCTCCATGCGTGGGATTTCTGCCATAAAAATTTCTCTCATTTCCACCTTGCTGCGTGAGGTTTCCTTGCTACCCATACTGCTATCCAAAAACTATTTTTCTGGCTACCAAAGGTGGTCTAGCAGGTGGATTATGTGCAAAATATTTCTTACTAGGAGGTAAAATAGACTCTAATCTTAAAGCTCTCTTAATGGCATCTTCAAGAGTGGCTGGTTCAAAAGCTTTAACTAATCCCTTCACGGGTTCCAACAAACCATCCATAAAAAGAAAAATTACCCTCGGGTGAAATATTTTGTACCTGAACTGAAAGTTGTTCAAACTTCTCCACATAGGCATGAATGGATGAAGTTTGATTCAAAATGGCAAGCTCCTTGAAATACTCTTCCACATTCCTCCTTTCAAACCTGTTCAAAACCCTGGTACAAAATTCATCAAATGTATCAATATCACCATACCCTTGGGTTATTAACCCATGATGCCACCATGAGTAAGCACTACCCTCAAGGTGGAGTGTAGCAATCTGAACTGCATCAACTTCAAAAATAGGCTCCAATGTAAAATAAGTCTGTAATTTTTGAAGCCATGCCCTAGCTGTAAGACCATCTTGACCATTAATTGATGGAATGGTCACCTTTGATGCAAAAAGGGCTTCGTTTTCTCTTTTTTAGCCTCAACAATAGATTTACCCATAATATTCAAATATTTATCAAAATAAACTGCTACCCTAAAACCCTTAGATTTATTACTATAAGCAGCAAACCATTCATCTAATTCATCAGTTACCTCATTTTCCTCCCGTGGAGGTGGTGGAACAAGGAACATAGGCTTGGATGGCCTAGGCAAGGGAGTGTGTGAGTTAGATGATGACTCATGCCCATTGTTGTTGCCTCCCCTTTCTCCTTCCCTCCTTGTGCCATTTGGGTTGCCCAAAGCTACCCTCAATTCTTGTTGATTTGTCTCTTGTAAGGACACCATTCTTTGTAGCATGTCAAGTAGGGCATCGAATTTTTGCTCAGTCCTATCAACTGGCCTTTGGGGCTCCTCAACCTCTTCCTTGTTTGAAATTTCCAAAGCGAGTTTGTTTCTCCTAGTAAAATACTGATGAACATGAGGACGATGCATAAAACCCTATCAAACCCTAAAAAGATGGAAATCTGAAATTCTAAAAATTTTGACCACCAATTTTTTTTTCTGAAACCACAGAACTGCAAATTGGTCAAAAGGGTATCCAAATCTGCAATTTTTATTTTCTAAAAAAAATCCCTAAAAATTTGTGAATCCCCTAAAAATCCATGATTTTCACTAGGGCACAACCTTTCACCATAGAAACACACTTATCACCACGAATAACTAAAAAAACACTAAAAATGCTGAAACTAACCACAGGCTGGCAAGATTCCAGCTCTGATACCACTTGTAATGTCCCTTTTTAAGAAACAACAAACCCTTACTATGAAAATGCAAAAATTAAGTACAACAAGGAAATAACTTAGAAATTGCTCATAAAATAACACAAGTATGAGGAGAAATCAGCCAGTATCATATATTAAATATTGTCAAACTAATACAATAGCTCCCCAAGGCTGAACAGATGCAAAAAATCCTCAAAAGTGACCCCAAATACAAGCGCAGGGTTTGGGGTTGCCAACAGATCTAAAACACGTGACACAAATGCTCCCAAAAATGCCACGAACTCCTCATGGATACCTCTTTTTTTGTATTTTTGATATTTTAGGGCAATAACACCTGTAATGATATTGCCAAGACCCCAACCATGCACCTCTAATGCACTATGGGAATGAGCAAGACTTGCAATCTCAACTCATGGAACCTCTAGGGTTTCAATATTCAATTCTGATATCAACATAACATGCCCAAAATGGGACGTCTCACTCCCTTATATAGGGTGAGGTTCTAATTTGGAGTTGACATCTCCCAACCCTAAAATCACTTAAAGTGCCTTATTACAACATAAAAACATAAAACATAAATAAACACAACTTAAGTTATGTCTCCTAGTCACATGAACCCCTTTTTCATTTTTATAATTAAGTGTAGGAGACATTCACAAAAATATTTATTTTTGGGATATTACAGCTCTATCTATTAAATCTTTATTTTATGAGTCATGCTTCAGAGCCTAATTGTGAACCGGATGATGGAATCCAAAAGGTTTTTAGAGGTGCAAAAATGAATCACTCTTTCACACACTGAGCAAAGGCAGATGGATTAATTGTTTTTATTCGAAGCTATTTACCCCTACTTTCTTGCAACATCACTAAATAATTTATATTTTGCTGATATTTTGTCTTCTCATTTTAGATTGGGTTCTTCACCCGAAAAGCTCAGGAGCATTTCCTAGCAGAGTCACCATTTGTTGTAGTTGTCGCACAACTTGCCCCAAAATTGAGGACCCACATTTTATTTGTGTTTTTGAGGATGTTGGTATCCTTTGAGTGATGATTTTAACAGGTTCTATCTTTGACATTTGTATTTGGTCTTCAAGGTGCCTTGTCGAAGTAGCATCTTCTATCTTCTGTCACCCTCTTTTGGAGTGTTGATAGGCTTATGTGTGTTCGCTTTTCCTTCCTAGTTTTGTTTTAAGGTTTTGGGTTGATCTGTTTCTTGTGATTTTGAAATTAATTTTAAAATTTTTACTTTTAATTCAAATTTCAGGGATTAAAACTTTGATTCACATTTTTAAAATAAAGTAAAAAAAAAATGTAATAAAAGAATATATATATATATACATAATAAACAATATAAAAATAAAAATAAATAAAAATATATTTATTTATATATATGTATGTTTTATATTTTAATATATATATATATATATATAAAATAAAAAAATATATAAAATATAAAAATAAAATAAAATAAAATTTAAAACAAAAAAAAACTGAAATAAAAGATCACCATGTTATTTTATTTCCATTGCACCTTAATATATGGGCCCTTTTGCACATTAACATATATTTTATCATGAAATCTATTACGATTTTAATATGTCACATTTTTTATGTAACAGGTTATAATCGGGGAATTGGATGGTCGGATGCATGGGTGATCTAGATGGAATGATGACACAGCATTGGGATTTGTTGGTAGACAACCCTGCATGGTGACACAGTGGTACATGCTATGGACGATCAAAGGATACCCTGGACCACATTCGAATGTAGAGTGAAATTGACCCGAACACACGGGCTCTTTGATGAGCATAAGGCTTTGCGAGGTCACCCGATAAGCGATGAACCTAGACAGCAGGGAGATTATCGTAGGAATGTGGATGTCCATGTGGACCATCTTGATGGGTTACTTTATAACATGGGCCAGTGGGAGCTACTTGTTTGAATGATTTGCAGACGTTGAAGTGGCCGAGTATGGCAATGTGTAGCAGGGGAGTGTGGTTGTTCATAAAAACAGGCAATTACCTTAATCAATTACTGACAAAGCATTCCCATGAAACTTTACATTAGGATTCACACTCCTGGTGGACCTTCAAAGAAGGGCACTGATATTGGATGCGTGACTTGAAGAGATGTCTAACCATGTTTGCAAATTGCTGTAGTGTGGAGGCTTTCACCAAAAATAAGGACAATGAGATATGGACACAAAGACAATGATCTCGGGTGGACGCACTCACAGAGGTATAGGATAGCGACGAGGCCAGGTAGACATAATGCGGACTGTAAAGCGGAGGATAGATATAGCAGAGATAATGTTGGACAATCGGATAGGAATATTATCACGGTAGAATAGTCAATGAAGAAGAGGTATTAAAGCGGAACAAAATTCCAACATAACAATACAACTGAAGAGGAAATTGGTTATTGGCAAAGGGCTCAGAAAGGAATACACTCAGAAAATATGGATATGGCAGATGATTAGTAGCCAGTAGGACATCGGTATGGCAGATTTCAAAGAAAACGTAGGGTAAAATAAGTGGAGTTCATAGTCATAGAGTTGTGCAATATGATGGATTGAAAACATAATAGAAAAGGGATTAGCATTGGGGAATTTCATCAAGATCTCCACATGGTAGTCTACGTCGAGTTCATAGCTCGCACCATCTACGTATCATGAATATGTTGTGGGTAGAGAGGACATGGACGTTGACCTAGAGAGTGATGATGTGGATCAGTTCGTAGTAGCATTGCTACGTTGTCGAGGGGGGTCATGTGATGAGAGATTCATGGTGGATCGATGAATGGGCACTTGTCTTGATTGACATCAACAGGAATTCAAGTGACAGTAATGGACCCAAGGGAATGGATTTTGAACATAGGTAGAGGTCTCGTTGTGATGATGATGTTGTCTCGTGTGAAAACATGGACAAAGGCAATGGTAGTTTTGTATATGGACGTACAACAATCACACCGTCAAATACAGTTGATGAAGGATGGAAAGTGAGCAAAACATGTGAGCTAAGGGGAATACATCATATCGTATTTAACATAGTTGGTAACAAACGATGTATGATCTATTCCTACGATTCGAAAAGCAATAGTCATATGCATAAGAAGGTGACTTGTAATTATTCGTATACAGAATCCTAAAGAATGTAGAGAAATCAACTCCCATGGGCCATGAATGTTACTCTTTCCATGAGGACTACGAATGATACAACTACTTGCTGATTGAGAGCACACCGTTTGTAGAATACGAGAATGAGAATATTGTTACCAAAGATTATATACATAATCGAACAAATGGTTTAAGAGAGTCCATTACCCACGATGACAAATCAATGATAGAAATACAACATCCATGGATACAGTGGACAACAAGGACTACGCTATTTCAAACCAAATGTGATGGGAGGTGTAATTAATTAACAGTAAGGATGAGTGCTACCAGCATGGACACCTTACGTCCGATGTGGGATTCTTATCATATGGACAAAAAATAAAAGCCAGTATTAACCTGTATTGCCTCATAGAGCACACTAAACAACAGATAAGCGCACTGCAGACTCTCCGAGACATGGATGAATATACTACAAATGGGACCATTTACATGTCACGCTTAAACATAGGATGGGAGTATGGTTGAGGATGATACGGCCATGGTAGTTCTATTTTGAGAAATAAAAGTCATCGGGGTCATGTTTTTTCTAGAAAATACAATACATCCAGTGTGCACAGAGTAGTGGGGAGAATATTTATTTTACTATGTAATGATAAAAAGGCTAATGACGATGCAAATTTGAAATCTTTGACATACCAGATTCATGATCACATGCTATGATTAAGGTGTTTCCTGCCAAAGATGTACAAATTATGGCATGAGTACCATGTTCAAAATAGAACATTCCTCCCTAGTAGATAAACGTATGATTTTGGTAAGAGATGAGACACTCAGTATATGCATTACAAGGAAATAATCAAAAGGTGTTGTAGAGCTACATGAAGGAAAATAAAAGGTGTCGACTAAATAAAATTATGGGGTAGTGTCTAAAGTAGAGAAAAACAGAATGTTATTGAAAGAAGCATTTTGAAGGGAGATGAAACAACTCAAACAGGGAAAATAAAATCAAACAAATAAGGAGAAGTCAAACAAAACAAATATTTGAAGGAAAACGAAGATAAAAAGGTGTTATCGAAAAACTGTAAATACTACATTGAAAGAAGAAGAGAGAGCTGGATCTTCTTGAAGAGGCCAGATGCTAGAGTTTTTGGGAAAGGAGCTGGAAATCCCTTTTGTAAATCAGAATATTATTTCAATGCAGAGTGGCTTATAAATGATGTTTAATGCATTTAAGGTTGCATCATAGAATGGTTAAAACATGAAATCCATTTTCACTCCTTAGAAGCTCGCACCTAGGTTATTACGAGTTGTGCAAATGCAGATTCAAGTAAACTAGGTTGCATGCATGAATATCTTACATATTCGGTTTTGCAGAAATAGGATGGCATCATAATGACTGTAGTGTGTTTTAACATTTTCAGCTTTCTGGTCCATTTTCTAGAATTTTATTTTTATTTTTCTAACTCTTCTTCTTACACATTTTTTTAAACTTCAAGGATTAAAATAAAATAAAAATAAATAAAATGACAAAAATAAATACATGGTTATGAATAATGAGCTACAATATTTCATCTGAAACAAATTCTAACTCATTCCGAAGCCATTTTGATTTTATTAAAATTGTTGAAAATTTCTATTTTATGAGGTACTTATAATTTTGGAATTTTACATTTTTCACATTTTGAAGACAAATTTGATGTTTAAATTTTACATTTCCATTCATAAGCAATAGATGACCTTCCCTTTATGAAAATTTCAATTTCATCAAAGGGAGGTGATTTAAATGGCATTCCAAAGACCATCATTCTCAGAGAAATAAATTCGCCTTTCTTTTTAAAATTTTTTATTTCATCAAAGAGAGGTAATTTATACATTACATCAAAGGGCTATTGTTTTAAAGCAATAATTTTTTTTTTTTTTAAGAAAATTATAATTTCAGTAAAGAGGGGTAATTAATAATGACATTTTAAGGCCATTATTTTAAAACGATAAATTGTTGTCTCTTTATGAATATTATGTTGGACATTTTGAGTCCTAAAAGTTAAAATTGTCATTGATGTCAAGAAATGAAGTCAACATTAATATCAAGGTTTTTCGTCAAGAAATAAAGTTGTCAAAGTTTTTATTTGATATCTAGGAAGAAGTCCAAAGGATTTAGTGCAAAGTTAAAAAGGAGATATAATATTTTTTATAAATTATTTAAATTCAACAAGAATTTAAATTTTATAAATAAATATTATTTACACCATGGAATGAAATGTAAAGGAAGGGTTTTTAAAATTAAATCTTATAATTATAATTTATAAAATTTAAATTCTTTAGAATTTAAAATATTTATAAATTATAATAAATGCTGACGTCATCCAATTTAATAAAGCGCCTTGTATAAATTATAAAGTGTTTTTAAAGGCGTCGACATCGTTGAAATAATGGAGCGCAGACGTTGAAGGAAATAAATATTTGTGTATATAAAGTGGTCTCCAAATGCATTATTGCTCATCCCTCGAACGATTGATATACGCTAAGGTTAAAACTTTGTTTGTGATTTTGAAAGGTTCGTTGAGGAAGAAGATGAAAACTATTTTCGTCTTAAGTGCCAAGGATAAGGTGAAGGGGTTGGATTTTTTGAAGCACGTTGGACACGGTGGTCCAAGTGGTAGAGCGTAAATTGCGAAAGCATTGGAGGAAGCAAGTGCTCGCATTTGAAACCCATTGGTGGTAAGCGCAAAAATAAAAATATTTTAATGCATCTTCGTTGGGCGCAAAGGTTAAAGTGAAGGTAGAGCCTTTTGGCTCTTAAACGTGCATGTAGTGCATGTGGTCATGGAGCCTGCGACTAGGTTGCTTGTGAAGGCAGAGGTTATGGGGTCGAAACCCACTGGTTAAAGGATAAGTTAGAAGCAAAGATCTTAGAATGTGAGAATTTAGCACAAGAAGTGGCACTACTAAAATAATATTTAGAGAACTTCAAAATCAATATGAAGGGATTTAAAAATAGCTCAAAGAACTTGGATAATTTCATCAAGACACAAAATCCTACATCAAGTAAAATAGGTCTTGGTTTTTAATAGATTCAAAAGAAACAGGAAGGAGAGTCAACTTCAAGTTTTTTAGAAGATACTTCAGATGAAGATACTTCAGAAGAAGATAGTGTAAAATACATTGATACATCAAAGGATGGGTTGGAAAAAAATGAATTTAACAAAAATAGGAACAATGCCCAAAGAATATACATATGGAACAACAATCAGAATAGAATACCAATGAGGTCAAGACAAGGAAGCTTCAATGGAAGATGTTTTTTATGTCACAGGTTTGGGCACATGGCTTCACAGCGCAGGACACATAAAAGAAAGTAATATGGGAATTGACAGTATTTTCATGGGTATTTCTACTCATGTAATCAGTTTGTTCACAAGGCAATGAATTTCAGGGTTCATGATAGAAGAGGATATGGCTTCACTAGGAGAAATCCTAAGATATTTGTAGCTCCAAGGAATAATAACATTAAGTTTTATAAGTGCAATAATGATGGTCATACATCAAAGTGGTGTAGATCAGGCATTCCAGAGACAAGTATGAACAAGAACTTGAACATAAACAAGAATAGTAACAGGAATATGGATATGAACAGGAACAGGAGCATGGATAGGAATAGGAACAGGAACATGAATGTGAATGGAAACAAGAACAGGAACATGGATGTGAACAGGAACAGGAACAAGAACATTGATGTGAATAGGAACATGAATAGGAACATGAATGATTACATGGACAAGAACATAGACACGGATAAAAATAATCAAAGGATTCAAAAAAATTAGAAAAGAAGAGAAGAGGACAAAGGTAAAGAACAATGCTTTCTGGAAGTAGAAATACTCCCACCCCATAATTAAATAACTTAACAGAATATGGGGGAGGGGCTAAGCTAAGAGGCTCATTCTTAGCCTCGAGCCCCAAAGGTGACCCTTTGTCATTGATGTCAAAGAGGGAGAGATTTGTGTAATAGGAAGAGATTTGATATTTGAGAGAGCATTGAGCCATGGGGAGCAATGTCTTAGGGCAAGCAGCACAGAAGAAGAATACAAGTTTCCAGTAAAACATTTTTGGGTTGCCATAAATGACAAAGGGGGAGATTGTTGGACATTTTGAGTCCTAAAAGTTAAAATTGTCATTGATGTCAAGAAATGAAGTCAACATTATTTTTCATCAAGAAACAAAGTTGTCAAAGTTGTTATTTGATATCCAAGAAGAAGGCCAAAGGATTCAGTGCAAAGTTAAAAAGGAGATATAATATTTTTTATAAATTATTTAAATTCAATAAGAATTTAAATTTTATAAATAAATATTATTTACACCATGGAATGCAATGTAAAGGAAGGGTTTAAAAATTAAATCTTATAATTATAATTTATAAAATTTAAATTCTTTAGAACTTAAAATATTTATAAATTCTAATTAATGTTGACGTCATCCAATTTAATAAAGCACCTTGTATAAATTATAAAGTGTTTTTAAAGGTGCAGACGTCGTTGAAAGAAGGGAGCACTGAAGTTGAAGGAAATAAATGTTTGTGTATATAAGGTGGCATCCAAATACATTATTGCTCATTCCTTGAATGATTGATATGGGCCAAGGTTAAAACTTCGTTTGCAATTTTGAAAGGTTCATTGAGGAAGAAGATGAAAAATATTTTCATCTTAAGCACCAAGGATAAGGTGAAGGGGTTGGATTTTTCGAAACACGTTGGACACGGTGGGCCAAGTGGTAGAGCACAAATTACGAAAGCATTGGAGGAAGCAAGTGCCCGCGTTCGAAACCCATTGGTGGTAAGCACCAAAAGGAAAATATTTTCATGCGTTTTCATTGGGCACAAAGGTTAAAGTGAAGGTAGAGCCTTTTGGATCTTAAACATGCATGTAGTGCACGTGGTCGTGGAGCCCATGACTAGGTTGCTTGCAGAGGCGGAGGTTACGGGGTCGAAACTCGTCAGTGGCCAAGGTAAAACTTTTGATTAATTTTATTGCCTAAGGTTTCAATAAAAGAGTGTTTGGATTTATAAGGGTTGATCGTGGATTTGTTTAGAAAGGGTATTTTTTGGATAGTGGTGGTAGTTGAAAATTATCACTTGGAGTAATAAGAAAGTTTTGGTTTTAATTATTTTTGATAAATTCTTAAAGTACTATATTGGCATATTGAAGGATTAAGACTTTTGAGTGTTGTTTAATTTTAATAAAGGGTTTTTTGTGTTAAAGAAGATTATTGTGAAGGTATTGAATATTATTTAATTTGGAGTGATAAGGTGTAATTTTGATATCATCTTGCATTGTATTTTGTTGAGGAAATTATTATCTTCTAACCCTTATTGAGATTGGCAAAGAAGTAATTGTGAGTGTGGCAGATTTATGAGATCAACTCCTTTTCAAGTAAATTGGTATGGGCAAATTCTCTTGGTTGATTTGATTGATTGCTTACTAGAAAATAAATTTTGGAGTGAAAAGGATTTGATTAGGGTTTCCTTTTCAAAAGTCCTTGAGTTAATACTTCAAGGTTTTTTGGAATTAAGAGTTGTGATTAAAACCTTGTTTTATAAGCATTGTTGTTGAAGCCATTGGATTGTGTGAAGAACTTGAGTTAGGGTTTTGAAAAGAACATGAGTATAATTGTTATGTGAATATTGAGTTATAAACATTGTTGTTGAAGTGAGTTGTTATGCTAGGGTTTTGAAAAGAACATGAGTATCATTGTTATGTGAGATTTGTTGTTGAGAAATTGTTGGAAACATTTTGAGTTGATTGATATATGCTTGGACTAGGGTTTATGAGAAATGGGAGTTTCATTAAGTAATTGGTTGAGTTGAGTTCGTTGAGCCTAGTCAAGTGGGTGTATAAAGTGATTGTTCAGGTTCCAAAAAAAACTATTCTATATTTTGATTTGAGTTGTGAAAGTGATTGTGCATTGAGAGTAGAACATATTGAGTCTCTAACAATTCTCTTTATGCTTCTATGAGATTAAGAAATTTGAGAAAGTGATTGTGCATTGAGAGTAGAACATATTGAGTCTTTAACAATTCTCTTTATGTTTCTATGAGATTGAGAAACTTATGAAAATGATTGTGCATTGAGAGTAGAACATATTGAGTCTCTAACAATTCTCTTTATGCTTGTATGAGATTTGGACAAGTTCTATGTGAGCTTGTTGAGTAGATTTGGACAAATTTTGTATGAGCTTGTTGAGAAGATTTGTACTAGTTCTATGTGAGCTGGTTGAGCATATTTGACAAGTTCTGTGTGATCTTGTTGAGCAAATTTTGATAGGTTTTGAGTGGACCTGTTAAGAAGATTTGAGTAGGTTCTAAGTGGACCTATTGTGCAGATTTGGATAGGTTCTTGATTGGACCTATTGAGAAGATTTGAGCAGTTTTTGAGTGGACCTATTGAGCAAATTTGGATAGGTTCTGAGTGGAATATTTGAGTAGATTTGATCAGGTTCTGAGTGGACCTGTTGAGCATATTTGAACAGGTTCTAGGTGGACCTATTGAGCAGATTTGAGCATGTTCTAGGTGGACCTATTGAGCAAATTTATGCTAGACTGACTGGACTGTGTTTAGTGCAGACTTGAGTGATGACATGTTAGAGTAATATTCTATTCTTTAGGATATTTATGCTTTTAATCCAATAGTTTATCTCTCTTCAAGATATTTTTCATGCAGGTGACATTAAAGACCTCTTAAAAGGGATTACAAGCCCTTAGTTTGTTGGCTACCTGTGAGCAGTCATAGTCACCGTCATTGTAACTTTTTATCATCGCCACATCACGGATAGGTCGAGTTGGGTGGCACATGACCAATCTGCAATGTGTCACCCACGTGTCAAGTTAGCTCAAGTGCCACGTGGACAGTCTACCATGTGTCACCTTAGGCCTAGTCCAATCAATGTCCATGTGTCCAGTCTAGGTCAGTCCTCCCTGTCCTCCTTGCCATGTGTCACCTTGAAATGTGTTCCATGTGTGTGTTGAGTTAGATTCTTAGGTGTCCACCTACCTCGATCTACATGCCAGGTGTTGTCTCGGTTTGCATGTTTTAGGGTTTAGGTTCTATCAATGAGTTGTCGACTCACCAGAAAGATCACCCTAGTACTGGTGGAGGGCATGTCTGCCCTCACTGATCGATTTCTAGTGGTTGTATCTTGTTCCAGGCATCGATAGAGGGTTGATGTGCCCTCGTTGATCGATCATCGATCTTCGATGATTGATCTGAGGGACCAAAGGCTCCTCTCCAATCCTGGTCACTAGATTTTGATCACCCTACCTAGTTCAGTCACATGTGCCCTTACTATGGGATCAGTCGTTGGGGTCAATCACCAAATTTTGGTGGGTTATCGGGGCCGATCACGAGCCCTTGCTGTGCGGTCAGCCACCAATCCTGGTCTCGTAGGAGAACGCTCCTGCCCTCCTCGATGGTCTAGTCACCTGCAAAGGGTTGTCCTATGGTCAGGCCAAAAAAACAACTCTGATCACCTATCCACAACACTTTCCCTCACTTGGGGGTGCAAATTCTAACACCCACACCCAGTCCTGCGGGCCTTAGGTCCAAAACAAAAATTTGAAACCTTAGAAGTTAGGAAATAAAGGATTTATTAACCAATTAAATCATGACTTCCTCCTTGGAATGCATGGAACAAAATATGTCACCTTCTCTAGCTTGGAACAAAATATGTTAAAAAAATTTGAAGCTCGTCTTGCCCAGCTTGGAACGACTCTTTTGCCTTATCCAACGCCTTGCTTCGCCCAGCTTCTTCGCAAAAGCTCCGATACCAATGTAACCAAATGGAAAGGTAAGACAATTGATTAATTAAATATTCATTAACATTAGCTTAGGAAATACTAAGCAATATATATAGGTTACAAAATAGTATACCAAACTATATTCCCACTATCCACGCTAACCAACGCGCCATAGGAGGTAGAGAGTTTGGTTTAGGTTTGTTAACCTAGGATATTTAGGAATTAACCATAGTTTACCATTAGATATTTGAAACAGTAAATATGTACATGGTAAGTAGTAAAAAGTAAACATATGTGGTAAAAAGTAAGAAATAACTTTTTACCATGTGGTAATATAAAATCTACCTAATGTAGGAAATAGGTAATTGTCCCAAAATATGGAATATTACTCTAACAAATTTGTGCTAGACCGATTGGACTATGTTTAGTGAAGACTTGAGTGAGCTTGTTGAGCAGACTTGTGCTAAACCGACTGAACTATGTTTAGTGCATAGTTGAAAAGATTTGTGCTAGACTGAATGGATTGTGTTTAGTGTAAATTTGAGATAGAGCTTTGGGGGTGATAGAGTAGAAAGGATAATAGTATTTATTGGATAGGGATCCATTAGCCAAGGTAGTGAGGACATGTCTTTTTAGTGGGGACAAGAGTCTTAAGTGGAGAGATATCCACAAGCCAATGCAATGGAGCAGTATTCTTCTAGAGGATCACCAGCTAGAGTAGAGGAGAAGGATTTCTCCTATGGATAGAGATCCACAAACGATATTTAGGGGATTAGCATCTCTTTTGGATATAGGTCCATAAATATTGTAATTGGGATCGATTGAGAAAATTTTAGTGAAATATTTTCTCCGTGGAGTAGCCCACATTGGGTGAACCATGTAAATTATGGTGTTTATTGTGTGTGGTGTTTTGTGCATTTCTTTGATTACTACTATTGATATTGCTATCTATACACTACATAATATTGATTTGGAAATAAAAGTAAAAAGTACTCTTATACTGTTCACCCCCTATCAGTATAAGCTTGTGTTCTTTAATTGGTATTAGAGCAGGTACCTTCATAAGATTTTAACAGCTTGAAGGAAAAGCTAACAATAACACAATGGATATTAAGGAGGTGTCCTCAACTAACTCAGCACCAGTATTTGATGGAAATTCAAATTGATGAGGTTGTTAATGATATGCAAGGACTTAGAATGAATATTCATATGTTTGTGATAAAGTCTTAATATCTCTTCCAAATAGATTCAGTGAACAGGTTTCTGCTATAGAAATATCATTGGATAGTGATACTTTGACAAGATATTTGGTATGCTAATAGATTTTGAGATAAGAACAAAATATCTTACTCCCCAAAATGAAGCAGCATTCAAATGAATAAAGAAAAAAAAGGGTAAGAAGTCATAATCAAGTAGTGAGTCATCCAGTGATGAAGAATCTAATTATGATAGAAGAAATAAAGGTTCTATAAGACCCATATATCTAATATTTGTTAAGTGTTTCAATTGTGGAAAGTTTGGATATTTTGCAACAGATTGTAAAGAACCAAAGAACAACAATGGTGAAGAAAAAAAGGATCACATGTATAGGGAATTAGAAAGATATAGACATCAAAATAAAAGCAAGGGTGAACAAAGCAAACAACGAAATAAGTTCTTTCAAAGACAAAAGAGGAGCTAATATGTGGATAATGCAATTAAGTACTCAAGTGATAGTGATGCTAGTGTTTCATAAAATGATATATATGAAGATCTGTTTATAATTGAAGAAAAAGAACCAGTGAAGAAAACTCCAATTTTCTCAAGTGTTTTAGATGTGGTAACTTTGGACATATTGAAGATGATTGTACAAGGGATGGTTATAGTTTTAGTGATGATGAGTATGAGAATGCACTTGAAGGACCATATGAAAATATTCTAATGGCATTATTAGAAGAATATGAAAGTGATCCTATAGAAGACAAGCCTAAAGAGAGTAATGATATGGACAAAGGTAAAAAATAGAGGATTATTCAAAAGAGAATTGTTATGATATCAAGTGAGAACTCATCTATGCCCTTGACATGGTAAAGAAGGTAATAAAACAACACTCTAAACTTGAAATTCAATTTCAAGATTGTGATAAAGAGAGAAGATTGCTCATAGAGGATTTAGAAAAATCAAAGGCTAAGGCAAAGAGGTTCAAGGATAAGTTAGAATCAAATATCTTAGAATGTGAGAAGTTAGCACAAGAAGTGGCACTACTAAAAGAAGATTTAGAGGACTTAAAAATCAATATGAAGAGATTTAAAAATAGCTCAAAGAACTTGGATAATTTCATCAAGACACAAAAGCCTACATCAAGTAAAACGGGTCTTGGTTTTGAACAGGTTCAAAAGAAATAGGAAGAGTCAACTTCAAGTTCTGGAGAAGATACTTTAGATGAATATACTTCAAAAGAAGATAGTGTAAAAGACATTAAGACATCAGAGTATGGGTTGGACAATAGTGAATTCAACAAAAACAAGAATAGTGCACAAAGAAGATACAGATGGAACATCAATTAGAATAGGAGACCAATGAGGTAAATACAAGGAAGCTTCAACAGAATATGTTTTTCATATCACAGGTTTGGGCACATGGCTTCACAGTGCAGGAAACATAAAATAAAGTAATATGGGAATGGGTATTCTTTCCATGGGTATTGCTACTCATGTAATCAATTTGATCACAAGGAAATGAATTGCAGGGTTCATGATAGAAGAGGATATGGCTTCACTAGGAGAAATCCTAAGACATTTGCACCTCAAATAAATAATAACATTAAGTGTTATCCGTGCAATAATGATGGTCATACAACAAAGTTGTGTAGAGTAGACATTCCAGAGATAAGTATGAATAGGAACTTGAACATAAAAAATAATAGGAACAGGAATATGGATATGAACAAGAACAAGAATAGGAACAAAAATATGAATGTGAACAAAAACATGAACAAGAACATGGATGTGAATAGGAACATGAATAAGAACATAGATGTGAATAGGAATAGGAACATGAATGATGATATGGATAGGAACATAGACACAGATAGAAATAGACAGAGGATTCCAAAAATTTAGAAAAGAAGAGAAGAAGATAAAGGTAAAGAACAATGCTTTTTGGGAGTAGAAATACTCCCACCCTAGAATTAACCACCTTAACAGGAGGTGGGGGAGGGGCTAAGCTAAGAGGCTCATTCTTAGCCTTGAGCCCCAAAGGTGACCCTTTACCATTAATGTCAAAGGGGGAGAGATTTGTGTAATGGAGAGAGATTTGATATTTGAGAGAGCATTGAGTTAGGGGGAGCAGTGTCCCAGGGGGAGCAGCATAGAAGAAGAAGTTAAATTTTTGGCAAAGAAATTTTGGGTTGCCATCAATGACAAAGGGGGAGATTGTTGGACATTTTGAGTTCTAAAAGTTAAAATTGTCATTGATGTCAAAAATGAAGTCAACATTAATATCAAGGTTTTTTGTCAAGAAATAAAGTTGTCAAAGTTATTATTTGATATCTAGGAAGAAGGTCAAAGGATTCAGTGCAAAGATAAAAAGGAGATATAACATTTTTTATAAATTATTTAAATTCAATAAGAATTTAAATTTTATAAATAAATATTATTTACAACATGGAATGCAATGTAAATGAAGGGTTTAAAAATTAAATCTTATAATTATAATTTATAAAATTTCAATTCTTTAGAATTTAAAATATTTATAAATTATAATTAATGTTGACGTCATCCAATTTAATAAAGCACCTTGTGTAAATTATAAAGTGTTTTTAAAAGTGCCGATGTCATTGAAATAAGGGAGCGTCGACATTGAAGGAAATAAATGTTTGTGTATATAAGGTGACCTCCAAAGACATTATTGCTCATCCCTTGAACGATTGATATGCACCAAGGTTAAAACTTCGTTTGCGATTTCGAAAGGTTTGTTGAGGAAGAAGATGAAAAATATTTTTGTCTTAAGCGACAAGGATAAGGTGAATGGGTTGGATTTTTTTAACCACGTCGAACACAATGATCCAAGTTGTAGAGCGCAAATTGAGAAAGTGTTGGAGGAAGCAAGTGCCCGCGTTCGAAACCTGTTGGTGGTAAGCACAAAAAGGAAAATATTTTCATGCATTTTCATTGGGCACAAAGGTTAAAGTGAAGGTAGAGCCTTTTGGCTCTTAAACGTGTTTGTAGTACACATGTTCGTGGAGCCCACAACTAGATTACTTGAAGAGGGAGAGGTTACAAGGTCGAAACACGTTAGTGGCCAAGGTAAATTTTTTGATTAATTTTATTCCCTAAGGTTTCAATAAAAGAGTGTTTGGAGGTATAAGAGTTGTTAGTGGATTTGTTTAGAAAGAGTTTTTGTTGGATAGTGGTGGTAGTTAAAAATTATCACTTGGAGTAATAAGGAAGTTTTGGTTTTAATTATTTTTGATAAATTCTTAAATTACTATATTGGAATATTGAAGGATTAAGACTTTTGAGTGTTGTTTAATTTTAATAAAGGGTTTTTTGAGCTAAAGAATATTATTGTGAAGGTATTGAATATTATTTGAGTTGGATTGATAAGGTGTAATTTTTATATCTTCTTGCATTGTGTTTTGTTGAGAAAATTATTATCTTCTAACCCTTATAGAGATTGGAAAAGAAGTAATTGTGAGCGTGGAAGATTTATGAGATCAACTCCTTGTCAAGCAAAAAGTTATGGGCAAATTATTTCTTGGTTGAGTTGATTGATTGCTTACTAGAAAATAAATTTTGGAGTGAAAAGGATTTGATTAGGGTTTCCTTTTTGAAAGTGCTTGAGTTAATGCTTCAAGGTTTTTTGGAATTAAGAGTTGTGATTAAAACCTTATTTTATAAGCATTGTTATTGAAGCCATTGGATTGTGTGAAGAACTTGAGTTAGGGTTTTGAAAAGAACATGAGTATCATTGGTATGTAAATATTGAGTTATAAACATTGTTGTTGAATTGAGTTGTTGTGCAAAGAACTTGAACTAGGGTTTTGAAAAGAATATGAGTATCATTGTTATGTGAGATTTGTTGTTGAGTGATTGTTGGAAACATTTTGAGTTGATTGATATATGCTTGGACTAGGGTTTATGAGAAAGGGGAGTTTCATTAAGTATTGGTTGAGTTGAGTTGGTTGAGCCTAGTCAAGTGGTTGTATAAAGTGATTGTTCAAGTTCCATAAAACAAACTATTCTATATTCTGATTTGAGTTGTGAAAGTGATTGTGCATTGAGAGTAGAACTTATTGAGTCTCTAACAATTCTCTTTATGCTTCTATGAGATTGAGAAAATTGTGAAAGTGAATGTGTATTGTGTTGGCAATTTTGGGTACTTTGGGTACATTGCCTTTGCTCAAGTGTATAAGTTGTCATTGATGTCAAGAAGCTCTTGAAGGAATTTGATTTGATGTCAAATAATTTGTTTTGATGAAGGTTACGACATGACGGTTTCAAAGGTCTTTTGCAAACCCCAAGTTGGCAAGTTTAGAGATTACAGGTGGATGCATTGGTTTAATGCATTTGGGTCCAGGAGGAAGTATTTATTTAAATAATTAAAAACCTTGTTAAGGTTCCATTTAATTATTTTTAAATAAATAAATTATTATTTGCAATGGGTTCTCCTAATCCATGGCGCAAATGTTTTAACATTGTGGGCGCTAGCCAAGACCTCCGTCGACGTGTTAAACTCCTCGCCGACGTCAAAGAGCTTATGGTAAATTGCATATAAATCTCCCTCGACGAAAACAAAGATTTATCCCATCCAAATTTCGAAAGGAGTTGCTCGCTGTAAATTCATCTGTGTCTTCGCTGATTTTTGTGGATCCGTTGTTCGTTTGTCTGCACTCGCCATTTGTCGAATCCGTCGTAAAGTTTATTGTCGTCGTGTCACGACAGAGGAAAGGAAGGGACTGTGGTTTCATTTTATCCCTGGTGCAGAAGGATCAAGGTTAACAGCGTGAGGTTTAAACCTCATCGGGTGCCTTTGGCGCACCGGTAGCGGCTAGGCTGTTGGCGCGCTACCCGAACGGGAGGTTCCGCGTTCGAATATCGCGAAAGGGTTTTTCGTCGTGAAGTGGACGCAGTGAGGTGGTGTTAGAATTCATGCGCAAATTTCTCCATAGCGATTTTTGATGTTGGCTAAGGTATTTTCGAAATTAATTTTTGCTAAGTGTTTTTGCGGATGGAGGAAGTTTGTTAGAGGGAAAAACAACTTAGGAGTTATAAGGAGTTTAAAGCTTGTTTGTATTTTGATAAAAGATTCTTTTTGAAGATGTTGTTGAAATTTCTTATTGCATTCTTATGAGAGATAAATTTTATTTGTGATAAGACTATAAGGGAGAAATAAGGTGTATAAGGGTTAAATCTTTCTTGTAATGTTGAGAGTGCTTTTGGTTGTTTATGGAAATGAAAGCATGATGTTTTAAGGTCAATTGCTTCTTGTGTGAAGTTGTGAAACCTTAAGTGGGCAGCTTTGAGATTGATATTTGCTTTCATTAAATTGGTAATAATCAAGCTATTCTTTACTTGGTTAAAGTGTTGAGCTTACTCCTTTATTGATGATTTGAAAAGTTGTGTGTGCTATTGTGAGTTGAGTTGGTGGATGCTTTTGTTCAAACAATATTGGAGAGAAAAGGAGTTCTACTTGTTTCCTTTTCTGATGTTGATTGTGAAATGCTTCAAGGTTGTGTTTTGAGCTGAATGGTGTTGATTGAACCTTGTTTGATGAGCATTGTTGTTGAAGCCCTAATTGATGGTGAAAAGAACATGAGTATCATTGTTATGTGATTCTTTGCATAGTTGGCAATTGTTGGAGTTTCATGTTCTTGAAAGAAAGCATTCTATCCTATCCATTTCAGATATTGAGTTGAGTTTTTAGATTTGAGATTGAGTTTGAGTTGAGTTTTCAGATTTGAGATTGAGTTTGAGTTGAGTTGATTTGAGTTGAGTTTTGAGATTGGGAGTTGAGTATAGAACATATTGAGTCTCTAACAATTCTCTTTATGCTTCTATGAGTTTGAAAAATCACATTGGGTCTCTAACAATTCACCTTGTGATTTCCTACTAAGAAAGTTTTTCTTGGTGAGCTTGTTGAGGTTTTGGACAGGTTTCGATGGGGACTTGTGAGCAGGTTTTGGACAGGTTTCGATGGGGACTTGTGAGCAGGTTTTGGATAGGTTTCGGTGGGGACTTGTGAGCAAGTTTTGGACAGGTTTCGGTGGGGACTTGTGAGAAGTTTTGGATAGGTTTCGGTGGGGACTTGTGAGCAGATTTGGACAGGTCCTAGCAGAGGACTTGTGAGCTGAGTTTTGATAGTTCTATCAGAGAACTTGAGGACAGAGGAGCACTAGTTCTTTGAGAAGAACCTGAGGACAGATTTGGCAAGTCTTTGAGAAGGCTTGTGTGCAGAGGATTGATTTGTTCAAGTGTTGGACAGATCTGATAGATAGAGGAAGACTTGTACTAGACCGACTGACTGTGTTTGGTACAGAGTTGCTTGAGCTACTGTGGACGTGATCATAGAAGGCAGAGGTCTCTTAGGCTAAGCATTGAGGATAGGAGGTCTTCGATGGAAAGGAGTTCCACATGCTTGGCAAGAGGTAGAGGCAGTTGATCTTCTAAGGGATCATTTCCAGAGCAGAGGGGAAGGTATCTCCTTTGAGCAGAGGCTCATAAATTTAGATTGAGGGGAAGGTATCTCCTTTGAGCAGAGGCTCATAAATTTAGATAGAGGGGAAGGTATCTCCTTTGAGCAGAGGCTCATAAATTCAGATTGAGGGGAAGGTATCTCCTTTGAGCAGAGGCTCATAAATTCAGATTGGGGGAAGGTATCTCCTTTGAGCAGAGGCTCATAAATTTTGATTGGGGGAAGGTATCTCCTTCGGGCCGAGGCTCATAAACATTGTAATTGGGAAGGATTCCCAAAGAACTTTGAGATAACTTTTAGAGAAAAGTTTTGTGGACGTAGCCCGACCATTCCGGGTGAACCACGTTAAAATTGGTGTCACTTTGTGGATGATATTGTGCATTGCTTTGATATTGCTTTGGGTATATTGCTTTACTATTTTGAAGTATAAAGGAAAAAGTAAAAAGAGGTCTTATACTTGTTCACCCCCCCTCTCAGTATAAGCTTGTGTTCTTCAATTGGTATCGGAGCAGGTGCCTTCGAAAAGTTTAACAACTTGAAGGAAAAGCTAGTAAAGAACACAATGGATCATTCAAGTAGTAATGCAGCACCTATTCTTGATGGGTCAGATTTTGGTCTTTGGAGTGCAAGGATGAAGGTTCATCTAATGGCACTTGGTAATGAGGTATGGGAAGTGATTGAAGATGAGTACACTATTCCTGTACATGGTCCTAATACTAAAGAAGAAAGGCTCCTACATCACAGACAATTCAAAAGCAATGAATGCAATCCTAAAAGGCTTACAGAAAGCAGATCTCACCAAAGTGATTCACTGCAAGACAGCTAGTGAAATGTGGAAATAGTTGAAGGTGGTTCATACAGGTGATACAAATGTCAGAAAAGCCAAGTTAAGACACTTCAAAGGTATGTTTGAACAACTCAAGATGAATGATGATGAAAATATTAGTGACTACATGCTTCGTATGGATGAGGTTGTTAACTCCATGAAAGACTTAGGTCTTGAGCTTGCTGAAAATGATGTTTGTGATAAGATTTTAAGATCTCTTCCTAATAGATTTAGTGAAAATATTTTTGCTATTGAGGAAGCTAAAGATTTGGATAAGTTGAAAAAGGATGAGCTCCATAGTATACTTGCAGCATTTGAGTTGAGAACTCAAGTGAAGGTTGATGTCAAGAAAGAGGCAGCTTTCAAGGCTACCAAGGAATCCAAGGGTAAACAACTTCAAGATAGTGATGAGTCTTCTAGTGATGAAGAGGCATATTACAGCAAGAAAGGCAAGTTCTCTAGAAAACACAAAAGTATGAAAAATATAAGATGTTTCAATTGTGGAAAGTTTGGTCATTATGCTACTAACTGTACTGTTCCCAAGAATGAAAGTGATGAAGATAAACAGGATTCTAAGAGCAAGGATTCTGAAAAGCACAAGCATCAAGGAAGATCAAAGATGAGCACAACAATCAAGGAAAGAGGTATTCTCACAAGCACAAGAAGAGTTTCTACCTAGACAAAGCAAGTAAGTGTTCTAGTAGTGATAGTGAAAGTTCTTCAAGTGATAATGAAAATGAGATGTTGTTCATATCAGAAAAAGAGGAAGAACCGAAACATAGATTCATTATCATGAAATGTCTTAGATGTGGAAATTTTGGTCACCTTGAGGATGATTGCACAAATAATGATTTGGTTTCTAGTATGTATGAGGATGCTTCAGAAAACTATAAGGAAGATGCATGTATGGTTTTTGAAAAGGGTAGCACCTCTAGTGATAAGAAATCTGAAAAAGGCTTTGATGATTCAAAAAGCAAACAAATAGAGGAAGATATAGAGGAAGGTGAAGTAGATCTTGAAGGTGAACTTATTAGTGCTCTTAGTGCTTTGAAAAAGGAAAGAAAGAAGAATGCTAGACTCAAGGATAAGTTAGATGAATGTTGTATGGAGAGAGATGATCTTATAGAAAGTCTTGACTTCTCTATAGCTAAGACACAAGAACTCAAGGATGAGTTAGAGTCTAAGGTTCTTGAGTATAGTGAGTTAGAACAAAAAATGGCTTCTTTGAAAGAGGAAACTAAAGAGTACAAGGATAAGCTTTACGGGGTTTCAAGATAGCTCCAAAAAGGTTAAGTCACTCATCAAAGGTCAAAGAAATACAAGAGATAAAACAGGCCTTGGTTTTGTTAAGCCACACAAGGAACAAGTTGGAGAGTCTAGTAAGAGACTCCAAAAGGAAGAGAGTTCTGATGAGGAAAGTACTTCAGAAAAGGAGTCCTTGAATGATAGATGCACAGAAATAGAAAACAGAATTCAGAATGAGAAGAAGAAGTTTTCAGGACCCAAGAGGTCAAATAAAGGAAAGTTTCAAGGCGAGATGTTTTGCTTGTCACAGGTTTGGTCACATGGCTTCACATTGCATGGCTCAAGTGAAGAAGGTAAATGACAATTTCAGAAGTGCTAGTTTCTTTCAAGGGTATTGCTACTCTTGTAAACAGTTTGGGCACAAGGCAGTCTATTGCAAGGTAAATAACAGGAACAGGTTTGATCAGAATAGGTTTGGTCAGAACAGGTTTGGTCAGAATAGGTGGATTCAAAGATCAGGTTTACCTCAGAGAAACAACATCGTCAAGTGTTTCAAGTGCAACAATGAAGGTCACATAATCAGACAAGTGTAGAGCTGAAATTCCAGAATACGAGAACAGGAACAGTGGCATGATCGGGTCCAAGGATCAAGGCATGGACAAGAACAGGGATGAGAACAAGAACAAGAATAGTGACAAGAACAGGAATATGGACAAAGAGTTCAAGAGAAGGCCCGACAAGGAAGTTATAGACGCTGATGATGATCAGTGCCTAATGGGAGTTTTACTCCCACCCCAGAATTAATCACCTCATCAGGAGGTGGGGGAGGGACTAAGCTAAGAGGCTCATTCTTAGTCCCGAGCCCCAAAGGTGGCCCTTTGCCATTGATGACAAAGGGGGAGAGATATGAGTAAGGGGGAGAGCTTCAAAGTGAAGAGGAAAGCTTCAAGTCAGGGGGAGCAAAACTTCAAAGGAAGATTCTCAGTTGTGGGCACAGTTTCTCAGTTGTTAGCACAGTTGGTTTCAGTTTTGGCTCTTGAGAAGTGTTTTCAGTAAAGGTTTGCCATCAATGACAAAGGGGGAGATTGTTGGCAATTTTGGGTACTTTGGGTACATTGCCTTTGCTCAAGTGTATAAGTTGTCATTGATGTCAAGAAGCTCTTGAAGGAATTTGATTTGATGTCAAATAATTTGTTTTGATGAAGGTTACGGCATGACAGTTTCAAAGGTCTTTTGCAAACCCCAAGTTGGCGGGTTTAGAGATTACAGGTGGATGCATTGGTTTAATGCATTTGGGTCCAGGAGGAAGTATTTATTTAAATAATTAAAAACCTTGTTAAGGTTCCATTTAATTATTTTTAAATAAATAAATTATTATTTGCAATGGGTTCTCCTAATCCATGGCGCAAATGTTTTAACATTGTGGGCGCTAGCAAAGACCTCCGCCGACGTGTTAAACTCCTCGTCGACGTCAAAGAGCTTATGGTAAATTGCATATAAATCTCCCTCGATGAAAACAAAGATTGATCCCATCCGAATTTTGAAAGGAGTTGCTCGTTGTAAATTCATCTATGTCTTCACTGATTTTCGTGGATCCGTTGTTCGTTTGTCTGCACTCGTCGTTTGTCGAATCCGCCGTAAATTTTATTGTCATTGTGTCATGGTAGAGGAAAGGAAGGGACTGTGGTTTCATTTTATCCCTGGTGTAGAAGGATCAAGGTTAACAACGTGAGGTTTAAACCTCACCGGGTGCCTTTGGCGCACCGGTAGCGGCTAGGCTGTTGGCGCGCTACCCGAACGGGAGGTTCCGCGTTCGAATATCGTGAAAGGGTTTTTCGTCGTGAAGTGGACGTAGCAGGTGGTGTTAGAATTCATGCGCAAATTTCTCCATAGCGATTTTTGATGTTGGCTAAGGTATTTTCGAAATTAATTTTTGCTAAGTGTTTTTGCGGATGGAGGAAGTTTGTTAGAGGGAAAAACAACTTAGGAGTTATAAGGAGTTTTAAAGCTTGTTTGTATTTTGATAAAAGATTCTTTTTGAAGATGTTGTTGAAATTTCTTATTGCATTCTTATGAGAGATAAATTTTATTTGTGATAAGACTATAAGGGAGAAATAAGGTGTATAAGGGTTAAATCTTTCTTGTAATGTTGAGAGTGCTTTTGGTTGTTTATGGAAATGAAAGCATGATGTTTTAAGGTCAATTGCTTCTTGTGTGAAGTTGTGAAACCTTAAGTGGGCAGCTTTGAGATTGATATTTGCTTTCATTAAATTGGTAATAATCAAGCTATTCTTTACTTGGTTAAAGTGTTGAGCTTACTCCTTTATTGATGATTTGAAAAGTTGTGTGTGCTATTGTGAGTTGAGTTGGTGGATGCTTTTGTTCAAACAATATTGGAGAGAAAAGGAGTTCTACTTGTTTCCTTTTCTTGATGTTGATTGTGAAATGCTTCAAGGTTGTGTTTTGAGCTGAATGGTGTTGATTGAACCTTGTTTGATGAGCATTGTTGTTGAAGCCCTAATTGATGGTGAAAAGAACATGAGTATCATTGTTATGTGATTCTTTGCATAGTTGGCAATTGTTGGAGTTTCATGTTCTTGAAAGAAAGCATTCTATCCTATCCATTTCAGATATTGAGTTGAGTTTTCAGATTTGAGATTGAGTTTGAGTTGAGTTTTTAGATTTGAGATTGAGTTTGAGCTGAGTTGATTTGAGTTGAGTTTTGAGATTGGGAGTTGAGTATAGAACATATTGAGTCTCTAACAATTCTCTTTATGCTTCTATGAGTTTGACAAATCACATTGGGTCTCTAACAATTCACCTTGTGATTTCCTACTAAGAAAGTTTTTCTTGGTGAGCTTGCTGAGGTTTTGGATAGGTTTCGATGGGGACTTGTGAGCAGTTTTGGACAGGTTTCGGTGGGGACTTGTGAGTAGGTTTTGGACAGGTTCCGATGGGGACTTGTGAGAAGTTTTGGACAGGTTTCGATGGGGACTTGTGAGCAGTTTTGGACAAGTTTCGATGGGGACTTGTGAGCAGATTTGGACAGGTCCTAGCAGAGGACTTGTGAGCTGAGTTTTGATAGTTCTATCAGAGAACTTGAGGATAGAGGAGCACTAGTTCTTTGAGAAGAACCTGAGGACAGATTTGGCAAGTCTTTGAGAAGGCTTGTGTGCAGAGGATTGATTTGTTCAAGTGTTGGACAGATTTGACAGACAGAGGAAGACTTGTACTAGACCGACTGACTGTGTTTGGTACAGGTTGTTGAGCTGTTGTGGACGTGATCATAGAAGGCAGAGGTCTCTTAGGCTAAGCATTGAGGATAGGAGGTCTTCGATGGAAAGGAGTTCCATGTGCTGGCAAGAGGTAGAGGCAGTTGATCTTCTAAGGGATCATTTCCAGAGTAGAGGGGAAGGTATCTCCTTTGAGTAGAGGCTCATAAATTTAGATTGAGGGGAAGGTATCTCCTTTGAGCAGAGGCTCATAAATTTAGATAGAGGGGAAGGTATCTCCTTTGAGCAGAGGCTCATAAATTCAGATTAGGGGAAGGTATCTCCTTTGAGCAGAGGCTCATAAATTTAAATTTGGGAAAGGTATCTCCTTTGAGGAGGCTCATAAATTCTGATTGGGGGAAGGTATCTCCTTTGGGCCGAGGCTCATAAACATTGTAATTGGGAAGGATTCCCAAAGAACTTTGAGATAACTTTTAGAGAAAAGTTTTGTGGATGTAGCCCAGCCATTCTGGGTGAACCACGTTAAAATTGGTGTCACTTTGTGGATGATATTGTGCATTGCTTTGATATTGCTTTGGGTATATTGCTTTACTATTTTGAAGTATAAAGGAAAAAGTAAAAAGAGGTCTTATACTGTTCACCCCCCCTCTCAGTATAAGCTTGTGTTCTTCAATTGGTATCAGAGCAGGTGCCTTCGAAAAGTTTAACAGCTTGAAGGAAAAGCTAGTAAAGAACACAATGGATCATTCAAGTAGTAATGCAGCACCTATTCTTGATGGGTCAGATTTTGGTCTTTGGAGTGCAAGGATGAAGGTTCATCTAATGGCACTTGGTAATGAGGTATGGGAAGTGATTGAAGATGAGTACACTATTCCTGTACATGGTCCTAATACTAAAGAAGAAAGGCTCCTACATCACAGAAATGAATGCAATCCTGAAAGGCTTACGAAAGCAGATCTCACCAAAGTGATTCACTGCAAGACAACTAGTGAAATGTGGAAACAGTTGAAGGTGGTTCATACAGGTGATACAAATGTCAGAAAAGCCAAGTTAAGACACTTCAAAGGTATGTTTGAACAACTCAAGATGAATGATGATGAAAATATTAGTGACTACATGCTTCGTATGGATGAGGTTGTTAACTCCATGAAAGACTTAGGTCTTGAGCTTGCTGAAAATGATGTTTGTGATAAGATTTTAAGATCTCTTCCTAATAGATTTAGTGAAAATATTTTTGCTATTGAGGAAGCTAAAGATTTGGATAAGTTGAAAAAGGATGAGCTCCATAGTATACTTGCAGCATTTGAGTTGAGAACTCAAGTGAAGGTTGATGTCAAGAAAGAGGCAGCTTTCAAGGCTACCAAGGAATCCAAGGGTAAACAACTTCAAGATAGTGATGAGTCTTCTAGTGATGAAGAGGCATATTACAGACAGAAAGGCAAGTTCTCTAGAAAACACAAAAGTATGAAAAATATAAGATGTTTCAATTGTGGAAAGTTTGGTCATTATGCTACTAACTGTACTGTTCCCAAGAATGAAAGTGATGAAGATAAACAGGATTCTAAGAGCAAGGATTCTAATGAGCACAACAATCAAGGAAAGAGGTATTCTCACAAGCACAAGAAGAGTTTCTACCTAGACAAAGCAAGTAAGTGTTCTAGTAGTGATAGTGAAAGTTCTTCAAGTGATAATGAAAATGAGATGTTGTTCATATCGAAAAAAGAGGAAGAACCGAAACATAGATTCATTATCATGAAATGTCTTAGATGTGGAAATTTTGGTCACCTTGAGGATGATTGCACAAATAATGATTTGGTTTCTAGTATGTATGAGGATGCTTCAGAAAACTATAAGGAAGATGCATGTATGGTTTTTGAAAAGGGTAGCACCTCTAGTGATAAGAAATCTGAAAAAGGCTTTGATGATTCAAAAAGCAAACAAATAGAGGAAGATATAGAGGAAGGTGAAGTAGATCTTGAAGGTGAACTTATTAGTGCTCTTAGTGCTTTGAAAAAGGAAAGAAAGAAGAATGCTAGACTCAAGGATAAGTTAGATGAATGTTGTATGGAGAGAGATGATCTTATAGAAAGTCTTGACTTCTCTATAGCTAAGACACAAGAACTCAAGGATGAGTTAGAGTCTAAGGTTCTTGAGTATAGTGAGTTAGAACAGAAAATGGCTTCTTTGAAAGAGGAAACTAAAGAGTACAAGGATAAGCTTTACGAGGTTTCAAGATAGCTCCAAAAAGGTTAAGTCACTCATCAAAGGTCAAAGAAAGACAACGAGATAAAACAGGCCTTGGTTTTGTTAAGCCACACAAGGAACAAGTTGGAGAGTCTAGTAAGAGACTCCAAAAGGAAGAGAGTTCTGATGAGGAAAGTACTTCAGAAAAGGAGTCCTTGAATGATAGATGCACAGAAATAGAAAACAGAATTCAGAATGAGAAGAAGAAGTTTTCAGGACCCAAGAGGTCAAATAAAGGAAAGTTTCAAGGCAGATGTTTTGCTTGTCACAAGTTTGGTCACATGGCTTCACATTGCATGGCTCAAGTGAAGAAGGTAAATGACAATTTCAGAAGTGCTAGTTTCTTTCAAGGGTATTGCTACTCTTGTAAACAGTTTGGGCACAAGGCAGTCTATTGCAAGGTAAATAATAGGAATAGGTTTGATCAAAACAGGTTTGGTCAGAACAGGTTTGGTCAGAACAGGTGGATTCAAAGATCAGGTTTACCTCAGAGAAACAACATCGTCAAGTGTTTCAAGTGCAACAATGAAGGTCACATAATCAGACAGTGTAGAGCTGAAATTCTAGAATACAAGAACAGGAATAGTGGCATGATCAAGTCCAAGGATCAAGGCATGGACAAGAACAGGGATGAGAACAAGAACAAGAATAGTGACAAGAATAGGAATATGGACAAAGAGTTCAAGAGAAGGCCCGACAAGGAAGTTATAGACGCTGATGATGATCAGTGCCTAATGGGAGTTTTACTCCCACCCCAGAATTAATCACCTCATCAGGAGGTGGGGGAGGGACTAAGCTAAGAGGCTCATTCTTAGTCCCGAGCCCCAAAGGTGGCCCTTTGCCATTGATGACAAAGGGGGAGAGATATGAGTAAGGGGGAGAGCTTCAAAGTGAAGAGGAAAGCTTCAAGTCGGGGGAGCAAAACTTCAAAGGAAGATTCTCAGTTGTGGGCACAGTTTCTCGGTTGTTAGCACAGTTGGTTTCAGTTTTGGCTCTTGAGAAGTGTTTTCAATAAAGGTTTGCCATCAATGACAAAGGGGGAGATTGTTGGCAATTTTGGGTACTTTGGGTACATTGCCTTTGCTCAAGTGTATAAGTTGTCATTGATGTCAAGAAGCTCTTGAAGGAATTTGATTTGATGTCAAATAATTTGTTTTGATGAAGGTTACGACATGACAGTTTCAAAGGTCTTTTGCAAACCCCAAGTTGGCAGGTTTAGAGATTACAGGTGGATGCATTGGTTTAATGCATTTGGGTCCAAGAGGAAGTATTTATTTAAATAATTAAAAACCTTGTTAAGGTTCCATTTAATTATTTTTAAATAAATAAATTATTATTTGCAATGGGTTCTCCTAATCCATGGCGCAAATGTTTTAACATTGTGGGCGCTAGCCAAGACCTCCGTCGACGTGTTAAACTCCTCGCCGACGTCAAAGAGCTTATGGTAAATTGCATATAAATCTCCCTCGATGAAAACAAAGATTCATCCCATCCGAATTTTGAAAGGAGTTGCTCGCTATAAATTCGTCTGTGTCTTCACCGATTTTTATGGATCTACTGTTCGTTTGTCTGCACTCGCCATTTGTCGAATCCATCGTAAATTTTATTGTCGTCGTGTCATGGCAGAGGAAAGGAAGGGACTGTGGTTTCATTTTATCCCTGGTGCAGAAGGATCAAGGTTAACAACGTGAGGTTTAAACCTCATCCGGTGCCTTTGGAGGAGGGGAGTGGTGGGCTCCCCAACGAGGAGGTTTCAGTTGAATATTGAAAGGGTTTTTCATTGTGTGGGGGGTTTTTTGTTTTGTATGTTATTTTTTATACCATAGCGATTTTTGATGTTGGCTAAGGTATTTTCGAAATTAATTTTTGCTAAGTGTTTTTGCGGATGGAGGAAGTTTGTTAGAGGGAAAAACAGCTTAGGAGTTATAAGGAGTTTAAAGCTTGTTTGTATTTTGATAAAAGATTCTTTTTGAAGATGTTGTTGAAATTTCTTATTGCATTCTTATGAGAGATAAATTTTATTTGTGATAAGACTATAAGGGAGAAATAAGGTGTATAAGGGTTAAATCTTTCTTGTAATGTTGAGAGTGCTTTTGGTTGTTTATGGAAATGAAAGCATGATGTTTTAAGGTCAATTGCTTCTTGTGTGAAGTTGTGAAACCTTAAGTGGGCAGCTTTGAGATTGATATTTGCTTTCATTAAATTGGTAATAATCAAGCTATTCTTTACTTGGTTAAAGTGTTGAGCTTACTCCTTTATTGATGATTTGAAAAGTTGTGTGTGCTATTGTGAGTTGAGTTGGTGGATGCTTTTGTTCAAACAATATTGGAGAGAAAAGGAGTTCTACTTGTTTCCTTTTCTGATGTTGATTGTGAAATGCTTCAAGGTTGTGTTTTGAGTTGAATGGTGTTGATTGAACCTTGTTTGATGAGCATTGTTGTTGAAGCCCTAATTGATGGTGAAAAGAACATGAGTATCATTGTTATGTGATTCTTTGCATAGTTGGCAATTGTTGGAGTTTCATGTTCTTGAAAGAAAGCATTCTATCCTATCCATTTCAGATATTGAGTTGAGTTTTTAGATTTGAGATTGAGTTTGAGTTGAGTTTTCAGATTTGAGATTGAGTTTGAGTTGAGTTGATTTGAGTTGAGTTTTGAGATTGGGAGTTGAGTATAGAACATATTGAGTCTCTAACAATTCTCTTTATGCTTCTATGAGTTTGAAAAATCACATTGGGTCTCTAACAATTCACCTTGTGATTTCCTACTAAGAAAGTTTTTCTTGGTGAGCTTGCTGAGGTTTTGGACAGGTTTCGGTGGGGACTTGTGAGCAGTTTTGGACAGGTTTCGGTGGGGACTTGTGAGTAGGTTTTGGATAGGTTTCGATGGGGACTTGTGAGTAAGTTTTGGATAGGTTCCGATGGGGACTTGTGAGCAGTTTTGGACAGGTTTCGATGGGGACTTGTGAGAAGATTTGGACAGGTCCTAGCAGAGGACTTGTGAGCTGAGTTTTGATAGTTCTATCAGAGAACTTGAGGATAGAGGAGCACTGGTTCTTTGAGAAGAACCTGAGGACAGATTTGGCAAGTCTTTGAGAAGGCTTGTGTGCAGAGGATTGATTTGTTCAAGTGTTGGACAGATCTGACAAGACAGAGGAAGACTTGTACTAGACCGAGTTGACTGTGTTTGGTACAGGTTGCTGAGCTGCTGTGGACGTGATCATAGAAGGCAGAGGTCTCTTAGGCTAAGCATTGAGGATAGGAGGTCTTCGATGGAAAGGAGTTCCACGTGCTGGCAAGAGGTAGAGGCAGTTGATCTTCTGAGGGATCATTTCCAGAGCAGAGGGGAAGGTATCTCCTTTGAGAAGAGGCTCATAAATTTAGATTGAGGGGAAGGTATCTCCTTTGAGTAGAGGCTCATAAATTTAGATAGAGGGGAAGGTATCTCCTTTGAGCAGAGGCTCATAAATTTAGATTGAGGGGAAGGTATCTCCTTTGAGCAGAGGCTCATAAATTATGATTGGGGGAAGGTATCTCCTTTGGGCCGAGGCTCATAAACATTGTAATTGGGAAGGATTCCCAAAGAACTTTGAGATAACTTTTAGAGAAAAGTTTTGTGGATGTAGCCCAACCATTTGGGTGAACCACGTTAAAATTGGTGTCACTTTGTGGATGATATTGTGCATTGCTTTGATATTGCTTTGGGTATATTGCTTTACTATTTTGAAGTATAAAGGAAAAAGTAAAAAGAGGTCTTATACTTTTCACCCCCCCCTCTCAGTATAAGCTTGTGTTCTTCAATTGGTATCAGAGCAGGTGCCTTCGAAAAGTTTAATAACTTGAAGGAAAAGCTAGTAAAGAACACAATGGATCATTCAAGTAGTAATGTAGCACCTATTCTTGATGGGTCAGATTTTGGTCTTTGGAGTGCAAGGATGAAGGTTCATCTAATGGCACTTGGTAATGAGGTATGGGAAGTGATTGAAGATGAGTACACTATTCCTGTACATGGTCCTAATACTAAAGAAGAAAGGCTCCTACATCACAACAATTCAAAAGCAATGAATGCAATCCTGAAAGGCTTACAGAAGCAGATCTCACCAAAGTGATTCACTGCAAGACAACTAGTGAAATGTGGAAATAGTTGAAGGTGGTTCATACAGGTGATACAAATGTCAGAAAAGCCAAGTTAAGACACTTCAAAGGTATGTTTGAACAACTCAAGATGAATGATGATGAAAATATTAGTGACTACATGCTTCGTATGGATGAGGTTGTTAACTCCATGAAAGACTTAGGTCTTGAGCTTGCTGAAAATGATGTTTGTGATAAGATTTTAAGATCTCTTCCTAATAGATTTAGTGAAAATATTTTTGCTATTGAGGAAGCTAAAGATTTGGATAAGTTGAAAAAGGATGAGCTCCATAGTATACTTGCAGCATTTGAGTTGAGAACTCAAGTGAAGGTTGATGTCAAGAAAGAGGCAGCTTTCAAGGCTACCAAGGAATCCAAGGGTAAACAACTTCAAGATAGTGATGAGTCTTCTAGTGATGAAGAGGCTTATTACAGCAAGAAAGGCAAGTTCTCTAGAAAACACAAAAGTATGAAAAATATAAGATGTTTCAATTGTGGAAAGTTTGGTCATTATGCTACTAACTGTACTGTTCCCAAGAATGAAAGTGATGAAGATAAACAGGATTCTAAGAGCAAGGATTCTGAAAAGCACAAGCATCAGAGGAAGATCAAAGATGAGCACAACAATCAAGGAAAGAGGTATTCTCACAAGCACAAGAAGAGTTTCTACCTAGACAAAGCAAGTAAGTGTTCTAGTAGTGATAGTGAAAGTTCTTCAAGTGATAATGAAAATGAGATGTTGTTCATATCGAAAAAAGAGGAAGAACCGAAACATAGATTCATTATCATGAAATGTCTTAGATGTGGAAATTTTGGTCACCTTGAGGATGATTGCACAAATAATGATTTGGTTTCTAGTATGTATGAGGATGCTTCAGAAAACTATAAGGAAGATGCATGTATGGTTTTTGAAAAGGGTAGCACCTCTAGTGATAAGAAATCTGAAAAAGGCTTTGATGATTCAAAAAGCAAACAAATAAAGGAAGATATAGAGGAAGGTGAAGTAGATCTTGAAGGTGAACTTATTAGTGCTCTTAGTGCTTTGAAAAAGGAAAGAAAGAAGAATGCTAGACTCAAGGATAAGTTAGATGAATGTTGTATGGAGAGAGATGATCTTATAGAAAGTCTTGACTTCTCTATAGCTAAGACACAAGAACTCAAGGATGAGTTAGAGTCTAAGGTTCTTGAGTATAGTGAGTTAGAACAGAAAATGGCTTCTTTGAAAGAGGAAACTAAAGAGTACAAGGATAAGCTTTACGAGGTTTCAAGATAGCTCCAAAAAGGTTAAGTCACTCATCAAAGGTCAAAGAAAGACAACAGATAAAACAAGCCTTGGTTTTGTTAAGCCACACAAGGAACAAGTTGGAGAGTCTAGTAAGAGACTCCAAAAGGAAGAGAGTTCTGATGAGGAAAGTACTTCAGAAAAGGAGTCCTTGAATGATAGATGCACATAAATAGAAAACAGAATTCAGAATGAGAAGAAGAAGTTTTCAGGACCCAAGAGGTCAAATAAAGGAAAGTTTCAAGGCAGATGTTTTGCTTGTCACAAGGTTTGGTCACATGGCTTCACATTGCATGGCTCAAGTGAAGAAGGTAAATGACAATTTCAGAAGTGCTAGTTTCTTTCAAGGGTATTGCTACTCTTGTAAATAGTTTGGGCACAAGGCAGTCTATTGCAAGGTAAATAACAGGAACAAGTTTGATCAGAACAGGTTTGGTCAGAATAGGTTTGGTCAGAATAGGTGGATTCAAAGATCAGGTTTACCTCAGAGAAACAACATCGTCAAGTGTTTCAAGTGCAACAATGAAGGTCACATAATCAGACAGTGTAGAGCTGAAATTCCAGAATACAGGAACAGGAACAGTGGCATGATCAGGTCCAAGGATCAAGGCATGGACAAGAACAGGGATGAGAACAAGAACAAGAATAGTGACAAGAACAAGAATATGGACAAAGAGTTCAAGAGAAGGCCCGACAAGGAAGTTATAGACGCTGATGATGATCAGTGCCTAATGGGAGTTTTACTCCCACCCCAGAATTAATCACCTCATCAGGAGGTGGGGGAGGGACTAAGCTAAGAGGCTCATTCTTAGTCCCGAGCCCCAAAGGTGGCCCTTTGCCATTGATGACAAAGGGGGAGAGATATGAGTAAGGGGGAGAGCTTCAAAGTGAAGAGGAAAGCTTCAAGTCAGGGGGAGCAAAACTTCAAAGGAAGATTCTCAGTTGTGGGCATAGTTTCTCAGTTGTTAGCACAGTTGGTTTTAGTTTTGGCTCTTGAGAAGTGTTTTCAGTAAAGGTTTGCCATCAATGACAAAGGGGGAGATTGTTGGCAATTTTGGGTACTTTGGGTACATTGCCTTTGCTCAAGTGTATAAGTTGTCATTGATGTCAAGAAGCTCTTGAAGGAATTTGATTTGATGTCAAATAATTTGTTTTGATGAAGGTTACGGCATGACAGTTTCAAAGGTCTTTTGCAAACCCCAAGTTGGCGGGTTTAGAGATTACAGGTGGATGCATTGGTTTAATGCATTTGGGTCCAGGAGGAAGTATTTATTTAAATAATTAAAAACCTTGTTAAGGTTCCATTTAATTATTTTTAAATAAATAAATTATTATTTGCAATGGGTTCTCCTAATCCATGGCGCAAATGTTTTAACATTGTGGGCGCTAGCCAAGACCTCCGTCGACGTGTTAAACTCCTCGTCGACGTCAAAGAGCTTATGGTAAATTGCATATAAATCTCCCTCGATGAAAACAAAGATTGATCCCATCCAAATTTCGAAAGGAGTTGCTCGCTGTAAATTCGATTGTGTCTTCATTGATTTTCGTGGATCCGTTGTTCGTTTGTCTGCACTCGTCGTTTGTCGAATCCGTCGTAAATTTTATTGTCGTCGTGTCACGGCAGAGGAAAGGAAGGGACTGTGGTTTCATTTTATCCCTGGTGTAGAAGGATCAAGGTTAACAACGTGAGGTTTAAACCTCATCGGGTGCCTTTGGTGCACCGGTAGCGGCTAGGCTATTGGCGCGCTACCCGAACGGGAGGTTCCGCGTTCGAATATCGTGAAAGGGTTTTTCGTCGTGAAGTGGACGCAGCGGGTGGTGTTAGAATTCATGCGCAAATTTCTCCATAGCGATTTTTGATGTTGGCTAAGGTATTTTTGAAATTAATTTTTGCTAAGTGTTTTTGCGGATGGAGGAAGTTTGTTAGAGGGAAAAACAGACTTAGGAGTTATAAGGAGTTTAAAGCTTGTTTGTATTTTGATAAAAGATTCTTTTTGAAGATGTTGTTGAAATTTCTTATTGCATTCTTATGAGAGATAAATTTTATTTGTGATAAGACTATAAGGGAGAAATAAGGTGTATAAGGGTTAAATATTTCTTGTAATGTTGAGAGTGCTTTTGGTTGTTTATGGAAATGAAAGCATGATGTTTTAAGGTCAATTGCTTCTTGTGTGAAGTTGTGAAACCTTAAGTGGGCAGCTTTGAGATTGATATTTGCTTTCATTAAATTGGTAATAATCAAGCTATTCTTTACTTGGTTAAAGTGTTGAGCTTACTCCTTTATTGATGATTTGAAAAGTTGTGTGTGCTATTGTGAGTTGAGTTGGTGGATGCTTTTGTTCAAACAATATTGGAGAGAAAAGGAGTTCTACTTGTTTCCTTTTCTGATGTTGATTGTGAAATGCTTCAAGGTTGTGTTTTGAGCTGAATGGTGTTGATTGAACCTTGTTTGATGAGCATTGTTGTTGAAGCCCTAATTGATGGTGAAAAGAACATGAGTATCATTGTTATGTGATTCTTTGCATAGTTGGCAATTGTTGGAGTTTCATGTTCTTGAAAGAAAGCATTCTATCCTATCCATTTCAGATATTGAGTTGAGTTTTTAGATTTGAGATTGAGTTTGAGTTGAGTTTTTAGATTTGAGATTGAGTTTGAGTTGAGTTGATTTGAGTTGAGTTTTGAGATTGGGAGTTGAGTATAGAACATATTGAGTCTCTAACAATTCTCTTTATGCTTCTATGAGTTTGAAAAATCACATTGGGTCTCTAACAATTCACCTTGTGATTTCCTACTAAGAAAGTTTTTCTTGGTGAGCTTGTTGAGGTTTTGGACAGGTTTCGATGGGGACTTGTGAGCAAGTTTTGGACAGGTTCGGTGGGGACTTGTGAGTAGGTTTTGGATAGGTTCGATGGGGACTTGTGAGCAAGTTTTGGACAGGTTTCGGTGGGGACTTGTGAGCAGTTTTGGACAGGTTTCGGTGGGGACTTGTGAGCAGATTTGGACAGGTCCTAGCGAGAGGACTTGTGAGCTGAGTTTTGATAGTTCTATCAGAGAACTTGAGGATAGAGGAGCACTGGTTCTTTGAGAAGAACCTGAGGATAGATTTGGCAAGTCTTTGAGAAGGCTTGTGTGTAGAGGATTGATTTGTTCAAGTGTTGGACAGATCTGACAGACAGAGGAAGACTTGTACTAGACCGACTGATTGTGTTTGGTATAGGTTGCTGAGCTGTTATGGACGTGATCATAGAAGGCAGAGGTCTCTTAGGCTAAGCATTGAGGATAGGAGGTCTTCGATGGAAAGGAGTTCCACGTGCTGGCAAGAGGTAGAGGCAGTTGATCTTCTAAGGGATCATTTCCAGAGTAGAGGGGAAGGTATCTCCTTTGAGCAGAGGCTCATAAATTTAGATTGAGGGGAAGGTATCTCCTTTGAGTAGAGGCTCATAAATTTAGAGGAAGGTATCTCCTTTGAGTAGAGGCTCATAAATTTAGATTGAGGGAAGGTATCTCCTTTGAGCGAGGCTCATAAATTAATTGGGGAAGGTATCTCCTTTGAGCAGAGGCTCATAAATTCTGATTGGGGGAAGGTATCTCCTTTGGGCCGAGGCTCATAAACATTGTAATTGGGAAGGATTCCCAAAGAACTTTGAGATAACTTTTAGAGAAAAGTTTTGTGGACGTAGCCCAACCATTCTAGGTGAACCACGTTAAAATTGGTGTCACTTTGTGGATGATATTGTGCATTGCTTTGATATTGCTTTGGGTATATTGCTTTACTATTTTGAAGTATAAAGGAAAAAGTAAAAAGAGGTCTTATATTATTCACCCCCCCTCTCAGTATAAGCTTGTGTTCTTCAATTGGTATCAGAGCAAGTGCCTTCGAAAAGTTTAACAGCTTGAAGGAAAAGCTAGTAAAGAACACAATGGATCATTCAAGTAGTAATGCAGCACCTATTCTTGATGGGTCAGATTTTGGTCTTTGGAGTGCAAGGATGAAGGTTCATCTAATGGCACTTGGTAATGAGGTATGGGAAGTGATTGAAGATGAGTACACTATTCCTGTACATGGTCCTAATACTAAAGAAGAAAGGCTCCTACATCACAAAGCAATTCAAAAGCAATGAATGCAATCCTGAAAGGCTTACAGAAAGCAGATCTCACCAAAGTGATTCACTGCAAGACAGCTAGTGAAATGTGGAAACAGTTGAAGGTGGTTCATACAGGTGATACAAATGTCAGAAAAGCCAAGTTAAGACACTTCAAAGGTATGTTTGAACAACTCAAGATGAATGATGATGAAAATATTAGTGACTACATGCTTCGTATGGATGAGGTTGTTAACTCCATGAAAGACTTAGGTCTTGAGCTTGCTGAAAATGATGTTTGTGATAAGATTTTAAGATCTCTTCCTAATAGATTTAGTGAAAATATTTCTGCTATTGAGGAAGCTAAAGATTTGGATAAGTTGAAAAAGGATGAGCTCCATAGTATACTTGCAGCATTTGAGTTGAGAACTCAAGTGAAGGTTGATGTCAAGAAAGAGGCAGCTTTCAAGGCTACCAAGGAATCCAAGGGTAAACAACTTCAAGATAGTGATGAGTCTTCTAGTGATGAAGAGGCATATTACAGACAGAAAGGCAAGTTCTCTAGAAAACACAAAAGTATGAAAAATATAAGATGTTTCAATTGTGGAAAGTTTGGTCATTATGCTACTAACTATACTTGTTCCCAAGAATGAAAGTGATGAAGATAAACAGGATTCTAAGAGCAAGGATTCGAAAAGCACAAGCATCACAGGAAGATCAAAGATGAGCACAACAATCAAGGAAAGAGGTATTCTCACAAGCACAAGAAGAGTTTCTACCTAGACAAAGCAAGTAAGTGTTCTAGTAGTGATAGTGAAAGTTCTTCAAGTGATAATGAAAATGAGATGTTGTTCATATCAGAAAAAGAGGAAGAACCGAAACATAGATTCATTATCATGAAATGTCTTAGATGTGGAAATTTTGGTCACCTTGAGGATGATTGCACAAATAATGATTTGGTTTCTAGTATGTATGAGGATGCTTCAGAAAACTATAAGGAAGATGCATGTATGGTTTTTGAAAAGGGTAGCACCTCTAGTGATAAGAAATCTGAAAAAGGCTTTGATGATTCAAAAGGCAATCAAATAGGAAGTTAGGGAAGGTGAAGAGATCTTGAAAGTGAACTTATTAGTGCTCTTAGTGCTTTGAAAAAGGAAAGAAAGAAGAATGCTAGACTCAAGGATAAGTTAGATGAATGTTGTATGGAGAGAGATGATCTTATAGAAAGTCTTGACTTCTCTATAGCTAAGACACAAGAACTCAAGGATGAGTTAGAGTCTAAGGTTCTTGAGTATAGTGAGTTAGAACAGAAAATGGCTTCTTTGAAAGAGGAAACTAAAGAGTACAAGGATAAGCTTTACGAGGTTTCAAGATAGCTCCAAAAAGGTTAAGTCACTCATCAAAGGTCAAAGAAAGACAACGAGATAAAACAGGCCTTGGTTTTGTTAAGCCACACAAGGAACAAGTTGGAGAGTCTAGTAAGAGACTCCAAAAGGAAGAGAGTTCTGATGAGGAAAGTACTTCAGAAAAGGAGTCCTTGAATGATAGATGCACAGAAATAGAAAATAGAATTCAGAATGAGAAGAAGAAGTTTTCAGGACCCAAGAGGTCAAATAAAGGAAAGTTTCAAGGCAGATGTTTTGCTTGTCACAGGTTTGGTCACATGGCTTCACATTGCATGGCTCAAGTGAAGAAGGTAAATGACAATTTTAGAAGTGCTAGTTTCTTTCAAGGGTATTGCTACTCTTGTAAATAGTTTGGGCACAAGGCAGTCTATTGCAAGGTAAATAACAAGAACAGGTTTGATCAAAACAGGTTTGGTCAGAACAGGTTTGGTCAGAATAGGTGGATTCAAAGATCAGGTTTACCTCAGAGAAACAACATCGTCAAGTGTTTCAAGTGCAACAATGAAGGTCACATAATCAGACAGTGTAGAGCTGAAATTCTAGAATACAGGAACAGGAACAGTGGCATGATCAGGTCCAAGGATCAAGGCATGGACAAGAACAGGGATGAGAACAAGAACAAGAATAGTGACAAGAACAAGAATATGGACAAAGAGTTCAAGAGAAGGCCCGACAAGGAAGTTATAGATACTGATGATGATCAGTGCCTAATGGGAGTTTTACTCCCACCCCAGAATTAATCACCTCATCAGGAGGTGGGGGAGGGACTAAGCTAAGAGGCTCATTCTTAGTCCCGAGCCCCAAAGGTGGCCCTTTGCCATTGATGACAAAGGGGGAGAGATATGAGTAAGGGGGAGAGCTTCAAAGTGAAGAGGAAAGCTTCAAGTCAGGGGGAGCAAAACTTCAAAGGAAGATTCTCAGTTGTGGGCATAGTTTCTCAGTTGTTAGCACAGTTGGTTTCAGTTTTGGCTCTTGAGAAGTGTTTTCAATAAAGGTTTGCCATCAATGACAAAGGGGGAGATTGTTGGCAATTTTGGGTACTTTGGGTACATTGCCTTTGCTCAAGTGTATAAGTTGTCATTGATGTCAAGAAGCTCTTGAAGGAATTTGATTTGATGTCAAATAATTTGTTTTGATGAAGGTTACGACATGACAGTTTCAAAGGTCTTTTGCAAACCCCAAGTTGGCGGGTTTAGAGATTACAGGTGGATGCATTGGTTTAATGCATTTGGGTCCAGGAGGAAGTATTTATTTAAATAATTAAAAACCTTGTTAAGGTTCCATTTAATTATTTTTAAATAAATAAATTATTATTTGCAATGGGTTCTCCTAATCCATGGCGCAAATGTTTTAACATTGTGGGCGCTAGCCAAGACCTCCGCCGACGTGTTAAACTCCTCGTCGACGTCAAAGAGCTTATGGTAAATTGCATATAAATCTCCCTCGATGAAAACAAAGATTCATCCCATCCGAATTTTGAAAGGAGTTGCTCGTTGTAAATTCGTCTGTGTCTTCATTGATTTTCGTGGATCCGTTGTTCGTTTGTCTGCACTCGTCGTTTGTCGAATCCATCAGTAAAGTTTATTGTCGTCGTGTCATGACAGAGGAAAGGAAGGGACTGTGGTTTCATTTTATCCCTGGTGTAGAAGGATCAAGGTTAACAACGTGAGGTTTAAACCTCATCGGGTGCCTTTGGCGCACCGGTAGCGGCTAGGCTATTGGCGCGCTACCCGAACGGGAGGTTCCGCGTTCGAATATCGTGAAAGGGTTTTTCGTCGTGAAGTGGACATAGCAGGTGGTGTTAGAATTCATGCGCAAATTTCTCCATAGCGATTTTTGATGTTGGCTAAGGTATTTTCGAAATTAATTTTTGCTAAGTGTTTTTGCGGATGGAGGAAGTTTGTTAGAGGGAAAAACAGACTTAGGAGTTATAAGGAGTTTAAAGCTTGTTTGTATTTTGATAAAAGATTCTTTTTGAAGATGTTGTTGAAATTTCTTATTGCATTCTTATGAGAGATAAATTTTATTTGTGATAAGACTATAAGGGAGAAATAAGGTGTATAAGGGTTAAATCTTTCTTGTAATGTTGAGAGTGCTTTTGGTTGTTTATGGAAATGAAAGCATGATGTTTTAAGGTCAATTGCTTCTTGTGTGAAGTTGTGAAACCTTAAGTGGGCAGCTTTGAGATTGATATTTGCTTTCATTAAATTGGTAATAATCAAGCTATTCTTTACTTGGTTAAAGTGTTGAGCTTACTCCTTTATTGATGATTTGAAAAGTTGTGTGTGCTATTGTGAGTTGAGTTGGTGGATGCTTTTGTTCAAACAATATTGGAGAGAAAAGGAGTTCTACTTGTTTCCTTTTCTGATGTTGATTGTGAAATGCTTCAAGGTTGTGTTTTGAGCTGAATGGTGTTGATTGAACCTTGTTTGATGAGCATTGTTGTTGAAGCCCTAATTGATGGTGAAAAGAACATGAGTATCATTGTTATGTGATTCTTTGCATAGTTGGCAATTGTTGGAGTTTCATGTTCTTGAAAGAAAGCATTCTATCCTATCCATTTCAGATATTGAGTTGAGTTTTCAGATTTGAGATTGAGTTTGAGTTGAGTTTTCAGATTTGAGATTGAGTTTGAGTTGAGTTGATTTGAGTTGAGTTTTGAGATTGGGAGTTGAGTATAGAACATATTGAGTCTCTAACAATTCTCTTTATGCTTCTATGAGTTTGACAAATCACATTGGGTCTCTAACAATTCACCTTGTGATTTCCTACTAAGAAAGTTTTTCTTGGTGAGCTTGCTGAGGTTTTGGACAGGTTTCGGTGGGGACTTGTGAGAAGTTTTGGACAGGTTCCGGTGGGGACTTGTGAGCAGGTTTTGGATAGGTTTCGATGGGGACTTGTGAGAAGTTTTGGACAGGTTTCGGTGGGGACTTGTGAGCAGTTTTGGACAGGTTTCGATGGGGACTTGTGAGCAGATTTGGACAGGTCCTAGCAGAGGACTTGTGAGCTGAGTTTTGATAGTTCTATCAGAGAACTTGAGGATAGAGGAGCACTGGTTCTTTGAGAAGAACATGAGGATAGATTTGGCAAGTCTTTGAGAAGGCTTGTGTGTAGAGGATTGATTTGTTCAAGTGTTGGACAGATCTGACAGACAGAGGAAGACTTGTACTAGACCGACTGACTATGTTTGGTACAGGTTGTTGAGCTATTGTGGACGTGATCATAGAAGGCAGAGGTCTCTTAGGCTAAGCATTGAGGACAGGAGGTCTTCGATGGAAAGGAGTTCCACGTGCTGGCAAGAGGTAGAGGCGAGTTGATCTTCCGAGGGATCATTTCCAGAGTAGAGGGGAAGGTATCTCCTTTGAGCAGAGGCTCATAAATTTAGGAACTTTTTATAGAGGGGAAGGTATCTCCTTTGAGTAGAGGCTCATAAATTTCAGATTGAGGGGAAGGTATCTCCTTTGAGTACAAGAGGCTCATAAATTTTGATTGGGGGAAGGTATCTCCTTTGGGCCGAGGCTCATAAACATTGTAATTGGGAAGGATTCCCAAAGAACTTTGAGATAACTTTTAGAGAAAAGTTTTGTGGACGTAGCCCAGCCATTATGGGTGAACCACGTTAAAATTGGTGTCACTTTGTGGATGATATTGTGCATTGCTTTGATATTGCTTTGGGTATATTGCTTTACTATTTTGAAGTATAAAGGAAAAAGTAAAAAGAGGTCTTATACTGTTCACCCCCCCTCTCAGTATAAGCTTGTGTTCTTCAATTGGTATCAGAGCAAGTGCCTTCGAAAAGTTTAATAGCTTGAAGGAAAAGCTAGTAAAGAACACAATGGATCATTCAAGTAGTAATGCAGCACCTATTCTTGATGGGTCAGATTTTGGTCTTTGGAGTGCAAGGATGAAGGTTCATCTAATGGCACTTGGTAATGAGGTATGGGAAGTGATTGAAGATGAGTACACTATTCCTGTACATGGTCCTAATACTAAAGAAGAAAGGCTCCTACATCACAACAATTCAAAAGCAATGAATGCAATCCTGAAAGGCTTACAGAAAGCAGATCTCACCAAAGTGATTCACTGCAAGACAGCTAGTGAAATGTGGAAACAGTTGAAGGTGGTTCATACGGGTGATACAAATGTCAGAAAATCCAAGTTAAGACACTTCAAAGGTATGTTTGAACAACTCAAGATGAATGATGATGAAAATATTAGTGACTACATGCTTCGTATGGATGAGGTTGTTAACTCCATGAAAGACTTAGGTCTTGAGCTTGCTGAAAATGATGTTTGTGATAAGATTTTAAGATCTCTTCCTAATAGATTTAGTGAAAATATTTCTGCTATTGAGGAAGCTAAAGATTTGGATAAGTTGAAAAAGGATGAGCTCCATAGTATACTTGCAGCATTTGAGTTGAGAACTCAAGTGAAGGTTGATGTCAAGAAAGAGGCAGCTTTCAAGGCTACCAAGGAATCCAAGGGTAAACAACTTCAAGATAGTGATGAGTCTTCTAGTGATGAAGAGGCTTATTACAACAAGAAAGGCAAGTTCTCTAGAAAACACAAAAGTATGAAAAATATAAGATGTTTCAATTGTGGAAAGTTTGGTCATTATGCTACTAACTGTACTTGTTCCCAAGAATGAAAGTGATGAAGATAAACAGGATTCTAAGAGCAAGGATTCAAAAACAAGCATCAGGAGATCAAAGATGAGCACAACAATCAAGGAAAGAGGTATTCTCACAAGCACAAGAAGAGTTTCTACCTAGACAAAGCAAGTAAGTGTTCTAGTAGTGATAGTGAAAGTTCTTCAAGTGATAATGAAAATGAGATGTTGTTCATATCAAAAAAAGAGGAAGAACCGAAACATAGATTCATTATCATGAAATGTCTTAGATGTGGAAATTTTGGTCACCTTGAGGATGATTGCACAAATAATGATTTGGTTTCTAGTATGTATGAGGATGCTTCAGAAAACTATAAGGAAGATGCATGTATGGTTTTTGAAAAGGGTAGCACCTCTAGTGATAAGAAATCTGAAAAAGGCTTTGATGATTCAAAAGGCAATCAAATAAAAGATCTTGAAAGTGAACTTATTAGTGCTCTTAGTGCTTTGAAAAAGGAAAGAAAGAAGAATGCTAGACTCAAGGATAAGTTAGATGAATGTTGTATGGAGAGAGATGATCTTATAGAAAGTCTTGACTTCTCTATAGCTAAGACACAAGAACTCAAGGATGAGTTAGAGTCTAAGGTTCTTGAGTATAGTGAGTTAGAACAGAAAATGGCTTCTTTGAAAGAGGAAACTAAAGAGTACAAGGATAAGCTTTACGAGGTTTCAAGATAGCTCCAAAAAGGTTAAGTCACTCATCAAAGGTCAAAGAAAGACAACAGATAAAACAGGCCTTGGTTTTGTTAAGCCACACAAGGAACAAGTTGGAGAGTCTAGTAAGAGACTCCAAAAGGAAGAGAGTTCTGATGAGGAAAGTACTTCAGAAAAGGAGTCCTTGAATGATAGATGCACAGAAATAGAAAACAGAATTCAGAATGAGAAGAAGAAGTTTTCGGGACCCAAGAGGTCAAATAAAGGAAAGTTTCAAGGTAGATGTTTTGCTTGTCACAGGTTTGGTCACATGGCTTCACATTGCATGGCTCAAGTGAAGAAGGTAAATGACAATTTTAGAAGTGCTAGTTTCTTTCAAGGGTATTGCTACTCTTGTAAATAGTTTGGGCACAAGGCAGTCTATTGCAAGGTAAATAACAAGAACAGGTTTGATCAAAATAGGTTTGGTCAGAACAGGTTTGGTCAGAACAGGTTTGGTCAGAAAAGGTGGATTCAAAGATCAGGTTTACCTCAGAGAAACAACATCGTCAAGTGTTTCAAGTGCAACAATGAAGGTCACATAATCAGACAGTGTAGAGCTGAAATTCTAGAATACAGGAACAGGAACAGTGGCATGATCAGGTCCAAGGATCAAGACATGGACAAGAACAGGGATGAGAACAAGAACAAGAATAGTGACAAGAACAGGAATATGGACAAAGAGTTCAAGAGAAGGCCCGACAAGGAAGTTATAGACGCTGATGATGATCAGTGCCTAATGGGAGTTTTACTCCCACCCCAGAATTAATCACCTCATCAGGAGGTGGGGGAGGGACTAAGCTAAGAGGCTCATTCTTAGTCCCGAGCCCCAAAGGTGGCCCTTTGCCATTGATGACAAAGGGGGAGAGATATGAGTAAGGGGGAGAGCTTCAAAGTGAAGAGGAAAGCTTCAAGTCAGGGGGAGCAAAACTTCAAAGGAAGATTCTCAGTTGTGGGCACAGTTTCTCAGTTGTTAGCATAGTTGGTTTCAGTTTTGGCTCTTGAGAAGTGTTTTCGGTAAAGGTTTGCCATCAATGACAAAGGGGGAGATTGTTGGCAATTTTGGGTACTTTGGGTACATTGCCTTTGCTCAAGTGTATAAGTTGTCATTGATGTCAAGAAGCTCTTGAAGGAATTTGATTTGATGTCAAATAATTTGTTTTGATGAAGGTTACGACATGACAGTTTCAAAGGTCTTTTGCAAACCCCAAGTTGGTGGGTTTAGAGATTACAGGTGGATGCATTGGTTTAATGCATTTGGGTCCAGGAGGAAGTATTTATTTAAATAATTAAAAACCTTGTTAAGGTTCCATTTAATTATTTTTAAATAAATAAATTATTATTTGCAATGGGTTCTCCTAATCCATGGCGCAAATGTTTTAACATTGTGGGCGCTAGCAAAGACCTCCGTCGACGTGTTAAACTCCTCGTCGACGTCAAAGAGCTTATGGTAAATTGCATATAAATCTCCCTCGATGAAAACAAAGATTCATCCCATCCAAATTTTGAAAGGAGTTGCTCGTTGTAAATTCGTCTGTGTCTTCACCGATTTTCGTGGATCCGTTGTTCGTTTGTCTGCACTCGTCGTTTGTCGAATCCATCGTAAATTTTATTGTCGTCGTGTCACGACAGAGGAAAGGAAGGGACTGTGGTTTCATTTTATCCCTGGTGTAGAAGGATCAAGGTTAACAGCGTGAGGTTTAAACCTCATCGGGTGCCTTTGGCGCACCGGTAGCGGCTAGGCTATTGGCGCGCTACCCGAACGGGAGGTTCCGCGTTCGAATATCGTGAAAGGGTTTTTCGTCGTGAAGTGGACATAGCAGGTGGTGTTAGAATTCATGCGCAAATTTCTCCATAGCGATTTTTGATGTTGGCTAAGGTATTTTCGAAATTAATTTTTGCTAAGTGTTTTTGCGGATGGAGGAAGTTTGTTAGAGGGAAAAACAGCTTAGGAGTTATAAGGAGTTTAAAGCTTGTTTGTATTTTGATAAAAGATTCTTTTTGAAGATGTTGTTGAAATTTCTTATTGCATTCTTATGAGAGATAAATTTTATTTGTGATAAGACTATAAGGGAGAAATAAGGTGTATAAGGGTTAAATCTTTCTTGTAATGTTGAGAGTGCTTTTGGTTGTTTATGGAAATGAAAGCATGATGTTTTAAGGTCAATTGCTTCTTGTGTGAAGTTGTGAAACCTTAAGTGGGCAGCTTTGAGATTGATATTTGCTTTCATTAAATTGGTAATAATCAAGCTATTCTTTACTTGGTTAAAGTGTTGAGCTTACTCCTTTATTGATGATTTGAAAAGTTGTGTGTGCTATTGTGAGTTGAGTTGGTGGATGCTTTTGTTCAAACAATATTGGAGAGAAAAGGAGTTCTACTTGTTTCCTTTTCTGATGTTGATTGTGAAATGCTTCAAGGTTGTGTTTTGAGCTGAATGGTGTTGATTGAACCTTGTTTGATGAGCATTGTTGTTGAAGCCCTAATTGATGGTGAAAAGAACATGAGTATCATTGTTATGTGATTCTTTGCATAGTTGGCAATTGTTGGAGTTTCATGTTCTTGAAAGAAAGCATTCTATCCTATCCATTTCAGATATTGAGTTGAGTTTTCAGATTTGAGATTGAGTTTGAGTTGAGTTTTCAGATTTGAGATTGAGTTTGAGTTGAGTTGATTTGAGTTGAGTTTTGAGATTGGGAGTTGAGTATAGAACATATTGAGTCTCTAACAATTCTCTTTATGCTTCTATGAGTTTGAAAAATCACATTGGGTCTCTAACAATTCACCTTGTGATTTCCTACTAAGAAAGTTTTTCTTGGTGAGCTTGTTGAGGTTTTGGACAGGTTTCGGTGGGGACTTGTGAGCAATTTTGGACAGGTTCCGGTGGGGACTTGTGAGCAGGTTTTGGATAGGTTTCGATGGGGACTTGTGAGCAAGTTTTGGACAGGTTTCGGTGGGGACTTGTGAGCAGTTTTGGACAGGTTTCGGTGGGGACTTGTGAGCAGATTTGGACAGGTCCTAGCAGAGGACTTGTGAGCTAAGTTTTGATAGTTCTATCAGAGAACTTGAGGATAGAGGAGCACTAGTTCTTTGAGAAGAACCTGAGGACATATTTGGCAAGTCTTTGAGAAGGCTTGTGTGTAGAGGATTGATTTGTTCAAGTGTTGGACAGATCTGACAGACAGAGGAAGACTTGTACTAGACCGACTGACTGTGTTTGGTATAGGTTGCTGAGCTATTGTGGACGTGATCATAGAAGGCAGAGGTCTCTTAGGCTAAGCATTGAGGATAGGAGGTCTTCGATGGAAAGGAGTTCCACATGCTTGGCAAGAGGTAGAGGCGAGTTGATCTTCTGAGGGATCATTTCAGAGCAGAGGGGAAGGTATCTCCTTTGAGCAGAGGCTCATAAATTCAGATTGAGGGGAAGGTATCTCCTTTGAGCAGAGGCTCATAAATTTAGATAGAGGGGAAGGTATCTCCTTTGAGCAGAGGCTCATAAATTTAGATTGGGGGAAGGTATCTCCTTTGAGCAAAGGCTCATAAATTCTGATTGGGGGAAGGTATCTCCTTTGGGTCGAGGCTCATAAACATTGTAATTGGGAAGGATTCCCAAAGAACTTTGAGATAACTTTTAGAGAAAAGTTTTGTGGATGTAGCCCAGCCATTCTGGGTGAACCACGTTAAAATTGGTGTCACTTTGTGGATGATATTGTGCATTGCTTTGATATTGCTTTGGGTATATTGCTTTACTATTTTGAAGTATAAAGGAAAAAGTAAAAAGAGGTCTTATACTGTTCACCCCCCTCTCGAGTATAAGCTTGTGTTCTTCAATTGGTATGAGAGCAGGTGCCTTCGAAAAGTTTAACAGACTTGAAGGAAAAGCTAGTAAAGAACACAATGGATCATTCAAGTAGTAATGCAGCACCTATTCTTGATGGGTCAGATTTTGGTCTTTGGAGTGCAAGGATGAAGGTTCATCTAATGGCACTTGGTAATGAGGTATGGGAAGTGATTGAAGATGAGTACACTATTCCTGTACATGGTCCTAATACTAAAGAAGAAAGGCTCCTACATCACAGCAATTCAAAAGCAATGAATGCAATCCTGAAAGGCTTACAGAAAGCAGATCTCACCAAAGTGATTCACTGCAAGACAACTAGTGAAATGTGGAAACAGTTGAAGGTGGTTCATACAGGTGATACAAATGTCAGAAAAGCCAAGTTAAGACACTTCAAAGGTATGTTTGAACAACTCAAGATGAATGATGATGAAAATATTAGTGACTACATGCTTCGTATGGATGAGGTTGTTAACTCCATGAAAGACTTAGGTCTTGAGCTTGCTGAAAATGATGTTTGTGATAAGATTTTAAGATCTCTTCCTAATAGATTTAGTGAAAATATTTCTGCTATTGAGGAAGCTAAAGATTTGGATAAGTTGAAAAAGGATGAGCTCCATAGTATACTTGCAGCATTTGAGTTGAGAACTCAAGTGAAGGTTGATGTCAAGAAAGAGGCAGCTTTCAAGGCTACCAAGGAATCCAAGGGTAAACAACTTCAAGATAGTGATGAGTCTTCTAGTGATGAAGAGGCATATTACAACAAGAAAGGCAAGTTCTCTAGAAAACACAAAAGTATGAAAAATATAAGATGTTTCAATTGTGGAAAGTTTGGTCATTATGCTACTAACTATATTGTTCCCAAGAATGAAAGTGATGAAGATAAACAGGATTCTAAGAGCAAGGATTCTGAAAAGCACAAGCATCATAGGAAGAACAAAGATGAGCACAACAATCAAGGAAAGAGGTATTCTCACAAGCACAAGAAGAGTTTCTACCTAGACAAAGCAAGTAAGTGTTCTAGTAGTGATAGTGAAAGTTCTTCAAGTGATAATGAAAATGAGATGTTGTTCATATCGGAAAAAGAGGAAGAACCGAAACATAGATTCATTATCATGAAATGTCTTAGATGTGGAAATTTTGGTCACCTTGAGGATGATTGCACAAATAATGATTTGGTTTCTAGTATGTATGAGGATGCTTCAGAAAACTATAAGGAAGATGCATGTATGGTTTTTGAAAAGGGTAGCACCTCTAGTGATAAGAAATCTGAAAAAGGCTTTGATGATTCAAAAGGCAATCAAATAATAAATGATCTTGAAAGTGAACTTATTAGTGCTCTTAGTGCTTTGAAAAAGGAAAGAAAGAAGAATGCTAGACTCAAGGATAAGTTAGATGAATGTTGTATGGAGAGAGATGATCTTATAGAAAGTCTTGACTTCTCTATAGCTAAGACACAAGAACTCAAGGATGAGTTAGAGTCTAAGGTTCTTGAGTATAGTGAGTTAGAACAGAAAATGGCTTCTTTGAAAGAGGAAACTAAAGAGTACAAGGATAAGCTTTACAGGTTTCAAGATAGCTCCAAAAAGGTTAAGTCACTCATCAAAGGTCAAAGAAAGACAACGAGATAAAACAGGCCTTGGTTTTGTTAAGCCACACAAGGAACAAGTTGGAGAGTCTAGTAAGAGACTCCAAAAGGAAGAGAGTTCTGATGAGGAAAGTACTTCAGAAAAGGAGTCCTTGAATGATAGATGCACATAAATAGAAAATAGAATTCAGAATGAGAAGAAGAAGTTTTCAGGACCCAAGAGGTCAAATAAAGGAAAGTTTCAAGGCAGATGTTTTGCTTGTCACAGGTTTGGTCACATGGCTTCACATTGCATGGCTCAAGTGAAGAAGGTAAATGACAATTTTAGAAGTGCTAGTTTCTTTCAAGGGTATTGCTACTCTTGTAAACAGTTTGGGCACAAGGCAGTCTATTGCAAGGTAAATAACAGGAACAGGTTTGATCAAAACAGGTTTGGTCAGAACAGGTGGATTCAAAGATCAGGTTTACCTCAGAGAAACAACATCGTCAAGTGTTTCAAGTGCAACAATGAAGGTCACATAATCAGACAGTGTAGAGCTGAAATTCCAGAATACAAGAAAAGGAACAGTGGCATGATCAGGTCCAAGGATCAAGGCATGGACAAGAACAGGGATGAGAACAAGAACAAGAATAGTGACAAGAATAGGAATATGGACAAAGAGTTCAAGAGAAGGCCCGAGAAGGAAGTTATAGACGCTGATGATGATCAGTGCCTAATGGGAGTTTTACTCCCACCCCAGAATTAATCACCTCACCAGGAGGTGGGGGAGGGACTAAGCTAAGAGGCTCATTCTTAGTCCCGAGCCCCAAAGGTGGCCCTTTGCCATTGATGACAAAGGGGGAGAGATATGAGTAAGGGGGAGAGCTTCAAAGTGAAGAGGAAAGCTTCAAGTCAGGGGGAGCAAAACTTCAAAGGAAGATTCTCGGTTGTGGGCACGGTTTCTCTGTTGTTAGCACAGTTGGTTTCAGTTTTGGCTCTTGAGAAGTGTTTTCAGTAAAGGTTTGCCATCAATGACAAAGGGGGAGATTGTTGGCAATTTTGGGTACTTTGGGTACATTGCCTTTGCTCAAGTGTATAAGTTGTCATTGATGTCAAGAAGCTCTTGAAGGAATTTGATTTGATGTCAAATAATTTGTTTTGATGAAGGTTACGGCATGACAGTTTCAAAGGTCTTTTGCAAACCCCAAGTTGGCGGGTTTAGAGATTACAGGTGGATGCATTGGTTTAATGCATTTGGGTCCAGGAGGAAGTATTTATTTAAATAATTAAAAACCTTGTTAAGGTTCCATTTAATTATTTTTAAATAAATAAATTATTATTTGCAATGGGTTCTCCTAATCCATGGCGCAAATGTTTTAAGTTGTGGGCGCTAGCAAAGACCTCCGTCGACGTGTTAAACTCCTCGTCGACGTCAAAGAGCTTATGGTAAATTGCATATAAATCTCCCTCGATGAAAACAAAGATTCATCCCATCCGAATTTTGAAAGGAGTTGCTCGCTGTAAATTCGTCTGTCTTCACTGATTTTCGTGGATCCGCTGTTCGTTTGTCTGCACTCGCCGTTTGTCGAATCCGCCGTAAATTTTATTGTCGTCGTGTCATGGCAGAGGAAAGGAAGGGACTGTGGTTTCATTTTATCCCTGGTGTAGAAGGATCAAGGTTAACAACGTGAGGTTTAAACCTCATCGGGTGCCTTTGGTGCACCGGTAGCGGCTAGGCTATTGGCGCGCTACCCGAACGGGAGGTTCCACGTTCGAATATCGTGAAAGGGTTTTTCGTCGTGAAGTGGACATAGCAGGTGGTGTTAGAATTCATGCGCAAATTTCTCCATAGCGATTTTTGATGTTGGCTAAGGTATTTTCGAAATTAATTTTTGCTAAGTGTTTTTGCGGATGGAGGAAGTTTGTTAGAGGGAAAAACAGACTTAGGAGTTATAAGGAGTTTAAAGCTTGTTTGTATTTTGATAAAAGATTCTTTTTGAAGATGTTGTTGAAATTTCTTATTGCATTCTTATGAGAGATAAATTTTATTTGTGATAAGACTATAAGGGAGAAATAAGGTGTATAAGGGTTAAATCTTTCTTGTAATGTTGAGAGTGCTTTTGGTTGTTTATGGAAATGAAAGCATGATGTTTTAAGGTCAATTGCTTCTTGTGTGAAGTTGTGAAACCTTAAGTGGGCAGCTTTGAGATTGATATTTGCTTTCATTAAATTGGTAATAATCAAGCTATTCTTTACTTGGTTAAAGTGTTGAGCTTACTCCTTTATTGATGATTTGAAAAGTTGTGTGTGCTATTGTGAGTTGAGTTGGTGGATGCTTTTGTTCAAACAATATTGGAGAGAAAAGGAGTTCTACTTGTTTCCTTTTCTAATGTTGATTGTGAAATGCTTCAAGGTTGTGTTTTGAGCTGAATGGTGTTGATTGAACCTTGTTTGATGAGCATTGTTGTTGAAGCCCTAATTGATGGTGAAAAGAACATGAGTATCATTGTTATGTGATTCTTTGCATAGTTGGCAATTGTTGGAGTTTCATGTTCTTGAAAGAAAGCATTCTATCCTATCCATTTCAGATATTGAGTTGAGTTTTTAGATTTGAGATTGAGTTTGAGTTGAGTTTTCAGATTTGAGATTGAGTTTGAGTTGAGTTGATTTGAGTTGAGTTTTGAGATTGGGAGTTGAGTATAGAACATATTGAGTCTCTAACAATTCTCTTTATGCTTCTATGAGTTTGACAAATCACATTGGGTCTCTAACAATTCACCTTGTGATTTCCTACTAAGAAAGTTTTTCTTGGTGAGCTTGTTGAGGTTTTGGACAGGTTTCGGTGGGGACTTGTGAGAAGTTTTGGACAGGTTTCGGTGGGGACTTGTGAGCAGGTTTTGGACAGGTTTCGATGGGGACTTGTGAGCAGGTTTTGGACAGGTTTCGGTGGGGACTTGTGAGCAGTTTTGGACAGGTTTCGATGGGGACTTGTGAGCAGATTTGGACAGGTCCTAGCAGAGGACTTGTGAGCTGAGTTTTGATAGTTCTATCAGAGAACTTGAGGATAGAGGAGCACTAGTTCTTTGAGAAGAACCTGAGGATAGATTTGGCAAGTCTTTGAGAAGGCTTGTGTGTAGAGGATTGATTTGTTCAAGTGTTGGACAGATCTGATAGACAGAGGAAGACTTGTACTAGACCGACTGACTGTGTTTGGTATAGGTTGTTGAGCTGTTGTGGACGTGATCATAGAAGGCAGAGGTCTCTTAGGCTAAGCATTGAGGATAGGAGGTCTTCGATGGAAAGGAGTTCCACGTGCTGGCAAGAGGTAGAGGTAGTTGATCTTCTGAGGGATCATTTCCAGAGCAGAGGGGAAGGTATCTCCTTTGAGAGGCTCATAAATTTAGATTGAGGGGAAGGTATCTCCTTTGAGCAGAGGCTCATAAATTTAGATAGAGGGGAAGGTATCTCCTTTGAGCAGAGGCTCATAAATTCAGATTGAGGGGAAGGTATCTCCTTTGAGCAGAGGCTCATAAATTCTGATTGGGGGAAGGTATCTCCTTTGGGCCGAGGCTCATAAACATTGTAATTGGGAAGGATTCCCAAAGAACTTTGAGATAACTTTTAGAGAAAAGTTTTGTGGACGTAGCCCAACCATTCTGGGTGAACCACGTTAAAATTGGTGTCACTTTGTGGATGATATTGTGCATTGCTTTGATATTGCTTTGGGTATATTGCTTTACTATTTTGAAGTATAAAGGAAAAAGTAAAAAGAGGTCTTATACTGTTCACCCCCCCTCTCAGTATAAGCTTGTGTTCTTCAATTGGTATCAGAGCAGGTGCCTTCGAAAAGTTTAATAGCTTGAAGAAAAAGCTAGTAAAGAACACAATGGATCATTCAAGTAGTAATGCAACACCTATTCTTGATGGGTTAGATTTTGGTCTTTGAAGTGCAAGGATGAATTTTCATCTAATGGCTCTTGGTAATGAGGTATGAAAAGTTATTGAAGATGAGTACACTATTCCTATACATGGTCCTAATTATAAATAAGAAAGGCTCCTACATCACAGCAATTCAAAAGCAATGAATGCAATCCTAAAAGGCTTACAGAAAGCAGATCTCACCAAAGTGATTCACTGCAAGACAGCTAGTGAAATGTGGAAATAGTTGAAGGTGGTTCATACAGGTGATACAAATGTCATAAAATCCAAGTTAAGACACTTCAAAGGTATGTTTGAACAACTCAAGATGAATGATGATGAAAATATTAGTGACTACATGCTTCGTATGGATGAGGTTGTTAACTCCATGAAATACTTAGGTCTTGAGCTTGCTGAAAATGATGTTTGTGATAATATTTTAAGATCTCTTCCTAATAGATTTAGTGAAAAGATTTCTGCTATTGAGGAAGCTAAAGATTTGGATAATTTGAAAAAGGATGAGTTCCATAGTATACTTGCAGCATTTGAGTTGATAACTCAAGTGAAGGTTGATGTCAAGAAAGAGGTAGCTTTCAAGGCTACCAAGGAATCCAAGGGTAAATAGCTTCAAGATAGTGATGAGTCTTCTAGTGATGAAGAGGCATATTACAGCAAGAAAGGCAAGTTCTCTAGAAAACACAAAAGTATGAAAAATATAAGATGTTTCAATTGTGGAAAGTTTGGTCATTATGCTACTAACTATACTGTTCCCAAGAATGAAAGTGATGAAGATAAATAGGATTCTAAGAGCAAGGATTCTGATGAACACAACAATCAAGGAAAGAGGTATTCTCACAAGCACAAGAAGAGTTTCTACCTAGACAAAGCAAGTAAGTGTTCTAGTAGTGATAGTGAAAGTTCTCCAAGTGATAATTAAAATGAGATGTTCATATCAAAAAAAGAGGAAGAACTGAAACATAGATTCATTATCATGAAATGTCTTAGATGTGGAAATTTTGGTCACCTTGAGGATGATTGCACAAATAATGATTTGGTTTCTAGTATGTATGAGGATGCTTCAGAAAACTATAAGGAAGATGCATGTATGGTTTTTGAAAAGGGTAGCACCTCTAGTGATAAGAAATCTAAAAAAGGCTTTGATGATTCAAAAAGCAAACAAATAGAGGAAGATATAGAGGAAGGTGAAGTAGATCTTGAAGGTGAACTTATTAGTGCTCTTAGTGCTTTGAAAAAGGAAATAAATAAGAATGCTAGACTCAAGGATAAGTTAGATGAATGTTGTATGGAGAGAGATGATCTTATAGAAATTCTTGAATTCTCTATAGCTAAGACACAAGAACTCAAGGATGAGTTAGAGTCTAAGGTTCTTGAGTATAGTGAGTTAGAAAAAAAAATGGCTTCTTTGAAAGAGGAAACTAAAGAGTACAAGGATAAGCTTTACAGGTTTCAAGATAGCTCCAAAAAGGTTAAGTCATTCATTAAAGGTCTAAGAAAGACAACAGATAAAACAAGCCTTGGTTTTGTTAAGACACACAAGGAACAAATTGGAGAGTCTAGTAAGAGACTCCAAAAGGAAGAGAGTTATGATGAGAAAAGTACTTCAAAAAAGGATTCCTTGAATGATAGATGCACATAAATAGAAAACATAATTCATAATGAGAAGAAGAAGTTTTCAGGACCCAAGAGGTCAAATAAAAGAAAGTTTCAAGGTAGATGTTTTGCTTGTCACAGGTTTGGTCACATGGCTTCACATTGCATGGCTCAAGTGAAGAAGGTAAATGACAATTTTAGAAGTGCTAGTTTCTTTCAAGGGTATTGCTACTCTTGTAAATAGTTTGGGCATAATGCAGTCTATTGCAAGGTAAATAACAGGAACAGGTTTGATCAGAATAGTTTTGGTCAGAACAGGTTTGGTCAGAAAAGGTGGATTCAAAGATTAGGTTTACCTTAGAGAAACAACATCGTCAAGTGTTTCAAGTGCAATAATGAAGGTCACATAATCAGACAGTGTAGAGCTGAAATTCCAAAATACAGGAACAGGAATAGTGGCATGATCAGGTCCAAGGATCAAGACATGGACAAGAACAGGGATGAGAACAAGAACAAGAATAGTGACAAGAACAGGAATATGGACAAAGAGTTCAATAGAAGGCTTGAGAAGAAAGTTACAGACACTGATAATGATCAGTGCCTAATGGGAGTTTTACTCCCACCCCAGAATTAATCACCTCATTAGGAGGTGGGGGAGGGACTAAGCTAAGAGTCTCATTCTTAGTCCCAAGCCCCAAAGGTGGCCCTTTGCCATTGATGACAAAGGGGGAGAGATATGAGTAAGGGGGAGAGCTTCAAAGTGAAGAGGAAAGCTTCAAGTTAGGGGGAGCAAAAATTCAAAGTAATATTCTCAGTTGTGGGCACAGTTTCTCAGTTGTTAGCATAGTTGGTTTTAGTTTTGGCTCTTGAGAAGTGTTTTCAGTAAAGGTTTGCCATCAATGACAAAGGGGGAGATATTTGGCAATTTTGGGTACTTTGGGTACATTGCCTTTATTGAGTTGAGTTTTCGATATTGAGTTGAGTTTTTAGATTTGAGATTGAGTTTGAGTTGAGTTTTCATATTTGAGATTGAGTTTGAGCTGAGTTGATTTGAGTTGAGTTTTGAGATTGGGAGTTGAGTATAGAACATATTGAGTCTCTAACAATTCTATTTATGATTCTATGAGTTTGACAAATCACATTGGGTCTCTAACAATTCACCTTGTGATTTCCTACTAAGAAAGTTTTTCTTAGTGAGCTTGCTGAGGTTTTGGACAGGTTTCGGTGGGGACTTGTGAGCAATTTTGGACAGGTTCTGGTGGGGACTTGTGAGTAGGTTTTGGACAGGTTTCGATGGGGACTTGTGAGAAAGTTTTGGATAGGTTTCGGTGGGGACTTGTGAGCAATTTTGGACAAGTTTCAATGGGGACTTGTGAGCATATTTGGATAGGTCCTAGCAGAGGACTTGTGAGCTGAGTTTTGATAGTTCTATCAGAGAACTTGAGGGTAGAGGAGCACTAGTTCTTTGAGAAGAACCTGAGGACATATTTGGCAAGTCTTTGAGAAGGCTTGTGTGCAAAGGATTGATTTGTTCAAGTGTTGGACAGATCCGACGCAGCGAGGAAGACTTGTACTAGACTGACTGACTGTGTTTGGTATAGGTTGCTGAGCTGTTGTGGACGTGATCATAGAAGGCAAAGGTATCTTAGGCTAAGCATTGAGGATAGGAGGTCTTCGATGGAAAGGATTTCCACGTGCTGGCAAGAGGTAGAGGCAGTTGATCTTTTGAGGGATCATTTCCAGAGTAGAGGGGAAGGTATCTCCTTTGAGCAGAGGCTCATAAATTCAGATTGAGGGGAAGGTATCTCCTTTGAGCAGAGGCTCATAAATTTAGATAGAGGGGAAGGTATCTCCTTTGAGCAGAGGCTCATAAATTCAAATTGAGGGGAAGGTATATCCTTTGAGCAGAGGCTCATAAATTCAAATTGGGGGAAGGTATCTCCTTTGATCAGAGGCTCATAAATTCTGATTGGGGGAAGGTATCTCCTTTGGGTCGAGGCTCATAAACATTGTAATTGGGAAGGATTCCCAAAGAACTTTGAGATAACTTTTAGAGAAAATTTTTGTGGACGTAGCCCAGCCATTCTGGGTGAACCACGTTAAAATTGGTGTCACTTTGTGGATGATATTATGCATTGCTTTGATATTGCTTTGGGTATATTGCTTTACTGTTTTGAAGTATAAAAGAAAAAGTAAAAAGAGGTCTTATACTGTTCACCCCCCCTCTCAGTATAAGCTTGTGTTCTTCATATTGAGAGTAGAACATATTGAGTCTCTAACAATTCTTTTTATGCTTCTATGATATTTGGACAAGTTCTATGTGAGTTTGTTGAGCATATTTGAACAAGTTATGTGTGAGCTTGTTGAGAATACTTGGACTAGTTCTGTGTGAGCTTGTTGAGCAGATTTGACAAGTTCTATGTGATCTTTTTAAGAATATTTGAACAGGTTTTGAGTGGACCTTTTATGCATATTTGAGTAGGTTCTGAGTGGACTAATTGAGTAGATTTAGGCAGGTTTTGAGTGGACCTGTTTAGCAGATTTTAGTAGGTTCTAAGTGGACCTAATGAGCATATTTGGATAGGTTCTGAGTGGACTCGTTGAGCAGATTTGAGTAGGTTCTGAGTGGACTTATTGAGCATATTTGAGTAGGTTCTAAGTGGACCTGTTGAGCATATTTGAGCAGATTTTGAGTGGACCTATTGAGAAAATTTGTGCTAGATCGACTAGACTGTGTTTAGTGCACACTTGAGTGAGCTTGTTGATTAGACTTGTGCTAAACTGACTGAATTGTGTTTAATGTAGAGTTGAATATATTTGTGATAGATCGACTGGACTGTGTTTAGTGTAGATTTGAGATAGAGCTTTGGAGGTGATAGAGCATATAGGACAATAGTCTCTAGTGGATAGAGATCCATCATCCAGGGAAGTGAGGACAGGTCTTCTAAGTGGAGATACAAATCTTCAGTGGAGAGAGATCCATAATCCAGTGTAGTGGAGGCAGTAGTATTCTAGAGGATCACCAGCTAGAGTAGAGGAGAAGGAGTTCTCCTATGGATAGAGATCCACAAACTAGATTCAAGGGATCAAAATCTCCTTTGGGAAGAGGTCTATAAATATTATAATTGGTAAGGATTCCCAAGAGATTGATTGAGAAAATTTTAGTGAAAGATATTCTCTATGGAGTAGCCCACATTGGGTGAACCACATAAATTGTGGTGTCTATTATATGTGGTATTTTATGCATTGCTTTGATTACTACTATTGATACTACTATATATACACTACATAATATTGATTTGGAAATAAAAGCAAAGAGTACTCTTATACTGTTCACCCCCTATCAGTATAAGCTTGTGTTCTTCAATTGGTATCAGAGCAGGTACCTTCATAATATTTTAATAGCTTGAAGGAAAAGCTAACAATAACACAGTGGATCTTAAGGAGGTGTCCTCAACTAACTCAACACCAGTATTTGATGGAAATGACTACATGTATTGGAGTATGATGATGAGGATCTACCTAATGGTACTTGGCAATGAAGTTTGGGATGCAATGGAATTTGGATATGATCCAGCAATCAATCCTCCTACATATAAGGAAGGTAATATTCTACAACACTATAATTCAAAAGAAATGAATGTACTATAATTTAGAAAAATCAAAGGCTAAGGAAAAGAGGTTCAAGGATAATTTAGAAGCAAAGATCTTAGAATGTGAGAAGTTAGCACAAGAATTGGCACTACTAAAAGAAGATTTAGAGGACTTCAAAATAAATATGAATGGATTTAAAAATAGCTCAAAGAACTTGGATAAGTTCATCAAGACACAAAAGTCTACATCAAGTAAAACATGTCTTGGTTTTGAACAAGTTCAAAAGAAACAGGAAGGAGAGTCAACTTCAAGTTCTAGAGAAGATACTTCAAAAGAAGATAGTGTAAAAGAAATTGAGACATCAGAGGATGGGTTGGATAATAGTGAATTCAAAAAAATAAGAACAGTGCACAAAGAAGATACAGATGGAACAACAATCAAAATAGGAGACCAATGAGATCAAGACAAGGAAGCTTCAATGGAAGATGTTTTTCATATCACAGGTTTGGGCACATGGCTTCACAGTGTGGGACACATAAAATATAGGAATATGGGAATGGACAGTCTTTCCATGGGTATTGCTACTCATATAATCAGTCTGGTCATAAGGCAATGAATTGCAGGGTTCATGACAGAAGAGGATATGGCTTCACTAGGATAATCCTAATACATTTGCACCTCAAATGAATAATAACATTAAGGGTTATAAGTGCAATAATGATGGTCATACAAAAAAGTGGTGTAGATAAAAAATTCCAGAGATAAGTATGAATAGGAACTTGAACATAAATAGGAATAGAAATAGGAATATGGATATGAACACGAATAGGAACGGGAACAGGAATAGGAACATGACATGAATGTGAACATAAATGGGAACAGGAACATGGATGTGAACAGGAACATGAACAGGAATGTGGATGTGAATAGGAAAATGAATTATGACATGGATAGGAACATAAACACGGATAGAAATAGTCAAAGGATTCAAAAAATTCATAAAATAAGAGAAGAGGATAAAGGTAAAGAATAGTTCTTTCTGGGAGTAGAAATACTCCCACCCAATAATTAACCACCTTAACAAAATGTGGGGGAGGGGCTAAGCTAAGAGGGTCATTCTTAGCCCCAAGCCCCAAAGGTGACCCTTTTCCATTGATATCAAAGGGGGGGAGATTTGATATTTGAGAGAGCATTCATCCACGGGGAGTAGCACAAAAGAAGAAGTCAAGTTTTCGATAAAAAATTTTTGGGTTGCGATCAATGACAAAGGGGGAGATTGTTGGACATTTTGAGTCCTAAAAGTTAAAATTGTCATTGATGTCAAGAAATGAAGTCAACATTAATATCAAGATTTTTCATCAAGAAACAAAGTTGTCAAAGTTTTTATTTGATATCTAGGAAGAAGGCCAAAGGATTTAGTGCAAAGTTAAAAAGGAGATATAATATTTTTTATAAATTATTTAAATTCAATAAGAATTTAAATTTTATAAATAAATATTATTTACACCATGGAACGCAATGTAAAGGAAGGGTTTAAAAATTAAATATTATAATTATAATTTATAAAATTTAAATTCTTTAGAATTTAAAATATTTATAAATTATAATTAATGCTGACATCATCCAATTTAATAAAGCACCTTGTATAAATTATAAAGTGTTTATAAAGGCGCCGACATCGTTGAAAGAAGGAAGCACCGACGTTGAAGGAAATAAATATTTGTGTATATAAGGTGGCCTCCAAAGACATTATTGCTCATTCCTTGAATGATTGATATGCGCCAAGGTTAAAACTTCGTTTGCGATTTCGAAATGTTCGTTGAGGAAGAAGACAAAAAATATTTTTGTCTTAAGTGCCAAGGATAAGGTGAAGGGGTTGGAGTTTTCTAAGAACGTTGGACATGGTGGTTGAAGTGGCTGAGTCCAAATTGCGAAAGTGTTGGAGTAAGCAAGTGCCTGCGTTCGAAACCCGTTGGTGGTAAGCGTCAAAAGGAAAATATTTTTGTGCATTTTTGTTGGGTGCAAAGGTTAAAGTGAAGGTAGAGCCTTTTGCATCTTAAATGTGCATGTACTGCACGTGGTCATGGAGCCCACGGATAGGTTTCTTACAGAGGTAGAAGTTACGGGGTCGAAACCCGTCGATGGCCAAGGTAAAACTTTTGATTAATTTTATTGCCTAATGTTTTAATAAAAGAGTGTTTGGAGATATAAGGGTTGCTAGTGGATTTGTTTACAAAGAGCATTTGTTGAATAGTGGTGGTAGTTAAAAATTATCACTTGGAGTAATAAGGAAGTTTTGGTTTTAATTATTTTTGATAAAGTCTTAAATTACTATATTGGCATATTGAAGTATTAATACTTTTGAGTGTTGTTTAATTTTAATAAAAGGTATTTTGTGTTAAAGAATATTATAGTGAAGGTATTGAATATTATTTGAGTTGGAGTGATAAGGTGTAATTTTGATATCATATTGCATTGTGTTTTGTTGAGGAAATTATTATCTTCTAACTCTTATTGAGATTGGCAAAGAAGTAATTGTGAGTGTGGCAAATTTGTGAGATCAACTCCTTGTCAAGAAAAAAGGTATGGGAAAATTATTTCTTGGTTGAGTTGATTGATTGCTTACTAGAAAATAAAGTTTGGAGTGAAAATGATTTGATTAGGGTTTCCTTTTCAAAAGTGCTTGAGTTAATGCTTCAAGGTTTTCTGTAATTATGAGTTGTGATTAAAACCTTATTTAATAAGCATTGTTGTTGAAACCATTGGATTGTGTAAAGAACTTGAGTTAGGATTTTGAAGAGAACATGAGTATCATTGTTATGTGAATATTGAGTTATAAGCATTGTTGTTGAAGTGAGTTGTTGTGCAAAGAACTTGAACTAGGGTTTTGAAAAGAACATGAGTATCATTGTTATGTGAGATTTGTTGTTGAGCAATTGTTGGAAATATTTTGAGTTGATTGATATATGATTGGACTAGAGTTTATGAGAAAGGGGATTTTTATTAAGTAATTGGTTGAGTTGAGTTGGTTGAGCCTAGTCAAGTGGTTGTATAAAGTGATTGTTCAAGTTCCATAAAACAAACTATTCTATATTCTGACTTGAGTTGTGAAAGTGATTGTGCATTGAGAGTAGAACATATTGAGTCTCTAACAATTCTCTTTATTCTTCTATGAGATTAATAAAATTGAGAAAGTGATTGTGCATTGAGATTAGAACTTATTGAGTCTTTAACAATTCTCTTTATGCTTCTATGAGATTGAGACAATTGTGAAAGTGATTGTGCAGTGAGAGTAGAACATATTGAGTCTCTAACAATTTTCTTTATGCTTCTATGATATTTGGACAAGTTCTATGTGAGCTTGTTGAGAATATCTAGACAAGTTTTGTGTGAGCTTGTTGAGCAAATTTGGACTAGTTTTGTGTGATCTTGTTGAGAAAATTTGACAAGTTTTGTGTGAGCTTGTTGAGCAGATTTGGATAGGTTCTGAGTGGACCTATTGAGCATATTTGAGCAGGTTCTGAGTGGACCTATTGAGAATATTTGGATAGGTTTTGAGTGGACCTGTTGAGCATATTTGAGCAGGTTCTGAGTGGAATTATTAAGCAAATTTGAGAAGGTTCTGAGTGGACTTTTTCAGAAGATTTGATCAGGATCTGAGTGGACCTATTGATTAGATTTGTGCTAGACCGACTGGACTATGTTTAGTGTATAATTATGCTAAATCGATTGAACTATGTTTGGTGTAGAGTTGAAAATATTTGTGCTAGACCGACTAGACTATGTTTAGTGTAGATTTGAGACAAAGCTTTGGAGGTGAAATAGCAGAGAGTATAGTAGTCTCCAGTGGATAGAGATCCATCAACCAGGGCAGTGAGGATAGGTCTTCTAAGTGGGTACAAGAGTCTTAAATGGAGAGATATCCACAAGCTAGTGCAGTGGAGGTAGTAATCTTCTAGAGGATCACCAGCCATATCAGAGGAGTTCTCATGTGAATAGAGATCTACAAACCATATTTAGGGGATCAACATCTCCTTTGGATAGAGGTCCATAAATATTGTAATTGGGAAGGATTCCCAAGAGATTTATTGAGAAAATTTTAGTGAAATATTTTCTTTGTGGAGTAGCCCACATTGGGTGAACCATGTAAATTATGGTGTCTCTATTGTGTGTGGTGTTTTATGCATTGCTTTGATTACTGCTATTGATACTGCTATCTATACACTGCATAATATTGATTTGGAAATAAAAGTAAAAAGTACTCTTGTACTTTTCACCCCCCCTCTCAGTATAAGCTTGTGTTATTCAAATTAATTTCATCAAAGAAGGATAATTTATTTATTATATCAAAGGCTACTATAGCTACAAAGTTGGTCATCCAAATTATTCCATCTTGAGGTTTAAGGTAACATAAAAATAATTCTTTCATCATTTGAAATTCATATTTAGAGATAGGTTTTAATCTTCTACTTCATGCTTAAAGTAGGATTTAATGCAAGATAAAACTTGTTTAAAATATACTTAATAAAGGAAGATAAAATCTACCTAAATTCCTCCCAAATAAAAGGAATTAAGGCATTACATTGTGGTCATATGAGGGCCAATTCACATTTGTATTTCTTTAAGTTTTATGAACAATCATTAATATAACATGGTAAAATAAACCAACACATGCCCCTTGTTAACAGTTACTTGCAATCACTAAGGTGTTCCCAGCACTTATTTACACATCTTCACAAATATTATTAATACACGTGCAATACTTACATAGCGAAACCTTGGAGAAGTTGTTTTCATTTTTAAATTCTTTTCAAGAGAGATTTTTATGATAAAAATCCTAAGGGTGGGTGTGTTTTTGCAATTGGGAAAAATTACCACTCAACAGTTAGGTATTTCCCAACATCAAGTCAGCTAACTGACCTACCACCTATACTACTTTTGGTTGTTGTCTTCATCCTGGTATTTTGAGACATAGTTCTCTAATGGATTTCATATAAATGGGCACGTATCTAATAACTTGATATAGGGGAATCAAGATAGTAAGGTTTTTTAACCCTTCCATTCTATCAAATTTTGGTTGCACTCTTCCTTGTTTCTTGTAGTCTTTTAGGAAAAAGTGAGATCCCTTCATTATTTATTTATTTAGTAGTATGTTTTTCTTCTTCATCCTCCTCTACTGAAGGTGTCTGTTGTACTCCTACTTCTACTTCTACCTCCTCCACTATCAGAGGTGTTTGGTCTACTCCTACTTCTCTACCTAATTTAAGCTATATTGGGCTACAATATATCTTTTCTATAATAATATGGTACATTGGGTACATCCTCATGTGTACATAATAAGCTATGGGGTTTGTATTATTTCTAGAATTTGGATTTGGTTGTACCGATAGCTATTGTGATGTAGAATCATATGGTGTTGGCAAATTGGGATGCGATGATGGTTTTGTTGTTGTCTATGGAGATGAACTCCACGTATTAAAATTCCTCCACTCCATGCCATATTGCTGGTATGGCATCTATGGATATGTTGTATAGGGAGAAGGGCATTGGGCAATGTTCATCCAAGGTGGTTGACCCCACCAATCCATTTTGGGTGTTTGGTCTTTCCCTTGGTTCATAAAATTAGACCCACCATATGGTGATGCTATCCTTGACATTCCACCTCCCATGGGAGGTTGTTGCCAATTTATTCTTTTCCCCATGAAATATGTTTTAGATACTTTTGGTTCTTCTTTTAAGGTTGCTAATTTTGGGAACAACCTTATTTTATGGTCCATTTGACAAATTCCACATACTTGAACCTTGTATTTTGAACACTCATTTTTCATGTATTTTGAACCTTGTATTTTGAACACTTATTTTTTAAGGTTGCATCATCTAGTGTGGAAGGGAAAAGCTTTAATTTTTGGGCACCTATTTTATAATAAAAGGATCTGTATAAAACATCAAATTTGAAAATAAACATATGGGGATCTTCTTTTGGTAGTCCTATAAAAGTAGAGAGGTGTACAGGAGAAATTATCTTTATTTTAGTTTCTTCCCTAGGTTATTTAATTGAAAATTGAAAGCCTGTGGAGGCTTCTTCATTTTTAACCATTTATATTCATGTGGGTTCAATTGTTTCTATGGTAGCTAAAAGAGCATCACACTTTTTATTTTTGTCTTCTAGTAATATTTTCATATCAATGTCTAAAATAGTTTCCTCTTTGAGTGATTTCCACCTACGAGTATTCAATAAATATTGAAACTAGATACAGTTTTGGTTTGGTCCACTATTTGTACCATATATCAGATTAATGTGCCAGGGTGAATCAAGTGGAGATGATTGTATTTATTCAAGAATTTTTTATATTCTTTGTTGGATATTTCTAGAATAGCCTATATTGGTGGTTCTGGAGAAAATTCTAATCTTCTAATAAAACGTATGTTGATTCCTCTTGGTATTACTGGAATTATGCATTTTAGGTAGGTAATCTACGAGTAAGGTAGTCTAAACGTGTACTTTTAGGTTGACTAACCTATGAAACCTAAAAACTATAGTTTTGGCACTCTCCAACAACAACACCAAAATGACAAGCATAAAATGGTGTTCTATAAAAGGGTCAAATCCTATCTACTCATGTCAATCTGAGAGTTCATAAACTTGTGAGATAATGTGCAAAATATATGCTTGTAGTATGGAGGATGATTCCTTCTATACCTAATGGTTTGGTAGGGGAAATATTTTTTATTAATTTTTAGTTCAACCCAAACCCCATAAAACTAATGATTTAAACAAATCAAATAAAATAATGCAGGAAAATAAATTTGTACAGGAAAAAAATAATTAACACACTTGCAGAAATAAAATAAATGAAATGCATATTGAATTAATGCTATGGAAAATAAATAAATTTGCATACAACTGAAATAAATTGTGTAAATTAAATAAAGCATGCACACTAAAAATTAGAAATAACAAAAATTAAAGGAAACAGGGGAGGATTACTACCTAAAGTGGGCTTGAGCTCCCACAAATAATCCACCCAGCTAGATACAAATAAAAAACCTCTTAATTTACTGAGCCTCTCAAGCTTTTGATTAATGAAAAATAATTACAGTGCATTCGTAAAAAAAATTACATTCAATGCCTAAGGATCTTCTTTTTAGGGTTGCCCTACATTTTTATACAAGATGCAAGCAATGTCTGTTACAACTATGTGAAACCAAAAGTCTAAACTAATTATGTTTATTGATCTTGTTACAATTATTGTGGATGTAGCTATGTCTTTCACTAAAAATAGTTACAGTCATTCTACGAAATCGAGCAATTGTGATTGATAACGATGCTACTCTAGAATGTAAAATGAATTCTATCATTTTTCCAAAAATCGTACAATCAATGGTCAACATTATGGTAGTCGAGATACATGCACTTTTTGTGGGAGAGTAGGCACAATATTTTTGTTGAGGATAGGCACTAAGTCATTGGCACACATGCACTCTACCTTTTGGTTGGGTGTGTACACGTTCTAAACTTCGTGAGATATAGGCGCTATACTCTTGGTAGAGTGTAGACGCCTTCCTCAGTCAACAAAATGTAGACGCCTACCTAAACTTAGGATATAGGCACCTTTCCTATGGGTAGTAAGCACCCTACATGAGCTCAATGTGTAGGCACATATTATTTGTGGTAAGTAGATGCCCTACCCTATGTGGGATATAAGTGCCTTCTATATTTGTATAAATCACCTTTATAACACCTTCATTCCTTTGAAATAATATTTCATTCATGTAATTCTAGGTTTGTACAAGACCTTGACTCAGAATTATAAAATAATGATAAAAAACCTGTAGCCACACACACATACAAATGAAAACATCGATCAAGTATAAATATTACATTTTATCATTAATCATGCACAATAGTCATACAAAAATAAATCTCTACTGTTAATTATACCAGTAGAGTGCCCACGCAAACGTGAATAAAATGAGCATTTTTTGTGCTCATAGGGCTATGATAGATTTCCTCATATGCTCCACCATATTGAAAGATCCAATAAAAGGGTATTTTGAAATGGTATTTGAGGATATTAAAATCCTAGCCCTTCTTGAAGGTGGCCTCGATGGATTTGAAATAGGTTGCTTTCAAGGCTTAAGGGTTGCTCTTGTGATTTTTGGAACTACTTGGACCTAATTCTCTACTATAGCTTGTGTTGGGACAGTACTTCAATCATTCACTTTCCTTCTTTAGGGTCTAGTATTTGTTAGACTAGATACCCCCTACTCCTCAATGACCCTTCTCTTGGCCTTGGTTTTATATTATGAGCAAACTTGTGACCTCCTTGAGCTTGAGGGGCCTACTTAATATGATATAACACATACTTGCACTTCATGCTAGGTAACAAAGGTTTAATTCGAGGATGACAAATCAACAATTGATGGTATGGTTAGAGGCTAAGAGGTGGGTTCCAAACTTAGTGTCTATACTTTTGATTGAGAAGGATATGCAACATTATAGTTGGAAGGAGTTGTCCTAACTACTTGAGATTTAGTTTTGATATAATCGTCGAAAGGGAGATAGACGAGAGTAGGATAATAACAACCACTATGATCCTCAATGTAATTAATTTGGATGGCAACTAAGTCCCTAGCTAAGCTTATAGGTGTTTGTTGGAGTAGTACTGACACATGTACTATTTTCTAAGTCAAATCCTATGAATAACTAGGATTTCTATTGGTAAAAAATTGAGTCTTATGATATCCAACTAAAGGTAGTTAGACATTTAGGTTTCTCTATTTGAAAATATCCTTTTATAACTTTGGTAGGGAAGCCTTTGATAATTATGCTACCTCTTCAAATTTATTATATCATTACAAAATTTCTCATCATATTATACAACTCATCAATATTAGAAGTAAAAGGAGCAAGAATCTAAGGTTACTTTGGGCTCATGACTGGGATAGTCAAACTAGTGGTAAATTATACAATTGGAGAGGGATGATATAAGGGCTAAATGAAAGGAAACAGTGGTGAAGGTGGTCTTAGAGCTAGCATTCCTATTTAGATTAGATATTTTTTAGCCTGGATGGCTATATTATAGGTCTCTAGTAGTGATTTCCCATCCTTAGACTTGACCATCATGGTAATTTTAGAATTAAAATATTTTAGATAGTAAATAAATGCAATACCTAGAGGTGGTCAAATTTCATCTAGAAAAACTTGTAGAATCAAAAATTGAAATCGTCTATTACTTCTATAGATACCCTCTTGATGGTTGTGATTTGCTCTAAGAGAGATGCTCCATATATCTTCTCTTTGAATCTACTTATCAAGAGTTCCTCCAACTAGTCCTAGCTTCTAACTGATTATGGGTTGAGGTTGAAATATCATTTATGATATCTCCCTTAAAAAGAAGGTGTCAATAGCCTTAGAGCTATATCTTAATTTTTAATGAAGTGTACAACACACAAGATCACAAGGTGATGCAAATGCTCCATCATGATGATAACATCCTCTCCCAAGAAATAAGTTAGGGACTTGAGCACTAAGGTGGAGATTGGGTTTCATACATCAAGTGGAGTTGGTGGGATCAAGGGAACTTTATTGTTCCACACTAAAAAATTTTGAGGAGGATGGTTTAGCAAGTTTGTCATGTTGCACCATCAATTCCTCCTTTAGTTTAGTGATAGCACTAATTATTGATGATTGGCTTAGGTGAGGTCTCTAGTTAAAGGCCTTTTTCTCATATAACTCTAGGACCTTTCCTTGAGAACAAAGTTTCTAGGTGGGGATATAGAGCTTCAAAAATCTCATGAGACATAGAATTACACCAAAATATTGATCTATATTTTGTTGGATGACTTCTTCAAATTATTTCTATTTTTAGCAAATTTTTCAGGTGAATTTCTCAATGTTTTACTTCAAGTAGATTGAATATGAACTTCACTTGGATCACATTTGGGTTTATTCTTTTAGCTTTATGGGATAAAAATAGAATCTTGTCTCATCAGGTGTGCAAGATAAGTTATTATCTCAAATCATACCCGCTTGTTGATAGGAATATCAACATGCCTGGGACACCTACAACTCACATAGAGTGACATAGCAGGAATTGTAGGTGAAAGGACCATTTATAGGGCAACCTCTAGGGGTTTTAATTGAGACTAGATACTTATCAGATTGAATCCTTCGCATTTGAAGGCATTCACAAGCTAAGATCTAATTTTCTAAGGGGGATTTATAGGGAAAAGGAATTGCAATAAAAGTAAAAAATACAGGAAAGTAAATTGTGAAGAAAGTTAAACCTACACTATGGGGAAATGTGCCTAGAATTAAATTTTTCCCTTTAAAATACAAAAAGTGACTATAGATGAACATGAGAACCACTATCTAATAACTATAATAAACACACTAAATTTTGCACAACTAGGAACTAGAAACACATCAAATAAGGAGGACTAAGCAAAATTAATCACGACTTCCATTAACATGCTAGAAATGATTACAAGGCATGCATCCTAAAGAGGCTCAATGCTCATTAGAAAATAGCTCAAGTTTCAAGCTTTGCTTATTAAAACCGGGATGAGGAAGGTAAAATGAAGATCCCACAAGGCTAGATAATAAGCATGAGTAGATAGATCCCAATACCTTTGTAATGCAATTTTAAACCTATTTATAAGACATGAGGAGGGTCCTTTCCCTTTGAAAATATATGTAGAAGGTTTGTAAATTCTACTATAACTTACAGCAAAAAATCTTCTAAAATTAAAATTAGCAACTTCAAGGTCTTTGGATAGAGGGCCATAGATGCTAGGAGTTGATAGGCCTTTAGTTGACAAATCGTTGTTGACATGTCTTGTTGCTAGTACACTAGGGATGGTTGTGACATAAAGTACTCACCATGTTTCACTTGGAATTTATTGCTTGTTGATGTAGTAGGCAAGGACTTATTAACAAGTAAAAATTAACAATGTAGACTCACCCTTCTTAACAAACAAAATTTGATAATGTAGACTCATGCATATGATGGGTAATCATCACAACTTCCACATGGTTGGAATGGTAGGTGTTCTCTTAAATTCCCTTTTTGTCTTTTTTCTTCTATATGCATGTGGTTGCCACGTATCCTCGGATGAGTTGGAACCTCCTTTGACCAATGGTAAGCCTTATTTTTTTGGGTGTTGGTGTATTTCTCTTCAAGATACCGACTGATCGCCATGTATCTGGATTTGGATATTATAAAGGCATTTTCTTTCTTTTCATGCTCTCTTTTGTTAGAAGGATTATATAGACCATTAGATGCAAGATCAATGACCCACAAGCTTTAATGCCCTTAATGTTGTTGGCTTGGGGTAGAATATAGAAGTCGACCATCTATGAAAGATCTAACAATCGACATGACTTTAGATTTGTCTGCCTTCTTATTGAAGTCCTTTCCTTTTGACCTAGGGTGGGAGGCACCTTTTGATTGCCTTATATATTTTATCCTGCTTTCAATAGAGCTTTCGAGTGAAGTGGGGGCTATAGGGAAAATTTCCCTACACTATATTTATGGATGGAAGGTAGACTAGATAGGTGTGAATATTTTCTTTCTTCATGGAAATATTTAGTAGGAGATTTATTTAAGAAAACCACCTAGTTTTGATCTTGATAGGCCTACTTTTTTTGTGTGTAGTCTAAAGAAGTCCTTATATGAGCTTAAGCAAGCTTCTTATGCTTGGTACGATAACTGTTGGATTTAACATTACTTTGAAAAATAAACAAAGTCAACATATTACCCATAATTAAAGAATAACTCATAGATAATCATAATGCAATATGATGGGCATCCATAAACACCAACTAAACTCACTAAAGCAAGAATAGATACTTAATACCAATGATGAAATGGTTGGTCTTAAGGTTATATATACTTAAAAAATATTTGACCTTAGGTCAATGTTAAAGAAACAACCTTAAGGTTTATTAATAAAATATTACAATAAATCCCCTATATAAGGTGTACAAGGGCCCATAAGGTTGTACAAAAAATCTAATACAAAATTTGGTCATGGACTCAAGTAAAGGTTAATACCATATATTCCAAAAACAAGGTTTATTATTATTTTTTAGTTGTATATTTGTGAATGTGAGGTAAATCGTGGTGTCTAGATCAAGCATTATGATGGTTTGATTTTAGTGATCTTGTTGTATGTTGATGATATTCTCTTGATAAAAAGCTTAACATAATTAATCTATGAGAAGCAACCATGGCTTCATAACACTTTTGAGATCATAGATTTGGGTTTCTTTTATTATTTCTTGGGGATTTATATCAACTAGTCACCTTCTAGGATCACCATTCCTTAGCTTATATTTTTAAAATCAAGCATAGTATACAAAAGCATTCCATATATTTGAAATCAAATGCTTCTTATTATAACCTTTACAAGAAAAATAAATGTAACATGGATATTCCCATAGAAGACCCAAGAAAATTTTTAAAAATCTCCTTTGATTCCTTGCTATAATCCTATCATCAATGTTTTAGGAAGAAAATTTAGGAAGAAAGTTGTTTTAGAAAATAAAAATATCAAGGTTTAGTTCATGCATGATTGCCAACACTCAATCCATGCTTAGGTGGACTGTAGAGAGGCATTTAATATTTCATCCACTAATTTTGTTCTCCCAAAATCCTCATGTCTAAAACCTCAAAAATAGATGTCCAAAATGAAGAGTTTAAAATATGGTTCAAGGATCACCCTAATAAAAGTACCAAGGAGTATTTTAAGTTAATATTGAAGTTGAGTGCCAATGCCATGGTGGAGAAGAGGTTGGGGGATACATCCTAAGGCTTACACAAAAAACTAGCTAAACAAAAGACTAGGCCACCCTAACATTCATTTCCAAATAGAAGGAATTGAAGGAACCAGGTTAAATTACACACACACTCACACATGTTGCAGTAAAAATTTATGCATTGAAAATGAAATCCTTTTCAAATCAACAAACATCCATAATTTTATAATGCAAAAAATATCCATACATTGGAAATGTAGCTACTAGGCGGTGTTTATTCATATTTTTGCTTCTCTAACTAGTTGTTTAATTTATTGATCACCCTCTCTCTAGTAATGTCCTTACTAGCTCTTTCTAGTGGAGCATTACCCAATCAACACTTAAACATATTCAAATATCCACCTTCTGGATGGGAGGTCCCTCAAATAGTGATCTGTCACCTCCTCTGGTCCAATGGTTATTATTGCATAAATAGCTCATGGTTGATCTACTATGTCTACTTTTGTTTGATAATTTTGGTTTAATGGTTCTACCTAGCATAGAATTTGGGGTGTGATTTTTTATCCTTCCATTTTTTAATGTGAATTAGTATACCATATTTCTTTTCTAAAGTAATATAATTGTTACACTTTTTCATCAAAAACTTATAAAAATTAAATATACAAATTTCAAAATATTGAGTTAGTTGTGCCATGTCATCAATTATTTTCTATATATAAATGGAAAAATTGAGAGAATATAGGATTTCAAATTAAATCATGCTTATAATAAATTGTCTAAAGGGATTGTACACTATGTTTGCAACCATGTATTGGATAATAAAATCCTATCCAATATTTCTATTATTTTAGTTTTCTTAAAGCATATATTATCCCATGTATATTGAAATCTTGAAGATATATCATCCAAAGGTCATTTGAATTCATAAATAAAGTAAAATATTGCATTTATTTAGACCATTTAGGAACACCACTCTTGTTTTCTAAAGGACATAGAACTATATTGAAGTCTCCCCCTAATAATCCATAGATCATAATTATGAATCATCATTGTATTTGAAAAAAATATGTTATATTCCTTCTAACATATTTCACAAGGAATAACTATAGTTGGAGCATATATATTTACATCCCTACCATTGATATTCTCTTTCTTTCAAAATAAACCAATAACTTGATTACTTTTTGCTTCTAACAATTGTCCATCTCATATGTGTTTGTCACATATTCTCATAATACCTCTAGAAGCTCCTATAAAACCAAACAATCCCTCATCTTCAAAATATTTTTGAATCTTTACATTTCTCATTACTTATTTTTGTTTCTTGTATTAAAATAAACTTAGGATAAAAAACTTATTAATTTCTTAATAACTAATTTTTCACAGATCATATTCATATCCCTAATATTCCACTATATTGTTTTCATCATCACTTTTTATTTTTATTTGTAGGCCTAACCCGCTTCTTGTTAACACATGTGATATTTGTTTTTGGTCTCCCAAATCAATATCCCTCTAAGTTTCCTTTTGTCTTTTTCCTTGCTCTGAGGATCCGACAAACCAACACTTTCATCTTCATCAATATCTTCTACTTGTCAATATTTTTCATAACAAGACATCTTCTAAAAATTTATGTTGTCCAGGAAAATTTGAAGTGCAAGGAATAGTTTTAAACACTTTCTTCTTTATGTTTGATGAAGAACCAAATTTGGAAAAATAACAACTAACAATTTCATTCATGAAAGTTGCTTAAATAGATCTTTCCAAAATGGAATATGCTAATAAATTATTAACCATAGACTACAATTGAGTTGAGTTGCTAACAAAGTTATCTATGACTAAGCTAATCAAACTCCTAACAAATGACCATGTCATCCATATATATGGACTTCTTGTATTTTGTCAACATTTACAAGTTGAATATTATTTGCAATTTGATTTCTTAGTCTTAGGACTTTAGACTTTAGAAAATAATAAAATAAACTAAGTCTAACTATACCTAAGAAATGATATCCTCATCATACCTCCCCACAATAGAAGCATTGGGATCCAATGCTTTTACAATAAAAGGGACATGTTGAGAGATAGAATACTAAAAATAAATCCCACCAAGAGGATGGAGTGGAAGCTAAGATGGTACATCATCAAGTGTTTGAACTAAGTCACTGAGTCCACGGGATGTTGGAATACCATACTAAGGAACAACTCCATTGTCAATCTATGAAGGAATTTTGTGAGGAAATGATGAGGCACCAATGGGCTATTTTGTGGATTCTACAAAATCTATTGCACAACAAGAACCGGTGAAGGTGACAATGAAGAAGACCGCTCTAAAACTGGAGGAAGAACAATGGGAGCAATAGTATGAGGTGAAAATAAAGAAATTGCCTTCTTGGGAGAAGATGATGCAGTAAAAATAGGTATATCATGAGATCGATTGAAGACTAATGCTATCTTCTATGACTGATGGGTGGAAAGCATAAGCATGAAATTTGGTAGGTCATGAATAAGAATTTTCTTATTTTTATGATGCAAAGTGTAGGTTTGGTTGTATGCATCATATAGAGCCCTTTTATCAAATTGATAGGGCTAACCAAGAATAAGACCACAATAGTCCATGGGAGTCACATCACAAGTGACTCGATCCACATAATGTGGGCCCAAAGTAAAGGACACAGTGCAAGTGTTTGTGATGTATGAGGTAGAACCCATATCCTTCCATCCCAATGGATATGGACAAAGATGTGAGTTTACAGGAAGTTTTAACCTATCTACAATGGATTGTGCAATCAAATTTATTTGTGATCCATTGTCGATAATACAATTCACAAAAACGTTATACGTGAGGTGGGATTTTGTGAAAAACAAACTATCATGGTCATATTTATGATGTTTCAGGAAAAAAGTTGTTCAATTTACCTTGTAACTCAACATATTCTCTTGCCTCTTACATAACATCATGGGGTTCCTCCTTTTGAGATCTTACAATTAGGTTCTTACTTTTCTAAAACACTCAAATTCTAGATGTCCTTTTCTTTTAGAATGATTACAATATTTCCTTGCATTAAAAAGAGTATGAGAAGAGGATGAATACAAAGAATGAGAATATGAAGAAGAAGAGGAAGAAGAAGTCTTTGTCTTAGATAATTCCTACTAATTTGAAGATCAATAAGCTCCTTTTGACTGAGTAACCAACTTATCTTTTGCCAACTGTGCATGGTTGAATGTTGCATCCAATGTTTCCAAGGGAGTATATTTCAACTCCCTATACAATGATTCAAGAAGTCCACTAGTAAACTTGATGATGAGGGATTCTTCAAGATCTTTCACATGAAGCAAAATCCTTAGCTTGTTGAACTGGAAGACATAATCTTGAATAGACATATTAGGAGTTTGTCTTAACCCGTAACAATTGATAATTAGTTCTTTTTCATAGTTAAAAGGATAAAATGTATCCTTCAAATCTTGAACCAATTGTTCCTAAGTGGTAAGGGGATTTTGGTCTTCTTGTCTATCCATAATTACTAACTTAGCCAATCATGTGAGCTTAAGTTTAGCAAATGGTACTTTTTCATCATCAAGAATCTCAAAAATAAGAGAACCAAATCTCCAAATCCAATATCTAGTTGTTTAGGACATTTGGATTTCGAGACCCATCATAAGTTTAGACCTCACATTTGGCTTTGCTCTTGAGATCTTTGACTTTAACTTTAGGAGAACTTGAAGTGACAATATTGTTCAATTTGTTAACCAAAATGTTAACTACTATTGTTATAGCAACCATTTGATCCACCAAATCGGAAGCCATTTGTGACCTTGTGTAAGCTAGCAGTAATTTTACAAAAAAGTTAACCTTTCTTAAGCTATTACAATCGACTTCCAAACTTTTGCCTTCTACGAGAGGGATTATAAAATTTGCTAACAAGTACAAAAAAAATAATCCCCTTCTTTTACAAATTTGTGCCTATTCCCAAGCAAAAAAATAATTTTGCTTTTGTAAAACTTTGGGAATAAAATAAAAATAAAACAAATATTTTGATACAAATTAATCAATTAATTAAAAATAATAATTAATTAATTCAGCAAAATTTTAACCCTTCTCTTGTTGGAAGTCAACTGTGATCAAACTGAATTAGGTATAGTCAACAATCTATAGCAAAGTCAACATGAATAGATTAGTCCACCTACGGCCAATAGGAGTGAGGTCAAGTCCTAACAGTCAATGGTTTTCGTAGGTCTGCAGTCTTCATAAGCGGCAACACCCCACCTAACCTAGTAGCTGGCTATCTCAATGTTGGTGCCTAACGGCTTTTGAACACCAGATTCTTCAATGTGGGATATTGTTCCTGCAAATTATAAAAAAAAACCAAAATTGTTAACCCGTGACCAGGCAACACCCCACCTAACCTAGTAGCTGGCTATCTCAATGTTGGTGCCTAACGGCTTTTGAACACCAGATTCTTCAATGTGGGATATTGTTCCTGCAAATTATAAAAAAAAACCAAAATTGTTAACCCGTGACCAGGCCACGTGGTGAATCAGTTGGAAGTTCTCATATTTCAAGAAATAGACACATGGCCGTCAAGCATAAGACATAATTCGTCAACTCAACCAAAGTAGGCCTCACCCTTTCAACTTGCATAATATCTACACATTCGCCAGCCTCTAATTGCTAGAGTTCAAAGCTTCGACCTATATACATTTTAAATTTTAAATTTTGTATCATATCCCATATGTGGGATAAAAAGCAATAGCTTTGTGCGGCAACACCGCTGATTCCACGTGGATACTATCAACCAAGCCAATAAATGATCTGTAGACAACAAAAATGGTCGGGAAGCACCAAAAACATTTTACGATGTCGTTGAACGTCAACAAGGGATAGGTCAGGGGCTAAAATTAGTTGACAAAGGGCCAAAATCTTGCATCATTTGTTATAAAATCAAGGAAACTTTTGTAGTATGGCTGACAAACAACCTGTGTCTTCTCGTCGAAAAACTCAAAAAGGTTGTTGAAAAGTGTTTCAGGGTCAGATTTTTGCGTCGACCGGTAAGTTTGGTGGAAGGAGTGGGCGCTTGCTGGTGTTGGATCGGTCAATTGGGAGAAGCTTGGTGGCGATGGTTGGATGTGTTTGAGCGGCGTTGATGGTCGTAGTTGGTGGTAGGCATCGGAAAGTGGCTTGGAGCAGCCAAAAATGGTCGACAGATGGCCATGTATTTGGGATGGTGGCTGGTCGGAAGGGGTTGGGCCGCTAGCGAACACCGACGGTGATGAAGCCATCATTGGGGCGAGCACCTAAGGCGACGCCGCTTTTAGGCAAGAAGTGCCTGAAAAAAAAAACCTTAATAAAGCAAGGTCTAATATTAGTATTAAATTTTTAACCTTAGCTTGGAGTAAACAAGACTAGGAGGCTAAATTTTGATATTTTTCTGCATGAAAATCAAACTTCAACTCTTAGATCTAACCAATGGCCAAATTTAAACCTATAATCAATCATTTGGAGAAATTGTACAAAAGGAAAAACTAATAGCCAAATTCCCACAAGCCTCATCATAGGCTCTTACTAGTGATGAGGAACCAAATTTAGAAAAATACTAACTAATAATTTCATTCACGAAAGGTACTTAAATAACACAATTACAACCATAATTTTTTTCAAAATGGAAGATGTTAACAAATTGCTAACCATAGACTACAATTAAGCTAAGATGCTAACAAATTTATCTATGACTAAGCTAATCAACTCCTAACAAATGACTATGTCATCTATATATGTGAATTCTTGTTATTTGTCCACATTTCCAAGTTGAATAGCATTTACAATTTTATTTCTAACTTAGACTTAGGACGTTAGACTTTAAAAAATAATAAAATAAAACTATGCCTAAGAAATAATGTCCTCATCAATGTTACCTGAAAAAAACCTAATATGCACCAATGATCCTCCATAACAATTTCTTTCTAATGCTTCCTTTGAAACCCTAAATTTTTTTGGATATCCTCCATGCTCATATCTTTATCACTTTGCTCTTAAGAACCTAAAGTGCAAGGGATACACTCCATACTATATTTATTTTTTATTGGAATGAGAGGATTATATAGTACTTGAGAAAAAATGAAAATGATTTACTTAGATTAAACTTGACTTCTTTTGCCTTCTTTGCTCAAAAATTTGCAACCCATCTTTCTTCACACATTTGTTTCCTTTAAAATTTGAACTTGCACTTTGTATTTTTTGTCTTTTGTGTTCTTTATTTTTTTTAATAGTTGTTCTAAGAAAACCTTAATGACCTTCACCATTTTATGATATGAGAGGGGCTTTGTTTGACACTTTGTTGAGAGTGTAAATTCTTGATTTGATCTAGCTTCTATTATGGTATGATGATTTCCTTGCTTCATGTTAAATTTTGTCCCATAATCAAAATATTTTATCTCTTTCTCTATCAATCTTACTTTGTAATTTATTGTCACGTGTTTAGTATAATAACATTTGTGACATCAAAACATAATTTTTTCATAATCCACTTACTGATCCCATTCACTTCATTCAAAGTCAATCCTAAGCAACAAATATTTTAAAAGATCCATGGTAACACATATCTGGGTGAACACAACATGCCTTGGATTCTTAGTAGTTGGTCCAGAAGAATTTCCCTTGAGTATTGATAATATTCTTAAAAATATCCTTATTGATAAGATCATATGGAAGTCCTTTTAATAGTTTTTGTTTCATCAAAAAATTTCTCACTACATGGTCTTAAATATAATACATCTATCCCCCTAAACCATTGGCAACCACCCATTGCTTTATCCTTGATTTCTAAACTAAAGAAGATGATGAGGAAAAACCATTTCTCAAAAGAAAAGTAAGGAAGGAATTGGAATTTAATCCCCACTTTCACTTGATCCAATTTGGAATATTAAAAAAACTACTTAGTATTGGTTGAAGTTATAGATTAACTCTATCTTTAAAAATCATCCTATAATGCTTGATCTATTGGCAAATGAGCCTAATTATCATAGGCCAATAATTCCAAGGATCATATAATAATTTAATATCATCAATATATAAATCAAATGAATAATGGTCTCACATAAATCACATTGAAAGTTTTAATGAAACTACTAAAGCAATGCATAAAACAAAGCTTCATCGAGTTACATGATATAGACTTTTATCTTCAATATATAGACACATAAGACTCTTCACATTGCCCGACTCTTGACATTTGCTCCCCTCAAACCTAATGGAGATGCAACTTTTCATATTTCCCTCTTTACATAGCAAATCTCATATATTATATAATAACAAAGTTTCTCATGATTACACATAACTCTCTAATTTTAATCTTGACACATCACACTCATCACTCTCACTTCAATAAAGAACACCTCACACTCTTAACTCTTCAAAGACATACATGACACCTCATGCTTAAGTACATGACACATATCTACATTTTAGAACTTGACATATACTGTTGGCTAAAATACTCTCAACACAAATTTTCAATCTCTTGTCTCCATTGATATCATGTAGAAATGGAACACCACAACCGCCCATTCTACTTTATTAGTTTTTAACACTATAAAATTCATGTTTAGTTACTATTTTAAGTTTTTGTTACAAATTATAAAATTCAAACTAAAAGTAGGTGTGGGTGATTTTATTATATTTTTATTTAATTAAAAATTAGTATATATTTTTTAAAATAAATATTTAATTTATTGAATTAAGTTAATAATTTTATAAAAATTTAATTCAATTTAAGTTCAACTCTATTATGTATTAGAAATACTAATTTAAAAAATAAATAAATTAATATTATATTTATTATGCCGATAGGGGTCCTACAATGGCAGCCATGAAGGTCAACCATGTCATAAACAATATTAATATTTTATTAAAAAAATCGACATTAAGAAAATTATCTATCGACATTAAGGGTTACGATGGATTTAAAATATTTAAAAAATATTTAAACTATTTAAACTAAAATGGTGCCCAAAATTTCTAATATTATTTGTTTCTCTTCTTGAACTCTTCTCTTCGCGTCTTTAAAACCCTAAGTTTTTGCAGGAGCAGCACATAGCGCCAGGTGAACAGGGTTCTATCATTGCAAAAAAAAGTAACATCACAGGTACATTTTCTATCTCTCTTGCGCTATGTATTATGTATTCTATTTTTGTTAATTACATTTAAATAATTTCGTAGTTCACCGATTAATATTCTGGATCGAAGAATATTTTAATTTATTTCATTCAAAACATTTAAACTTCGAAAACATCCAACAGTTCAAGTCACGTTTTATGTCATATTGTGCAATCACAAAATTAGGCAATGCAAACACAGTTGACAACATAACATATCCATTCTCAACGTTACTTCAAGGTTTTTATAACATGCACAAAATCTTTAAAGAAAAAAATCCAAAAGCGAACTGTAGACTTGCGGGCTACTATTGACCAAACAATGTCGAAGACCAAACAATGTCGGAGAGAAAACTTTGTTTAACAACATTTTTGACACCAAAGAAGCCCGCAGCAACTCCAATACCTGCTAAAACTATGCATTCATGATTGTACAAATGTAAAATAAATATTAAAGCAAGACAAAGGAGGTTGAAAAATAAACCAGACCTTATTGGGACCGACGCTTGCAGTTCTCTCTTCAAGCTCAGACATATCCCTGACATTCAGGCAATTAAAAAGTTTTTTATAATAATTTTTTTAAAATTTTTAATCAACTCAATATTCGATTAAAATTTAACTTGACCAACTCAATATTTTGTGGTTTCAACATCATAATTTTATTTTATAAATGGCCAAGCCATTACCCTTTTAGTTAATTTAATTTAATTGAGGACCAGACTTTTGAGAACTACAAGAAGAGCCTTGGGCTTCTCTTACATTTTACTAAATATTACTAGAGTTTTTTCATGGAAGGTTCAGAACGAACAACACTAGCCTAGCTATAGGCTTAACATACATAACACCGCTAGGCTTATTATATTCAACATAGTATATTCATACTATTTAATTCAATAGTCTGCTAGGAAGTACCCACAGAATATTCAATAATAAACTTATGGTGGATGCAAATATATATATATATATATATATATATATATATATATATATATATATATATATATATATATATTATAGTATTATGATCTATTAACATGTACTAATTGACAACATGGATACTCTATGTGGAAACAAGTATTGCCCTAAATGATGTATAATATATAGATGTTTTTAAAGCTACTTTTTATACACTATTTCACTAAGATGTTTTTCAATTTCATAAGATTCTCGAACTAATTACTCGAATGCCCATTAATTTCACTATTTCTATCATGAATATTATTGTCATTTCTTCTTTAAACATTAATAAGTTAGCCTTCTAATGTTGATTTAGTAATCAATTTATCCGTCATATTTGTCCTTCATTACCACTAGACCCTAAGACTATTGCTATTGATTAGGTTTTTATGTACTATGACTAATATGACTAATTTTTTTTGAAGGCGTTGCTTTGATAGAGGAAACAAGATAATGTTTTAATTTTTTAATTTTTTTAATAAATATATGTGGGTTTGATGATATTTTATTTTATGAAAATATCAAAATATTATACTTGTATTTGTTTTTAGGTTAGCAAACAATATTAATATTTGGGATCTTGATTGGTTATGACCGATCTAATCATATATCTCCAACAAATGGAGAACTAATCATATTTAATATTTTTTATAGGAAAAAATGTAAAATACACCAAAAATAAATATATCAAAGGAGGAAAAGAAGCAACAACGCTTGGAATATCAAAGAGAATATCAAAGACAGAGACGTGCATAGATGAAAATTAGCCAAAGAGGAAGAGAAAATGAGAAACAAAGACAAAATTGTGCAAAACACAAGGCATAATCAATAGTTGAAAAGATACAAGAAGAAAGATAAAAACAAACAAAACTGATGGATGCATCTAAAGCATCTTATTTTCTTAGAATAAATGCTTCAAATATAGTTGTCGTGCAATAGACACAAAGTGAATGCAATGAGATTAACATGGAGATGCATCAAGAAAGGATATTGTAGCCTCGAAGAGAAGGAAATATTGAAGGTATAACAATAAATATACAACAAATTCTAACATATGCTTTGGAGGAAGGTCAATCATTTTGTTCGGTGATTTAGGACAGTTACCACCTGTGATGGATAGGCCACCATATGCCAGTGATAAGTATGCAAAATTATTATGGCAAGAATTTTCAATAGTCATAATATTGGATAAGGTATTCCGATAGGAAGGAGATAGTGAAGAACAAAAAAGATTTCGTCAACTTCTTACAAATATCAGAGATGCAAATCCAACTATTGATGACTGGAAATTATTGATGAGAATGACCAATACATCATTAGATGCAGCTACAATAGAAGAATTTGACAATAGCTTCCATCTATTTGCCACGAATGAGAATGTGCATAATCATAACAAGAGACAATTGTTAAAATCAAAATATCTTGTGGCACGTATTATTGCAACAAAAGGGGGAAGAACTAATCCAGGAGGATGTGATAATGAAGAACTTGAAGTTGAGTTACTAATTGCAAAAAATGCAAGAGTTATGTTAACAGCCAACTTATGGATTGAAGTTGGACTTGTTAACGGTGCATTAGGCTATATTCGAAATATAGTCTATAAACCTGGAAGGTCTCCACCAGATCAACCAACATATGTTTTGGTGGAGTTTGATAACTACACAGGGATGGTATTTGATGATACATCTCCTTGAATTGTTCCAATTTGAAAACACGAGATTTCGAACGAAAGAAATACTAATTGCGATGTATTCAAAATCAAACACGCTTAAATCCTAAAATGTGAAATGCATGAAATGAAAGAGACGAATCGAACGGAGATAAAAGAAAATGGAGAAAGCACAACCCTTTTATTTAACTCTCTTAATCTCGGTTACAAAGATGCCTCCTCCCTTTTTAGGGGCTAGGAGCGTTAAATGAATTTTGGTTACAATCATGACTCAGTCTTCTTTCTTTCGCGTGCCCACATGTAAAACGGGCGGGCCAAAGTGTTGCCGCCGCTTGTGTTGAAGAAGAGTCCTCGATCCTTGCTGCTCCTCCTGCATTCAAAGAAACAACAAAAAGAGTTTAGTAGCACCTGTGTTGAAATAAAGCATTCGGTCTTTAAAACAAATAGAACATGCATGCAGAAGATGATTAAAACAATAGATTACAGCAGATCTCGAAATCATAACGCAAAAGATCCCGATGCTATTATTATGCAAAAGAAATAAAAACCGAAATCATAATGCCAAAGAAATAAAACAGAACGATAAACTTTGTCGGCAAATTGATTAAAACAACAGATTCAGAAATAAAATAAAATGAAATAAAATAAAACCTGCATGTTGATATGCTTGCAATTAAAATCTCGAAATTATAATGCAAAAGAAATAAAAATAGAACACTGAGCTTTGTCGACGAATGGATGGATCCATGGATCCGGATTCACGTTCTCCATAAACACCCAATGACCTCCCTTGCAGAAGAGATCACGGATGCAGATGACATGAATCGAAGGCAAAACGTATGGCTGTAAATCGGCAGGGCTTCGCTGCTCCAAACGTTTCTTTTCTCTTTTCTCCTCCTTTTTTTTTGGTGAGAGAACTCTGCAATTTATAGAATTCCCAAGGTGCGGTTGTTATGGGCATGCAGGGATGCCAGTTGGTGTTCATGCTAGTGCGTGATGGGGGAAATTATTCCTGTCTGGCCTGCCCATGCTTGTCTGCATGACAGTTCGCTAGTCGTCCACCCGCGCGCATGCGAGGCAGGGAGCCGTAATTGACTGACTTCCACTACCAATTGTTTAATGTCCACTTTCGTTGTTTAATTTCCACTTTCGTCGTTTAATGTCCACCTTTATTTGTTTAATGTCCACTTTCGTTGTTTAATTTCCGCTTTCAAATGTTTAATGCCCGCTTTTATTTGTTTAAAGTCCAACTTTAATTTGTTTATGTTTAAAGTCCACCTTTAATTGTTTAATATCCACGTTTATTTGTTTGACGTCCACTGTTAATTGTTTAACGTCCGCCTTTAATTGTTTAAAGTCCAAATTTAGTTGTTTAACATCAAGCCAGGCGTAAAGACAGAGTTTGTCACGATATCACGATGTCACGATATCGCGACACCAAGACGAAGCTAGGGCGCAGGGTAGGAGTTGTCGCGATATCGCGACGTCACGATATCGCGATGTCGCAACATCATGATATCACGACGGTCACGACATCGTGATGTCACGACATCGCGATGTCGCGATGTCACGATATCGTGACAACTCCTACCCTGTGCCCTGGCTTCATCGCGACGTCGCGATATCGTGACAAACTTCGCCTTTACGCCTGGCTTGACGTTAAACAACTAAATTTGGACTTTAAACAATTAAAGGCGTATGTTAAACAATTAATAGTAGACGTCAAACAAATAAACATGGATATTAAACAATTAAAGGCAGACTTTGAACAAATGAAAGTAGACATTAGAAGCGGACATTAAACAAATGAAGGTGGACATTAAAAAATTGAAAGCGGACATTAAACAAATGAAAGTGGACATTAGACAAATGGTAGTGGAAGTCAGTCAATTATGGCTCCCTACCTCGCATGCACGCGAGTGGACAACCAGCGAACTGTCACGCAGACAAGCATGGGCAGGCCAGACAGGAAGAATTTCCCCCATCACGCACTAGCATGAACACCAACTGGCATCCCTGCATGCCCATAACAACTGCACCCTGGGAATTCTATAAATTGCAGAGTTCTCTCACCAAAAAAAAAGAGGGAGGGTTTTGGAGATTTTAAGCAACGAAGTGCTGCCAAATCAGATTACGCATTATCATTCGGAATCGGTTTTACTTAATCTCAGTTTGTTCATTGATATTATTTAATCTTATGCATGCATCTTACATTGGTTTTTAGGGATCGAATGCTTTATTTTAACACAGGTGCTACTAACTCTTTTTGTTGTTTCTTTGAACGTAGGAGAAGCAGCAAAGATCGAAGATTCTTCAACACAAGCGACGACAACATTTTGGCCCGCCCATTTTACATGTGGGCACGCGGAAGGAGAACTACTAAAGACGATTGTAACTAAAACATGCTAACGCTCCTAGCCCCGGGAAGGGGAGGAGATGGATTGTAACCGAATCTGGAATCATATTAATAAAAAGGGTTGTGCTCCTGCTTTCCCCTTTTACGTTTGGTGTTGATTCGATTACATTCACTTTATTTCATGCATCCAGTTAGCTTTGTTTATATTGCATCTTAGTATTGTTTTTCTTTCGAAATCTCATGTTTTCAATGGCGATCATGGTGGGACCTCTGTCCTCTTTTTTTTTTAGGTTAAATTTCTAATCTGAAATTGCTTGTTTTGATTACAGGTACCTATTTTTCAATTAAAAACAGTCGATTTGGGCAAAAAAAAAGAGGTACCGGGCCGAGAATTAAAAACAACCGATTTGGGCGGAAAAGAGGGACGAGTATCTTTCTGTGCATCTTCCAGAGCAGTCGATTAGAAACATCCTTTTGGGCAGAGAAGAGGTACGGTTTTTTTTTATTTTTTTTAAAAAAAAAAGCTTCTATCAAATTTTTGTTTGCTATTTTCTGATTTTCAGTTTTTGTATGGCTTAGGGAAAGTTTCCTTTTTGTTTGCCTGTTTCAATTTTTGCAAATTAAAATGAACCCCACACATCACGTGGTTATTTAAACCAAGGAGCTGGTCGTAAAACCCCAGCCCTTGAGCAAGACCAATAGTGGATTTCATCACCACGTTGGCTTGGATATTTGCATTCATTTACCCCGATTGTCACTATTGCTCGACGTAAATCCTGATGAAAGCTGACCGAGTGTCGCTGGGGTGATTCCCAATGCGCGAGGATAAGTCTTCTATGGTAGGTGTCATAAACAGGACAATCCCCCTTTCGTACCGCCTATGTACCATGTACCATCTGCTCTCACGTACCTATAGTTTCCCTCTCGTAAGGGCGGGTATATAGAGAGGTTGGTATATCGGCCTGGCAATGGTATATCGAAGGGGCGACCATTTATGGGAGTCATAAGAGCCTTCATTATGCATTTAAACGTTCTTCAAAACTTTCAAAAACAAAACAAAATCATAAAAACACACTAAAACCAGATTTAGGACACACCATTAATCTTTAAAAGAGATAATCACCGTTTGCGTATGTGTGTGTTCATTTCTGCTTAGTGTAACAAAAAAAAATCAAATCATAAAAGAGATAAAATCTGCTTAGCTAGTAGAAGAAGCACCACAATGGTGTTCACCCGTAGCCAAGCCCACTCACGGGCGGACGCTACGGAGAATGACCAAGGGGGCACAAGTCATCTCCGCTACAGCTCCAAGGACTTGGTTATTCCACCTTGGCGGCCAGACACACACAACAGCCCACTTTGTGCCTTGACGGAATGAGGCTATAGGGGCACACCCACACAACATAGCCCCTTTCGGGAAGATTCCATACATGTGGCACTTACTATAGATGGGAGAGATCCCATAAATACCCAACACATACCCTTCCAAGAAGGGTACATCCGTAGGAAGCCTCCCTTAGAAGCTCGCTATGAGTGGTCACCATGCAATGAGGTGCCTGAATGGCAGGGGGTCCATCAGGAGGGCCCACATGATTACACTATCCCCCCTTTACCCCCTATTGTTGTCAGAACTACAAGAACCAATCCAGAGCACAAGGCTCATCAGGCAGGGCAAGCCAACTCTGCCCGTCCCCTTTTCACCTATGAACAGGAGCACGAGGAAGACCCTTACCTTCCTCAAGAACAATATACAACATGGGAACAATGCGTTTCCGCACCCGCTAGGTGTCAGGGCCACCCACTAAGGCCAGAGCCTCAAGTAAATGCCGCCAATCTCGATAGAGGGAAGCGCCACATAGAAGTCTCGGATCCTCAAAACCAAGATAGATACATCGGAGAGGCGACTAGGCCTCCTAGAATCAAAATGATAGAGCAAATTGACTTATCATTTGCTAGACATGCCACCCGCCAAGCGTAGATCAAGCAGCTTGAGCAGGATCAACAGTAGCTAGAACAATTATATCACCTTAATAAAGAGCGCATTCGACGCCAAACAAATGAGCTGCTCCGCACCACTATGCCTAAAAAGGTTCAGACCCCCCAAACATAGAGGGCAAAAAGGTACGAGAGGCACAACCCCATAGTGCATGATAGGTCTCCAAGACCTCACCAAGAGGTGCCTTTAAGACACCCGAGACATGAGCGGGAGGCCACTCCCAGGAACAACGATGGGTACCCTCCGTGGGCGCCCACCCCTGTTCATCGAGCTCTCCCAGTAACTCCTCGAGAAGCTTATGAGGAGTATGAACAAGAAGAACGGGCCGAAACGCCCTATCAAGGCAGAGGAGGTGCTATCCGGCCACCCCTCTATAGGCCTCCAGTTACCCGTAACGCACAACAGGAACAAGTTACGGAAGAGGAGATTAAGTCCTCCGCTGCATACAAAGCGCTCTTGGAGCGTTTAGAGTCGATAGAAACTAAAACTTTAGGGCACCAAAAGCCCACCCTACGCTTACTACGTAGTCATCCAGTACATCCGTCGGTGCCGGCACCTCCTTACCCTGAACACTTTAAGCTGCCCTAGTTGGCACTCTTTAGAGGGGAGGAGGACGCCCAAGAACATGTTACTAGATTCCTGAGTCAATGCTTCGACATTCAGGATAATGATGCTTTGCTATTAAGAACATTTATAACCACGTTCGTAGGCCCTGCCTCGGATTGGTTTACCCAACTGCCAAAGCATAGCATCCATAATTTAGATCAATTGGTGGACGCGTTCCTTGAACGTTTCGCTTTCAACACCAAGAAGAAGGCGTCACTAAGTGACCTAGCCAGCCTTAGGCAATACGAGGAAGAAACTATGGTTGCCTATGGGAACCGATGGAGGGCTTTGCTTTCAAAGCTACCTTACCTCCCTCCTATGTCTGACCTCACGCAAATGTTCTCAAAAAGTTGTTTGAGATCGATCTCTGTGCTATTGCAGCTGCAACAATATGCCACTTTAGAAGAAGCCCTGGCACAAGCCAGAAGAATCGAAGAGATCAAAATTCAGGAGGGCAAAATTGCCAAACCAAAAAAGAAAGAATGGACAAAGAATAACAGCAAGACAGGGACAACGCAACAGAAACCCACCATGGTCAATCAAGTTGCGATTAACACACCAACGCCTGCCCAAGCAGCACAGCCTCAAAAGGCTAATTATCAGGTGGTCCCTCACAACAATTATGACCAAGAAAACAATTGGCAAAAGCAAAATCAGCTGCGTCGTCCTCGACGACAATTCACACCCTATATGGAGTCTCGAGATTCCCTATTTGACCGCTTGTCTATGGCAAATTTGGTCAACCTTCCAGAAGTCCAACCTATAGACCCCAATGCACCAAAATCAAAAGGCTATAGAGAAGAATTGTACTGTCGATTTCATCGATGAAAAGGACACGACCTTAACATTTGCTGGACGTTCAAAGGCTTGGTGCAAGATTTGATCGATAACAAGACCTTAGTGGTAGACAATCCCGTAGCACCGGGTAACCAGCAGATGGGAGTCTTTAAGGACCCCTTACCAGCCCATGATACACAAACAAAGCATATCCAAGTTAACGAAGTCACACAAGATTACCCTATACAAGGATATGTCGGCATGATCAGCATAGTGACTCGAAATAAGAGATATCCGAGCACAGCTACTCCTGCAATAGCTATAGGAGAGGCATCGACAACGTTACCACCTCAACAACACCCTCCTCCACCTAGACCAGTGGTCACGATTCGAAGCAAGCTTACCCAAAGCTTGCGGACCACGTCAGCTAGGATTTCCATCTATGAGCTTATACAACAATCGCCACCTCATCGCGAAGCTCTAATGGATATCTTAAAAACCATCGAGTTGCAGCCCCACGAGGCAAACGCTTTCAACAATTTCATGGGGCATGTCCAAAAGTGCACTGAACTGGTTATCACCTTCAGAGATGATGAGATCAAATCAGTAACTGGTGATATGGCAGATCCACCCCTACACGTCATCGTGCGGGTTAACGGGATTCCGTACAAGAGAGTGTTGGTAGACACTGGTTCGTCCAATAATATCATCATGACAGCGGCGCTAAAACACTTGAAGTTGCCTGCATCTCACATAATAGCCTCCACATATACATTGCGAGCATTCAATGATGCAATATGCTCAACCATTGGCACAATTGTCCTACCCATTCAAGTGGGACAAAAGACAATTCCTACATTGTGCCATATCTTGGAAGGTGAGATGGCTTATAACATCTTGTTAGGCCGCCCATGGATTAGGGACATGAAGTGTGTCCCTTCGATAGCGCACCAGTGTCTCAAGTACACCTTTGAGGGAGAAGTGCATGTGGTTCCCGTAGACCTGGAACCTTTCAAGTATTGCAACTCGGTGCAATTAATACCGCAGTCAACCCTACCATCAACGCATGTGGATTTTCAATTAAATCCATCCAAATGGGGTCAGACTCCACAAACACCATCACTATTCAAACCCTCGGACCCTCAGTCAGGTCTGTCTTCATCGGCTGGTCCTTCATCGATAGCGCCACTTACGGTGGACACAACGAAGGATAAAGGAAAGCAACCCATGAGGGAAGTACCATCGTCAGTCTCAACCATCTCTACTAAAGAGATGCCTAGCAAAATAGAAGTTGAGACGCCTAGTCCACCTGACATAGAGTGGACTCAGGAAGGACTTGCTTTTCCTCTCCCTCAATCACCAACAATTACTGTTGAAATAGCCAACACGGGCTTGGGGGAGTATTTAGTGCAAAACATTGTTGCAACGCCTACACTTGAGTCCATGCAGGACATGGGGAGACCTCGCCTTCCCATTGGCAGTATTGTTCCTCTCGGCTACCCGCCTAACCAGACAAATTTTGTGTACGGGGGCCTTGATCATGGCACTGAACCTTCCAAGAAAGAAGAAGAAGATGAAGACCCTTTTACGAAAGATGTCAATTACCTATCAAACCCGGATTTCGCTTTACGCTATCTTAGCCAATGCAATTGGCATGGATACGGGTTAGGCAGGTATGAACAAGGAATGCGTGTCCTCTGCCAGCCTAGATACCAAATGCCATATGACAAGTCAGGAGTAGGGTTCACCCACCCCCTACCCCTAGACATCTTAGTCGAGGACATGCAAGGCTTAGGGGTAGGCAACAAGGTTGGGATGGCAGTAGACCCATACGCCAACCCTAACACACAATATACATTGGGAGATTATCTCCCTTTAGTCATAAACCTTGTTAGCCTCAACAATCCTCCCGCTTTGGAGGCTCTTATCAGGGTCATGCCATTACAAGAAACTCAGGTCTCCCTACAAATCATGGAACAGCCCCGTTGGAATCATATCAATCTGATCGAGCAAAACGAGTCTAACATATCGTCGGTCGCTATAGGAATCAACGAAAGTTTGTTGATTTTCGATAGTGACTATGAAGACGAAATTGAGATGGTGACCCATCTTAATCAAATGCGACCGCAACAACATCCTTTGGACATTAATGACCTATTCGAACAAATGAACATAGTGCCAGGGCATGAGTGGAATCTCAACCCCGTGCAATGGGACCAAATGTTGAATCCACCACATGAGGCATATAGGGATCAACTTCCGCCTAGGGATCCTATTGAGTTATCAGCACCAATGGCAGACCCTATCCTTTTATCCGCTCATAGAGCTGATCCACGTGAGCCCATACCACCAGAGCCAGATCCTATACATAGAGATCATCCAGGATGTCAGAAACATCACACCTGCGGTAATGGAGATCAAATTCATCTCATCAACATGATCTCCATTGACTTAACCGCCCCCATCCGCAATACAGCCGATCCAGCATAGTCATTGCATCTAGACATGGATGCCATCGACTGGGATCGCATTAACACAATACCATCCCCATCAGAGTACTGGCCCTTCGGTGAGATGCATCATTTTACCCCAGGGTCAACTCAGGATATTTTTCATGTTGAAGAAGAACCCGAGGTTCCCAATGCAGATCTCAATTCAGCAGATGATATCCACTTAATCCCAATTCCACATCAGTTGGAAGATGGATCGCACATGTCAGTTGAAGAAACAACTGACGTAGACATCGGCTCAGATCCAATGAATCCATAGATTCTCAAGCTGGGGGTAAGCCTATCCCCCGAAGAGCAAGCCGACTATATTACACTTCTCAAAGAGAAGAAAGAAGTTTTTGCATGGTCATACAAAGACATGTCGGGGCTAGATCCGTAGCTAGTCACGCATAACCTGACGCTTGATCCGACAGTCAAGCCAGTGAAGCAAAAACTACATAAGATGCACCCGAAAGTGGCCTTAATGGTCAAAGATGAATTACAAAAGCTGTTGGATGCACAGTTTGTCATCTGCGTGGATTATCCGCCATGGTTGTCCAACATGGTGCCCGTCAAGAAGCCTGACGGGAGGATTCGCATATGCACTGATTTTTGAGATTTAAACAAAGCGAGTCCTAAGGATGATTTTCCTTTGCCAAGCATCGACGCATTGGTAGATGCAACAACGGGTCATGAAATACTCTCCCTAATGGATGGCTTCTCAGGATACAACCAAATTCGTATCAATCCCGAAGACCAATTCAAAACGGCGTTCACAATGCCTTGGGGGACATTTTGTTATAAGGTCATGCCTTTTGGCCTTAAAAATGTTGGCGCCACCTACCAACGTGCCATGACGTACATCTTCCATGATTACATGCACAAAAATTTGGAAGATTACATGGATGATTTGTTGGCCAAATCCCTCTTGCGCCCAAATCACCTCGCTGACTTGAGCAAAATCCTCGATCGCCTCATAGAACACAAGGTCCGACTAAACCCCAAGAAGTGCGTCTTCGGTGTCACATCTGGAAAACTCTTGGGTTTCATAGTCTCAAAGCGAGGAATCGAGGTGGACCCAAACAAAGTCAAGGCAATCCTTGAGATGCCTCCCCCAACTACCATCAAGCAGCTCAGAAGCCTACAGGGAAAGGTCACGTCAATTAAGCGCTTCATAGCGCAGCTATCTGACAAGTGCCGACCCATGAACAAATTATTGCACAAGGGGGTAGCATTCCATTGGGATGACGAGTGCCAGTCAGCCTTCGACGACATAAAACAATACTTGGCTTCACCACCAGTATTGGCACCACCCAGACCAGGAGTGTCATTCTATCTATATATCTCGGCTACTGAGATAGCACTGGGTGCCATGCTAGCCCAGAAGAATGAACTTCACAAAGAACAGGCTACATACTATCTTAGCCGCACCCTGGTCAGTTACGAACTTAACTACGCATACATCGAAAAGCTCTGCTTGGCAGTGGTGTTTGCTACCAAAAAGCTATGCCATTACATGCTCGGTAACACGACGTATGTTGTGTCCAAGGAGAATCCATTGCGATACATGATGAGTCGTACTTATCATAGTAGCCGCACGACGAAATGGATCATGTTGTTGATGGAGTTTGACATAGAGTTCATCGGACAAAAATCCATTAAAGGTCAAGTCATAGCCGATCAACTAGCAGAGGCTCCTCTTGAAGACGATCAGCCTCTAACAATAGAACTACCCGATGATGGGGTCTTCCATGTCTCAGAATCGCCAGATTCTGATGCACCTGAGTCACAGGCCGACATAACCCTGTTCTTCGATGGTTCTAAATGTGAGCAAGGAGGTGGCATAGGAATTGTATTCTTCACACCGCAAGGGGCTCCAATCCCCTTGTCATTTAAACTTGACTTCCCATGCACCAATAATAACGCTGAATATGAAGCCTTGCTCATAGGTCTTCAGACAACAATCACCATGAACATTAAACGCTTGAACATCTTTGGTGATTCGCTGCTAATAGTCAACCAAGTGAAAGGGATATTTCAATGTAAATGCCCAGTCCTGCAGGCCTACAAAGCCCTTGTGGATAAACTCCTGGCAAAACTTGAATGGTACGACATCGAGGCACTCCCTCGTTCATCAAATCATTTTGCGGACACTATGGCCTCCTTAGGGTCACTTATCCCGCAAGACCTCTCTGGTGACATGACAACTATTCAAGTCAAAACACTATCGCAATCCGTGATGGAGCGTGCAAGCTCTGACTCAATGCCAGGAGTCCATTCGATTCAGATTGAACCATCTCCGGATAAGTTCATTCGATTCCTCGATCATCTAAAACATGCCGACTGGGGGTCCTTATTCTCCCCTACTCCCATTAGTAGCAACACGATGCTATTTTTGCAGATGCTTTCCTACTTAGCTTTCGCTAGAGAGGAACTTCAAGAGGGATTGGTTGTTCGTACCGTTGAGGTTTCAGATCAGCAGGATTGGTATTCACCTATCCGAGACTACCTAAAGTTAGGTACCCTTCCATCTGGATTGACGCATGCCGCGAGACGAGCATTCAAACAGAGAGCGGCAAAGCATGTCTTGTTAGGAGACATTTTGTACCGTCGCAACTATGAAGGGATCCTCCTCCATTGTTTGGACCAGCAAGAGTCCACTTGGGCGATCACCCAAGCTCACGATGGTACATGTGGTGGCCACTTCAGCGGTATGGCCATCGCAAAGCGCATTCTTCGCATGGGTTATTATTGGCCATCTTTAGAGCGAGATTGTTGTGCATATGTAAAGAAGTGCGTGAAGTGTCAGCACCATGCTAATTTGACACACGTACCTTCTCAAGCCTTGTAGTCGATCCAATCGGTTTGGCCTTTTTCATAGTGGGGCTTTGACCTAATTGGAAAGATCTCCCTTGCGTCGTCTGGTCATCACACGTTCATTTTAACGACCACAGAGTACTTCACCAAGTGGGTGGAAGCGATTTCGCTAACCTCTACGACTGGATCCCGCATTGCGGAGTTCATTTTGCATAACATCATATGTCATTTTGGTATTCCATCCAAGATCCTGTCAGATAATGGGACACCTTTCAAGAACAAAGATGTGCGTGCTTTGACCACAAAGTACAAAATTCAGCACAGTTTTTCAACACCTTATTATCCACAGGCAAATGGGCAAGCAGAGGCGTCCAACAAAATGCTAGTCGCCATTCTTAAAAAGATAGTCGCAGACAATCATAAGGATTGGCACATTCAGATCCCACTTGCCCTATGGGCTTATCGCACTAGCATTCGGACGCCCATCGGGGCAACTCCATTTTCGCTCGTGTATGGCTCTGAGGAAGTAATGCCTCTCGAGTTGGAAATTCCTTCCCTACGCATATCAATGCAAGAGTTCATCGATGATGACACTGCATGGCAGGCCCGGTTAGACCAGCTTACGTTGCTTGACGAACGACGCGTTAATGCTCTCGAGCATTTACGTATCTATCAAGAGCGACTTAAGAAAGCATACAACATGAAAGTTCACCTGAGGGACTTTCGAGTTGGTGACTTGGTCTTGAAGGAGAACCAACAGAACCCTAACTTGCCGACCCACCTAAGGGACAATTTCGTGGCAAATTGGTTAGGTCCATATGTCATTGATAGCAAAATAGGACCCGGGACGTACCGACTAGCCTCTCTTGATGGAATCAAAGAAACAGAACCCTTGAATATCAGTCATTTGCGACCATTCCATATCTAAGAAAGCCATATCCCAAAAATGCTCCAAGGATTCCCTAAAATCGCTTGGTCAATCCCAAAATGCTCCAAGGATTCCCTCTTGGTCAATAAAATCTCAACTTAAAATCGCTTGGTCAATCCCAAAATGCTCCAAGGATCTCTAAAATCGCTTGGTCAATCCCAAAAACGCTCCAAGGATTCCTATAAATCGCTTGGTCAACCCCAAAATGCTCCAAGGATGTCCACAATCGCTTGGTCAAAAATAAGAAAAGTCAAAATTCAAAAAAAAAAAAAAAATTTGCATCTCATTTCTAGGCATGCTCAAATTCATCAATAGAGAGCTCTTCTCGCATCTCATCTTCATATTCACAAAAATCAATCCATCAAAAATACAAAAATATATAGCTGCATTAAGCATTGCATCCATACATTGCATATTTGTGGTCGTACAAGTCAAAGGCACCATAAACTGTAATTACTCCGCCAGTCTACCTTGTTCCACATTCTTCCATTTTATAAAAAAAAGCAAACAAAAACGCCATTCACTGCTTTTTACCACATTAGAGTCAGTGGTCTTTTAATGTATCAAGAGTTTTTATCATTCAGTCGTCATTTTGATTTCTAGCCACGTAATGTACCAAGTCAGATAGATTTTACGAAGGTAGAGTTATACTTGGATACGCCTTGTTACGTAACATCCCATCACAAGCTAAAACACATAAAAATTCCCAAGTTGTGTGAACGAAAGATGAAACCTGCATAGTAATCCGAGTCACCATAAGCGAAACGGTTATCTTGCTCATCCCCCTGTGCGAATGGTTCTAGAATGCTGAGAATTGACAAAAGGACGAGCTCTTCCCTATCCATTCACCTTAATAAACAGTGGTTTTTACCACTACCAAATCCCAATCATAGTTGGTTCCCAAAGTTGTAAGGATTTGTACTACACGTCCCTGCCAAGGATGGGTAGTCATCCCCAAGACCTAAAAGGATCAACGCCATTCATGAACAAAATTCCAATAAATCATCATCCTAACACTTTCCATTCACCTTTGGTCTCCAAGTTGTAAGGATTCGTACTATCCGCCCCTAACCAGGATGGGTAGTCATCCCCAAGGCCTAAAAGATCAATGCCCCTACTTCATAATCTCCATCACCCCCTTGGTTCCCAAAGTCATAAGGATTCATACTACACGTCCCTGCAAAGGATGGGTAGTCGTCCCCAAGACCATAAGGATCAAGGTCATTCACAAGCCCAAACTCACACTGCTCAAAATACAAAATCAATTAACAATGGTTATCACCACTATCCAAAATCCTTGCTCAAAAAGAAAAATAAATAGAAAAATAAATAGTGATTTTCATCACTATATAGACGAGCAAGTCTCCCAAATCATTCAGCCAACAAATAACCTGAACTTGAATCCCTAGAATTCTCAGCATTCGAAAACCATCTAGGTGATCCTCATTACAGGTTTGGTTGACAGCCTATCTAGCAATGATGGTATCCTACCCGCACGACGATATATCTGTCATGTTAACTCGTGTACAGATCAATGTTTGCATGTGGATGAGCTAGCTTATGGTATCCTAGAGAGCAACACAGATTAATCTATCTAAATACAACAAAGGAATTAGTGGAGCTAATTAGGTGATCCTCAGTACAGGTTTGGTTGACAGCCTATCTGGCACTGGCGGTATCCTGATGAATACCACATAAATGAACTCAATTGCACACACAAGGATGCAAAATAACTTGGTCAAAAACAAGTCCGATTCATACCTTGTTCAAAAGTCTTGTAAGATAAAGTACAATCGTGGCTAGTGAGTTAAAACCGTCTGAGTCTCAGAAAACCTTAGCTACATTTCTAAACCAACTGCGCTACTTTTCATCCTCACATTACCATCAGAAAATACAAAAAAAAAACCACATGTATACATGCAAAGTCATTTACCACAGCAATCGCATAAACACAAAATCACAAAGTCCTAAACAGTCTATGGTGCCCTAACCAAACAACACAAATTCATTTCATCCATTACATTTTGCATATCACATATATATCAAAAACATTTGCATTTATCATACCATATACATCCATTACCATAAGCATGCATCCATCAACATCAATCATTGTGCATAACATAAAATAATGACATATACGCAAAGCAAGAAAATCAAAACAACAAAAACAGCAAATATCCATAGACGACAAGCAATAAAAGTGACGAACAAAGGCACCTTTGCGCCTGACATTCAATGGCATACAAAACCGACGTCGGAGTCACAAATTATCAATATCCTACTCCCTAAGAAGGCTACCATAGCCGGACCGCTCCACGGGAGGTCGGATTTTCACCAATTTTAATCCCAAATGGCGTCACAAAAACAACCAAACAACAAAAACATCACAAAAATGCAACACAAAAAACAAAGCAATAAGCATGGCCGGACACAAGCGCTCTTACACTTAACCTCTTGGCATAGAAAATCGATGTCGAGGCACAAATGGTCGTTATTCTACTCCCTAAGAAGGCTACCATAGCCGGACCACTCCACGGGACGACGGATTGTTGACACTTTCACCCCATTATGGCATTACCAAAAGGGTTTTTACCCACCAAAAATAGGTCCAAAAGTCAAAAAATTGCTTGCACATTCAATGGACAAACATCTGAAGACACCCTCACCTAAGTCATCTTGGGTCAAGCGACTCGTCGCTTTTCTCATGGCGGTCATTCCCTCATCGATTCGTCGCTTGAGGGGGTAGTCACACTTAGTCACCAATCAACAAACACACACCCAATCAAGGCAATGGCATGCATTCAAAGAATCATTGACAAAGACAATCACGCTCCTGCTTGGGGCAATAAACAAGCAACAATCACAAATCGATCAAACGTGATCAAACGCTTGGCATTCTCGAAGCATGAACTCAAGGTTCCCCCGTGGATAAAAGGTTGTGCCCTTTGCCTATTCATGACTGATCAATGTCTAAGTTCAAGTCACACCAAAACAGGTTAATACTTGAAATCAAATTCCTTAGCTCGTCAGAAGCAAGGATTCAAGAATGCATGCCCTTTCCATACTTGGGGCATCACAAGTTGGTTAGGTTACTAAGAAACCCTAATCATTAGTGCTTTGGTTATCTATTTTTGCTCAGCACTGCATCACCCGCAGTGCTTCCCAAAAAGGGGCATCTGTAGACACCAAAAATAGCACCAATCCGATTACGTGACAGTGCTTTGGTTATTTCTCGTTTGCTTTCTTCGACCGTTTCGCCTTTGGGCCCATACACCATGGCAACGTCCCATCCGCCTTGGCACTTCGCTTGGCAAACCCACAAGGTCCCACCGGTTTACTCATGCCGCCCACAAAGTCCCGTTCTGCCACAGCAGCATGCCCTGCCTATGGCGAACGCTTTCGTCTAAACCTTCGAGCACCAAAACCGACTAAGTCTCCACGGCCCATGGCCGCCCCTTGGCTTGGAGACTTTCCCGACATGCCTGGCCCATTGCGGCACCAAGCACGGCAGAATATCGCGATATCACGACAGTCGCGACAAAATTCAAGGTCGAGTGCAAATTCTCAAATTCAAGATGTCTTAAAAGATGTATTAAATTACAAGATGAGAAACCTTTTAGACACTCCAGCGATCAATAACATCATCTCATTATTTACGTTATAACAATTCTGATTATGCTCCTGCTAATCTCTGCAAGGCAAGGGGGCGGGCAGTAGGTTAACCTCTAAATACATATTTCCATCATTCGGATTTTGAGGGACATTATTCTACGTATTAAAAACTATCGATTTCTCTTTGACTATCGATTTCTCTGATTAGATCCAAACACGCGCGTAATGAGGTTGGGATGGGAAAGCGGTGCGCATCCGACCAAAGGGAGGCCCCCGAGCAAAGCGAGGCCCCCCTTTGTCGCGACTGTTGCGATATCGCGATATTCTGCCGTGCTTGGTGCCGCAATGGGCCGGGCGTGTTGGTAAAGTCTCCAAGCCAAGGGGCGGCCATGGGCCGTGGAGACTTAGTCGGTTTTGGTGCTCGGAGGTTTAGACAAAAGCGTTCGCCATAGGCAGGGCGTGCTGTTGTGGCAGAATGGGACTCTGTGGGCGGTGTGAGTAAACCGGTGGGACCTTGTGGGTTTGCCAAGCGAAGTGCCAAGGCGGATGGGACGTTGCCATGGTGTATGGGCCCAAAGGCGAAACGGTCGAAGAAAGCAAACGGGAAATAACCAAAGCACTATCACGTAATCGGATTGGTGCTGTTTTGGTGTCTACACAATTACACCTGTAGAAAAGGGAAAGACAAGACAACTTCCATTAAAATTATCTTGGGGATTGAAAATTCATAAGTCGCAAGGTTTGACACTGAATAAAACAACAATTGACATAGGACAAACAGAAAGACAAGGTTTAACTTTTGTTTTCATCTCAAGAGTTAAGGCATTGGAAGGACTTAGAATAATACCACCCTTTTCATATGATCAATATGAAAAACTAAAGTCGGGAAAAGGAGTTGCTAAGAGAAGGGAAGAAGAAGAGCGACTAAAGTCTTTGGAGCTTAAATGATTGGCTCTAGTCAATCTATGAAATAATAAGGTGTTTATCAACACCGCCTATTGGGATTCAGATTTGTTATCACTTGAGCATTTTCATCTCACTCAAATTTATTTTAAATATTTTTGGCATGTTATATTTATCAATACATTTATAAATATATTTTTAAAAATGTCATCGAAAAATATTTTAATATAATAATTGTGTGGTCGTGGATGCTACTAGCTTGGATATATAAAATATATATATCTATAAACGCCGAGAGTTATCAATCTCGAGGCGCCTATCTATCACACCCCTAAGAAATGAGATAGACGCCTACTATCGACGTTTATAAATATATATATTTTATATATCTAAGCTAGTTTTTAATTCTCAAACCTCGAGGGATTGGATCCCTTGGCCACTTTTTAAACAACAATTTCAGTTGAGCACTGGTGACAAGCTCACTTATGACTCAGTAATTGACATTATCCCCTTTTCCATGTGGCACAAGTGTGGGCAGCACTCTCAGAGGCCATGGTGGAAAGATTGGTCCTAGTTTTCGGATATACCATTGTTGAATTACTCAGCTAAATTGGGTTACAAGTGGCTCTCCCCAATGTTGCCAATGGTCCCTAGACTTAATGATAAATGGGGAGATCCAGTGGCGGTTTCTGGTTGGAAGGCTCGATTTCAGATAGTTTGGTCTTCTTTTCTTGAGCCAAAACAATATTTTTTTGCTTGGAGCCTTCTCTTTCAAAGTTTACCCTTAGGAGACAGACTCAGGCACTTGGGAGTTGCAAACCCTAAATGTGCATTCTGTAATGAGGATGAATCTTCTCCTCATATTTTCTGGTTTTGCACAAGAGCAAGGAGTGCCTGGGAATGGGGATGGTCTTTTTTTTCCCAATTCCAGGATGAATCCCTTACATGGCAGCAAGCTCTGTTAGGGGATAAGATTAAATTTTTTCTTCCCTTGTCCAAAGTGTGGCACATATTTCGAATTAGTCTTCTTTTTCACATGTGGAAATCTAGAAACAAGATAGTTTTTCAGCATCAAAATCCTTCTGATGAATTTTCTCTAGTCGACAAAATAGAGGTGTTTCAAGATACATGGTTCCAGATTTGCAATCAGTAGGCTAAACTTGACATTGAGCAAGCGCACATGAAGGCACTTTTGGATGACTGGAAAAATGCACCTTGCTCAGTTAGCAGGGTTTTTCCAAACAACGCACAACAAACATCCTGTTCTCGCTCGAGGTCTCATCAACTGCCACATCTGGTGCATGCACAGGGAGGTTGGGGACATGACATTTTTACCTACAATGATAGATGGAATGCACAGCCAATTCAATCACCATCATGTTCTCCACCCAAATGTGCCTAGGATGAGCTGGTGGAAGTTAATGGTGGCACACAAGATCGTGCCTGGAATGCAGGGGATATAAGTGCACATAATTGCCGACTTGATAGATCTCGAGGAGAGGCTGGGGAGATTCAAATGTTCATGAGGATCAGGGACACACAGATGGATTACCGCATACCTTGGCCATTCCATGGGACTCCAACGTAGACATGCAGCCACAAACTTTCTGATTGCATGCAAGTTTCACTGCCTGTTTGATTGATGTTGCCTAGTTTGTAGTGAGCTCTGGTTTGTGGTTTCCCAACCCGTGGTTAGGGTTGGCTTGTTTCTTCCAGGGGTGTGATCATTGCCACCCGCCACTTTTTTCATGTTAAACTTTATTATTAATATATTTTAGCTTTTCATCAAAAAGAAATTATTTAAAGATTTAAAATTAATAGTTATTTTGATAAAAAGAAGATGTTAGAAATTTTTTTAAGTGATTTTGTTGTCTGTTGTGATTTTAATATAATTATGATTCCAATAAAAAAATTATTTATTTAATTTTTTTTTATTCCCATGTGATTCATTAAATTTTCGAGTTTAGCTGTCATTGTAAACGTGACTTCTATTTCAATAATTGTACTCGCGTGGTGGCCTGGGTAACATGACTTCAATTTCAATAATTGTACTCCCCCTTTATTGATGATTTAAAGCTGGAAAATGGTACCAAGTGGTAAAGTATTTACAACTGGAAAATGGTAATTGTAATGGCCTTTAATGATAAAGTGATTTCGAGCTGGGAAATGGTGCGAAGTGATTTGGAAAGTGTGCATATTCATTTTTTTTTTAAATTAAAAATTATACTAAAATAAAGATTATTTATAAGTTGGGATGAGATTTTTTTCAGCTTTAGTTAAAAATAACATATGTTTATAACAGTAAAAGAAAATTTGTATTTTGTATTGGAGTCAAATCTCCTAAGTCATATTCTACAATGATTGTGCATCTATTAACAATGGTAAAAGAAAGATCAGCATTGCACTCAAATCGCCTAAACCATATTTCTACAATGGTTGTTCAAATTAGCTAAACACTGGATTTGCTTACCAACCTGCCTAATCATCTCATTCTCAATAACCTACCTAATCATCTCATCCTCAATAGCCATGTCACTATACCACTGAACCCCTACCTCCTTCTCAGGACCCATCTTAGCAAAGAAAGTACCCATCTTAGCGAGGAAGTCTACCACTTTATTTAGATCTCTACTCACATAAACTGGAATGACATCATCTAATTTCTTCCACAATTCCTTAATTTGAGTGACAAGAATCCTCAACCTCCAGGTCTTCAAAGCAAAGTTCCTTATGCGAGCTCCTACCAATATTTGTGAAAATGATTCTAAGATTACCCTCCTATAACCTTGTTTTGCTGTCCAAATAAAAGCAGATTTGATAGCTAAGGTTTTTGCTTCAGCCGCTTCCCAGACCTTGTAGTTCCCAATAGAGCACTGTCCAACGTGATTCCAACAAACCACTTATTCCTACAAATTACTCCAATTCCAACCGACATACCTATTTATTTAAAGTAACATATAATTAACATTTTATTTAAAATATATTTTTATCAAAAAATATAATATTTTTTATTTTTCCTTTAAATTTTATATTCAAAATATATTACTATTAATTATAAACTAAAAATTAACGGATTATACTGTGCATTTTCTTTTTTATAACATCCTTTGATCTTACAAAAATTATCTTTCATATGCATCTACATTTCAAATATTAAAGTGTGCTGAACAATAAAGAAATTCATAGAAGACAATCTGGAACTTTTTAAAACCGAGGAGAGATTTCTATGATTTTCTTTTGGGTGAACAAGGTAATAAAGAATAATAAATAGCATATGAGCCTGCACCTTCCTTTGAGTTCTGGAAGGTGGAAAATGAGTGTGTTTAACCTCATACGCAATGCATTTCAAAGCCATACACACATCACTCTAACATGTGTTTATAACTAAATCAAGAAATCCATGTAAAGATCTTAAGTATTTGAGTTTAATAATATGAAAGAGAAGAAAAATTACATGCAAAATGGATATATGCAGAAATTTAACATTCAACAGCGTGTAAAAGTTCTGAACTAAAATCCCTAGTCACAAAATATTATTATTATTTTTCTACAGCAGCTGCAAATCCTAACACAAAAATCCATTTCCAAATTATTCCACAAAACATTATTCCATTTCACACCAAATCTAATAATAAAATCCAGAGATAAAACAATCTCAACTGGTATCCCTTGCACACCGGGTAATGACGGTGCACGCCCTCTGGTAGGGATTGGCCTGCCCTGACGACCCGCAATTGTAATAAGAAGTCCCTTTCTGACTGCACGGCACCGCGTCCGCCTTCAGCGAATCATAACTGATATACTGCCGCGTCGCTAAAATTCTTCTGTTCGACTCCGAATCCATCATCATCTCCTCCTCAGGAAAACATTCTCCAATCAATCCATCACATTTTTTATTTCCAAAACCCTTGTTGAAGGCCAGCAGATCGCCGTCTCCCCAGATCTTCCCCGCCGTGACCTGCGTCACGAAAATAACTGCGAGCAAACACAACATCAAGATCTTCGCCATTTCTGCGCGTCTGTATGCTTCTCAACAACAAAAACAAATGGAATTTGTGGTTTCTCAATATTCCTATTTATTGGAGGCAATGGAGAGGTGTCGCATGAAATTCCAAGGCGATTCCACCGATACTCCTATTCCTTCCATCTCTTTCAGCATTGAAGCTAACTTTTTCATTTTTTCTCTGCGTTGGGAGAAAAAACAAGGAAAAGAACGAGCTTTTTCCCTTCTTATTCTTTGCGTGGACCCAACAATAAGGAAAAAGGGAACTTGTTTCCTTTAATTTTCTAGGTGGGGACAAACAACATAAAAAAGAGAGAAAAGACACGCTTCTTTGTCCTTTCAACGAAAATACACCACATTTTCTTGCTGCTTTCTGATGCTTTATGGATGAGGAATGAACATTTAACATGGTCTATATATGATATCATCTCTCCTTATTGTCCTTTCTCGTTACCATTCGTCTAAGCTTTTTGTCCACAAATTAGGTTAATAATTAATTATGCTGTTCTATTTAAATGCGGATTTTGACTACTATAAAAATACAATAGGATAAGAACAATAGAGTATATATCATATCAACATGAATAAGTACGACATAACTATTTGAAACAACATAAATGATACTAACAAGAAATCATTGAATACATTGCCTATTTTATTAATAACAATTAGGATTTGGTGTGGATATGTTTCTATCACACATGTCGTAACCATGGCATGGCATTTTTATGGTTGTAAAATAGAATGTAATCCGGTGCTATATTGTCCTAATAGATGGTATATTGTAATTCCTTTTCATCTTTTTTTTTTATCGCATTGTCTGACTATTTGCAGACCTTGCTTGGTAGAGGCATTGAACAAGCTAGAAGGTATTACCTGCAATGAGTGAGAGGGTGCCATGTATGCTTTTCCTCGTCGGCACTTGTCACAAGCAGCAATCAAAGCAGCAGAAGCAATGAACATGGTGCCAGATGATTTCTATTCTCGACAATTGCTGGATGCCACTGGCATTGTTGTAGTTCCAGGTTCTGGATTTGATCAGGTAGGTTCTATGTGTAATTTCTGGTGGTTCATGTTTCTCATCTCTGAGTATTTCTATTTCACATGTTGATTCTTTTTCTTTTGTTGGAAGGTACCTGAAACATGGCATTTTCGGTGTACAATTTTGGCTCAGCAGGACAAAATGCCATCCATCGTTTCTGGATTAACTGAATTCCAAAAGAATTTTATGGAAGAATTTCACGACTAAGCAAGCTTTGAATTGTATATGACATGCATCACTTGTTCTATATTTTTCGTTGACAACTATAAAAATACAATATACGGATTTTGGTGGTCTATTTAAGTGATGAAGTCTATACTATAGAGGTAGCAAGTTTCTAAATAAGTATGCTGTCTAGTTGTATTGCAATAGTAGTTTGGAAATATGGAAGCCAAGAAGTATTGAATCTCGTCTCCCATTCGATCTCTTTCTATTGAAAATAGAAGGTAAAGTTTTTATTTTATAAAAAAACAGAAAAAAGACCAGCCCCACAGCCTTCTCCATCCCACTCGACTATAATAAAATCCGTACCCACTACATACTTGGAAGTAGGTTAGGACATGTGCCATCCAGTTCACCTATTTCGTAGGGTCATTGGTCGCATAAATAGAACAAAAGCCCTAAACCTGGGCAGCTAGAATCAGCATCATCCAGATATAATAAAATCTGCACCCACTCCGTACTTGAAAGTACGTTACGACATGTGCCCTCCAATACCTACTTAGTAGGGTCATTGGTCGCATAAATAGAACAAAAGCCCCAAACCTGGGCAGCTAGCATCAGCATCATCCAGATGCGACAAGACAAAGGATCTTCCCCATCATGTGGAACAAGAAGAGCCAACCAGGAGACAACAGCACAGACAACACCACCTATATCCTCATCATCTTAGATGACTAAGAAATCACCACTCCAACCATACATTAATTTTTTTTCTTAACACAGGAGAATCAGTTACATATCTATAGTCATTTTCTACTATTAAACAAGGCTCGAATCTCGGGCTTTCTCTTATAATCTCGTTGCATTTACATCTATAGTCACTTTCTACTACTAAACAAGGCTCGAATCTCAGACTTCCCCTTATAACCCCCACAGCATCTCGTGTAGTTAATCCGGTGGTGTGAGATGGCGTCCACAGGTCTCTCGGGTTTCGTACTATTGTAGTCGGTTTGGCATGTCACTCGAAGTCAGATTAGTCTACTTCTTTTGCCAACAGGCACCACCAAAGTTTGAACCTAGATCTCTTCTCAATAAGTGCCCAACCTAACTAGCACTTACCAATCCATAATCTCTAGTATCTTGTACCTCAAACTGATAAGTTTATTGAAAGGTGCAAGCCAGGATCAAACTTAAAAGTAAATATTTTAACTTCATGAATAAGTACACTAACCACAGATTATTAATGGTTGATTTTGTCGATTGCCAACCACAACCAGATGCACCCCTAACATTCCAAACCAAGACTTTTAGCTTCATTTGCAACCTTTACCAAGTCTTTGTTTTGTACAGATGGGAGACAAGCCTGACCTGAGTGCCAGTGGATTCTTGTTATTTCAAACATCACATGGTGTTTGGAAGAACTTTGATTCATATGCGAGGTACACTTGGTCTAATTATCACGAAGGAAAGAGCCAGATTCAGGTCAGCCCGGATCAATTTTATGCCAAGTGAAACTACTACTTTTAATGGTAATCATCCAGTGTGTATGAAGCACTCCTTTACCACATCTGATCATCCCCAATATAAGTTTCAAAACCATTCACAAAGCACCTTCAAATTAAATTTCTCCTCGATTTGAAGGATGTTGTTGCAAAAATTTGAAATTTGTCACCTATGCATGTCGGGGAATACAGCTGGAATGTTTGGTAGGAGGCAGCCGCATTCGTTGCACACTTTTGTTTCTTTGAGGTTGAGGTCCAATCGTTGCTAAAAAAAGGAAGAAAGAAGGAGCCAACCCTATCTCATGTTTTAGCTGATTAGATGAGTTAAAACTGAATCGTTTAAATGATGCTAAACAAGTATCAGCTTGTGAACTAAAGTCTGCACTCCGAACTATGACAGTTTTATAACTTAAAGGGAGGTGTAGAAGCATCCGCCTGGATGCCTGATGTGAAAAATACTAATGTAAAAAATTGTAACTTTTGTACAGGCTTGAAGAAGGTCTCAGGCAGTCAAACAGAAAAATGACACGAGCATTCTTTTTTAAGGAAAGTGTGATTAAGAATAATAAGTAGAGAAAGGAGAAGCCAATATGCATAAGTTGTTGAGCGATTCCAAGGAAAATGAAGCCCTTGTTTTTAATTTGCTGACAAAAAGATTGTTAAAAATATTAAACCTCATTCTATCTCGCTATCGCTCAAAACAAGCAGGAAAAACTCAATTGCGACGGCGATTCCGGGGATCGCTCGACTAAAATGACTTAGGATCTTTTCCCGCCATTTGAGGTGATTTGACACTTGACAGCTCGGATCACCGTAAATCTGGTCACCGCATTTTGTCAAACGTGCTCAATTAATACCGGTAGTTGCAGTTCGACGATTGGTCAAAAACCCTACTTCGGGGTCAGAAACCCTAAGTTTAGATCATGTCAAAGGATAAGCTTGTTAGAGGACACGCCTTATCCTCTCTTCTGCCAGGCTATATAAGGCAAAGTGGGTTTTCAAAACAATATAGATCTGTGTAGATCAAAGCAGTGCACAGCAGTGCAAGTTTGGGCAAAGCCGGAGAAGCGAGAAGTGAAGAGGAGCAGATTGGAGCAAGAAGAAATATTTTCGAACAACAGTTTTGGAATCCCTTGTTCTCATTTTTATCTTGCGTTTATGCAGATGTTTGTAACTCCTCCAAGGAGAAACCTGGTTGTTTTTCGTTCAATAAAATCTGTGTTTACTTGGTGCGTTAAATCTTATTTCCTCTCAAAAGCCAGAGGGATTTGTTTCATCTCTGCCATTCTGCTGTATTTTCTCTCCCATGACGAGTGATCTCCGAAATCTTGTTTAAACGATAGGTGGTTTGTTTTATTTCTTCCGTTGTCGCTCGCCGGAGTAGATATTCCCTCTATCGCTCACCAAGTTGAGCGACTTCCATAAAACCTTTCACTTTATCAATTTAGGGAAGGGCATTCAATTTGTGTTATATTATTTGTCTCTTATGTTTTTTGTCCTTTAGTGGCTTTGTCTTTTTTACCCTTCTTTCTCGCTGTCACCAATTTTTGTCTTCTCTTATTTTTTCTGCCTAGTGATAGTGATCCGAATCTTAGCTGGGAGTTAGTCCCTTTCCTCGCGATTGCTCAACAAAGTGAGCGACACTTGCTTTCGCCCTTCAACGATAGCGATCCTCGGCAAGGTCAGTCCCCTCACTCCCGCGGTCACTCACTTAGTGAGCTATGCTCACTATCGCTAATGACCGACAATGATTCGCGTCGAGGGCATTTATAAAAAATCTTCAAATTGGTATCAGAGTTGATTAGTGTCGTGATGCGGAGATTGAAGAATGACTTTTGGCAGCAACCATTCTCTGCAGTTGCAGATCCCTTGCTTCAATGACAAGAACTACGACTACTAGAGCATCCAGATGAAGATCCTGTTCAGATCTCAAGAGCTGTGGGACTTGGTCGAGAACGGCTACCCAGAACTGACAGATGCAGCAACACTGGCCGCTCTCACCCAATCAGACAAGGACTTGTTGAAGGAGAACACGAAGAAGGACCATAAGACCCTGTTCTATATCATGCAAGCGGTCGAAGAGACCATCTTCCTACGGATAACAGCAACCACCAAGGTGAAGCAAGCATGAGAGATCTTGGTCAGTTCGTATTAGGGCACCAACAAGGTGAAGTTGGTGAAGCTACAAATGCAAAGGAGGGAGTTCGAGAACCTCTAGATGAGTGAATCTGAATCCATGAGCGATTTCTTCACTCGAACAACAAATGTCATCAACCAGATACAGTTGAATGGAGAAATCATGCAGAGAGAGAATCATGGAGAAGATTCTCAGAAGCCTTCCTGCTAAGTTCAACTCGATTGTAATAGCAATCGAAGAATCGAGGGATCTGACAACCCTCTCAGTGGAAGAGTTCATGGGTTCCTTGTAAACGCATGAGCAGAGGTTGAGCCATTCATCTCAGTCCTCTCTAGAGTAGGCATTCAAGGTGTAAGTCTCATTTTGAGATAGTGGCAGACAAGATTCCCACCATGACACCTCTAGTTCTCAAGGAGGAAGAGGCAGAGGCAGGCGTGGGAAAGGAAACAAGCAAGGAGGACGGTCAAACCCTAATTAGGGAGAGACCAACTACAACTTCCATCAGTAAGGAGGAAGAGGCGGTGCGAAAAATTAGCAAGGTGGATCTGGTCAAAAAAAGGACAAGTCGAAGGTCCAATGCTATTATTGCAAGAAGTTCAACCATTACATATTCGAGTGCAAAAAAATGATGGCCAAGGAGAACCAGTAGCAAGCCCACTACACAGATGAAGTCGAAAATGCAGGATGCAGAGATGTTGGTGGGAACGTGATGTTGACTTGCAATATTGAGGAGAGCCAAAAGAACGTCTGGTATCTCAACAGTGGGTACAGTAACTACATGACAGGGAACAAGGAGATGTTCTCACAACTGGATGAAATAGTCCAGTCCGAGGTGAAGATGGGAAACAACAACAAGGTTCCGGTGATGAGGACAGACAAAATATTCATCCCCACCAGGCATGGTGAACAAAAGCAAATCTACGATGTGTACTATGTGCCTGGTCTGAAGCACAACTTGCTAAGTGTAGGAAAACTCATAAAGAAAGGGCACACTGTCTAGTTCAAATACAAAACCTGAACCATCAGAGACAAAGCACATGGGCAGATTGTAATGGTGTCCATAATGAAGAACAAAATGTTTTCATTGCAGATTGAGAACAAGTCTCTGATGTCTTTGAGTGCAGTTGTGAAGGATGCTACTTGGTTGTGGCCTCTCAGGTTCGGTCACCTGAGTTTCAGTGGCCTGAATCTACTGCACAAGAAGTAGATGGTGAAGGGTTTACCCCTTATTGAGCAACCAAATTAGATTTTGCTTGCTTAGTTAGTAAACAACACAAGGATTCGTTCCCTTCGAACAGTATTGGAGAGCATCACAACCATTGGAGATGGTGCACTCAGACATTTGTGGTCCGATGTAGACCAACACGTTTGTCGAAAACAAATACTTCTTGATATTTATTGATGACTTCAGCCAAAAGACATGGATTTATCCCATCAAGCTGAAGTTAGAAGCATTTTCCAGATTCAAGGAGTTCAAGGCTCTGGTGGAGAAACAAAGTAGCTACCAGGTAAAAAACCCTTAGGACATATGGTGGAGGTGAATACATCTCCAACGAATTCCAAAACTTTTGCAAGGCAAATGGAATTTGAAAGCAGCTTACTACCAGGTACACACCGCAACAAAACAACGTAGCTGAGAGGAAGAATAGAACCATCATGGAGATGGCACATAACATGCTGAAGGTGAAGGGATTGTCGCATGAGTTCTAGGTATAAGTTATATCTTGTGTTGTTTACCTGCTGAACAGATGTCCCACCAAAAGCGTGAAGGACAAAATTCTCGAGGAAGCCTAGAACAATCAGAAGCCAAGTGTGGCTCATTTGCATGTTTTCGGGTGCATTGCATATGCACATGTTCCAGAAGAGAAGATGCAAAAGCTGGATGATAGAGCGAAGAACTGTATCTTCACAGGATACAGTGAGCAAGCAAAGGCATACAGGATGTACAATCTTATGATGAAGAAGCTCATCATCAGCTGCGATGTGAAGTTCCTGGAAGATGAAGCCTAGAATTGGAAGTCTAAGACTGTCCAGCCTAAGCCAACATTTGTTGAGTCTGTTGACTTGGAGGAGAGCAGTGTATTGCCACCTATAGCCTCAAGCAGCAGTAGTGGTACGAGCAGCAACATGGCCTCACCATCTCGGTCGCCTCCACTTGCAAACAAGATTTTGAACCTGAGGACACCTGCCAAGATGAAGAGCTTGCAAGACATCTACGAGGCAACCCAAAATCATGTATATGGGGAACATTTTGAATTTTCTTTCTTCACTAAGTGTGATCCAGTTGATTTTGAAGATGCAAGTCAGAATAAGAAGTGGGTAAAGGCGATGAATGAGGAGATAGACACCATTGAGAAAAATGACACATGGTAGCTGGCAGATCTTCCAAAAGGGAAGAAGACCATTGGGGTCAAGTGGGTTTATAAAACCAAGTTCAATGCCCAAGGGGAAGTGGACATGCATAAGGCCAGACTGGTGGTGAAGGTTCTACAAGAAGAATTCAAGAATTGACTATCATGAGGTGTATGCGCTTGTAGCTCGACTTGACATAGTCAGGATGATCCTGGCACTCACAGCTCATAAGGGCTGGAGTGTTTACCAGATGGATGTCAAGTCAGCCTTCCTCAATGGTATTTTGGAGGAGGTCTACATAGACCAGCCACTAGGTTACGAAATTAAAGGATAGGAGGGCAAGGTCCTCAAGCTAAAGAATGCCCTATATGGGTTGAAGTAGGCGCCCGAGAATGGTACAGCCGAATTGACGACTACTTTTAGGAGAATGGGTTTGTCAAATGTCCATATGAGCACACCTTATACCTAAAGATAAATGAAGTAGGGGAGTTGATAATCATCTTCCTATATGTGGACGATCTGATTTACACTGGCAACAACAATGCTTTGTTCGACCAATTTAGAACAACCATGAAGGAGTTCGAGATGACGGACTTAGGGCTAATGAAGTATTTTCTTGGCATTGAAGTTGACCAATCAACAAATGACATCTTCATTTCTTAGGGTAAGTATGCGAAGGATGTCCTAAAGTGGTTCAATATGGAGGACAACAAACCTGCCATCACACCTGTTACCATGGGTTTGAAGCTGAGCAAGTTGGACTCTAGCAGAAATGTGGATCCAACTCTGTTCAAATAGCTAGTTGATAGTCTGATGTATCTGACTGCAACTCGGCTAGATATGATTTTTGGAGTCAGCTTGATCAGCTAGTTTATGGGGACTCTAAAGGACACGCATTGGCAAACAGGCAAGCGAATCTTATGCTATGTCAATGGGACGTGAAACCATGGCATATTCTATACCAGATGAGACCAGCTAGAACTAGTGGGCTACACAAATAGCAACTGGGCTGGTAGTACTGATGATCGAAAGATCACTTCTGGGTATGCATTCCATCTCAGATCGAGAGTAGTGTCATGGTTGTACAAGAAGTAATAAATCATTGCATTGTCCACTACTGAGGTTGAATATGTCATCACCAAGTCAGTCGCATGCTAGGCGGTATGGCTGCGAAGAGTTTTAGGTGAGCTAAACCATCCTCTAGAAGGCACAAAAATAGTGTTCTGTGACAAAAATTCAGTTATAGCACTGTCTAAAGATCTAGTGTTTCATGGGCGAACGAAGCACATCGACATCATGTATCACTTCAATAGAGAGTTGGTGAAGTCAGGTGAAGTTCAGCTACAATTTTACAGATCTAAGGAGCAGGTAGCTGATATATTCACTAAGCCTTTGAAGGAGGAAGACTTCTATAGACTGCGTGAACAGTTAGGCATCAAAGGGCTTGTGAGATCAGGTTTAAAGGAGGGTGTTAAAAATATTAAACTTGACCCCATCTCGCTATCGCTCAAAACAAGCACCAAAGACGGGAAAAGCTCATTTGCAACGATGATTCTGGGAATCACTCGAATAAAATAACTTAGGGTATTTTCCTACCATCTGAGGTGATTTGACACCTGACATCTTGGATCATCGTAAATCTAATCACTGCATGCTCAATTAATATCGATAGTTGCAGTTCGAGGATTGGTCAGAAACCCTACTTTGGCAGTTAGAAACCCTAAGTTTAGAGCATGTCAGAGGATAAGCTTGTTAGAAGACAAGCCTTATCCTCTCTTTCACCAGGATATAAGGCAGAGAGGGTTTTCAGAACAATATAGATCTATGTAGATCAAAGCAGTGCACATAAATGCAATTTTGTGCAGAGCCGGAGAAGCGAGAGGGAAGAGGAGCATATTGGAGCAGGAAGAAATATTTTTAAACAACAATTTTGGAATCCCTTGTTCTCGTTTTTATCCTACATTTATGCAGACGTTTGTAACTCCTCCAAGGAGAAACCTAGTTGTTTTTCTTTCAATAAAATATGTGTTTATTTGATGTGTTAAATCTTATTTCCTCTCAAAAGCAAGAGGGATTTGTTTCATCTCTGCCATTCTGCTGTATTTTCTCTCCCATGACAAGTGAACGATAGCGAGATTGGGATCAAGTTTACTTTTTCTAACACCATCATTTAAACCTGATCTCACAAGTGCTTTGATGCCTAATTGTTCACGTAGTCTACAAAATTCTTCCTCCTTCAAATTCTTAGTGAAGATATCAGCTACCTGCTCCTTGGATCTGTAAAACTATAGCTAAACTTCACATGACTTCATTAGCTCTTTGATGAAGTGATACTTGATGTCGATGTGCTTCGTTTACCTATGAAACACTAGATCTTTAGACAAGCTTATCCTCTGAAATGCTCTAAACTAGGGTTTTTGACTGCTAAAGTAGGGCTTTTAACCAATCGTTGAACTACAATTGTTGGTATTAATTGAGCATGCTTGACAAAATGTGGTGATCAGAGCTGTCATGCATCAAATCTCCTCGGATGGCAGGAAAAAATTTAAGTCATGGTTTTAGTCGAGCGATTCCCAAAATTGCTCCTTGCTCAAGCGATTCCCGAAATTTCTCCTTGCTCAAGCGATTCCCAGGATCGCCGTCGCAAGTAAGTTTTTCCCATTTTTGGTGCTTGTTTTTTTTCTTCTTTCTCACTATCACCAATTATTGTATTCCCTTCTTATTTTTTTTCCTAGCGATAACGATATGGATCTTAGGCAGGAGTTAGTCCCTTTCCCCACAGTCGCTCAAAAAAGTGAGTGACACTCGTTATCACCCTTCAGTAATAGTGATCCTTATCAGGGTAAGTTCCCTCACTCTCGCGATCACTCAATTAGCGAGCTACGCTCGTTGTCACATGAGCGACAATGATTCACATCGAGGGCATTTATAAAAAATCTTCAAAGATCACTTATAGCATGAAAGAAATAGGTCTTGTAAATAGCTACTCTTCGCAGTTGATGAGCAAATTGAATATGGTGCATGGATCCTCTAAAAGTATAACAAATATTATTGCAAAGCATGTATTATCTGAAAATAATATAGGGAGTAACTGGAGAAAGGCAATGCCTTAGGTGCTAGGAAGAAGTTGAAGCTACTAGTATTCCACATTTGTGGACCTACCAAGACACGTCAGATACAAGGTATGTATTTCATGATTTTTATTGATTATCAAGAAAGCTTTGAATATATCTTGTGAAAAACAAAGAGGCACTTGATAATTCAAAGAATTCAAGGCCGCTATTGAGAATGAGTTTAGAGAAATAATTAAGATTCTATGGATAGATAATGAGGAAAAGTACAAATCTAACGTTTTACTAGGTCCAAAAAAATTCAATTAGTGGCGAAGGTCCACAAAACTAAAATTTCTAAACCTTTATAAAAGTTCAAAAAATCCAATTTGAATTAGTTATAAAATATTAAGAACATTAAGAACACTTGTTGGAAGTTGGTTCAAAAGAGGCGAGAGGTAGAGCATTCACCAAATAGGTCCTCTACATTTAAGAAGGGATCCTCTTCCTCTAGGTGGAGATCTAGAGAGGTTTATGTTGGCTCCAAGGATACTCTTCGGGCTAACAAAATATTAGAGATTGGTAGGAACCTCAAAGAAGACTTGGAGGCTACAAAGGGTAGAAAGAATAGCAGAAGCTCAACTTTAGAAAGAATTAGATCTCCAGACGGTAGGTCTGCGTAGGTCAAAAATCAATTTGAAGCCCTTAATATCGAGGTTTCTCAATGAAAGTAGACTTCAATTCATGGAATGTCAGGGGAATGTCTATTCCCACTAGGAGAAGTTTGGTTAGTAATTTTTTGCGTTCTGTTAGTGATAATGTAGTTTGTCTTCAGGATGTTAAGGTGGATGGATTTGCTCTCCACAATTGTATGGATAACAGTTGGTTTGGGGCCTAGTGGTCTTCTTCTCATGACAGAGGTTTTGGGAGGGTGGTCCTTGCTGCCAGGTCTTGGATAGCTGCACTGTTGATTGATCAAGGGGAGGGCCCATTTGGTTGGATTTTTAGGGTTACTTTCGTGATTGTTGGCCAGGTAATTGGCATTTGTTTTATTTATGGTCCTAATTCTTCTAGTGAGAGGACTATCTTTTAGGATTGGATACTGATAAATTTACTCGATGCTAATTGGATCATAGGAGGAGATTTTTATATGGTGTAATGGGATGGATATCGTGAAGGGGGGCACGGTGGTTGTATTGCAGTGCTTAGAAGGACTCTTGGTGCATCTTGAAGGCTTGTTTACAAATATTTGATGCTAATTTCAAGAAAAAGTCTCTGCAACCTAGGGGATGTTTCTCTTGGTCTAATAAGATAAGAGGGGGAGATAGAATCATGGCTTGTTTGTATAGGATTTATGTGGACAAAAATGTGTTTACATGTATTGGTCGAGGGAGCAGAGTTGTTTTAGTGGATCTTTCAACCTCTGATTCTAATCATTTCCCTATTAGCTCTTCCATTTTCTTTTTTGGATCTATTGTGGTGGATACGAAAATTCCCTTCAAACTTAATGTTTTTCATTTGGATTCTAAAGCCTACGGGGACTTGATTCATTGTGTTTGGAATTTAGAGCCACACCTAGTTGGATTGGTTGGTGGGAAGTGGCTATCAAGCGCACTGTCAAATTTTTGAAGGGCCTAGGGTAGATTGGTTGCTAGGAGAAGGAAGGAAAGATTAAAACAACTCAGGAAGGACTTGGAGGTAGACAGAAGAGACCTTGAAGGTGATTCTTTTAATGTTTAGCTTCAGGAGAAAGCAGCTAAATGTGAACATAAAATTAAGTGCTATGAGGATTACGTTAGCAGAGGTGCTCATATTAGAAGCGGGATTCATTAGCTTCAGCTAGGAGATGCCCCATATCACTTTTTATTTAGTCACATTAAAAAACATTGTTGCTAAGAGGATCACTACTCTTCACACTGCTGATGATAGATTGGTGGAAGATGATGATAGTATTCGAGCTGCTATTAAAGATTATTTTTGTAATATTTTTTCCATTTATCCTTTGAGTCTTGAGGTTTCAGAGGCTAGAGAAGAGTTTAATAAGTGTGTTCCTAGGAAGGTATATAGTTATGAAAATGATCGTCTAGTTGATTTATTTTCAAAGGATGAATTTTTTGAAGTGCTTAAGAAAATGAAGGATGGCAAATCTTCGAGCCCTGATGCCATTCATGTTCAATTCTACAAAGTTTGTTGGGATACTGTGGGTAATGACTATACTAAGATGATTCAGCAAGTGTTTGAGAAATGCTATTTTTCTGATATGCTTAATCAATGTCTGATTAAGCTTATCTCGAAGACTAACATGAAGTATACTATGGGGGTATGGAGACCTATCACTCTTTTAAATATTTCCTATAAGATTATGGCTAAGGTGTTGGATCTTCGCTTTAGAGATGTTGCTACTAGGATTTTGAGATGGGAGCAAACAGGTTTTATCAAGGGCAGGTTCATTCTTGATACGGTCCTGACTGCTTGGGAGACTTTGGAATGGGCATAGGAAAGTGGGTAGAAATCCATTATGCTTAAGATTGACTTTAATAAATCCTATGATTGGGTGGATTACTCGTTTATTTTTAGTATGATGGAATGGCTTGGATTCAGTAAACGGGTAGTGGATAAAATCAAGGTCTTATTCACCTGTGCCTCTTCTCAAGTTGTAGTTAACGGTAAGCTCAATAATCAAATAAGTCTTTTCAAGTCTATAAGACAAAGGTACCCTCTTGCTCCCTTTTTGTTTGTTATCACTACTGATGCTCTAGGTTATATGTTGGAATCGAAGAGAGGTACGAGTTTAATCAAAGGGATTGATACTCATGGAGGTCCTATTCTGAATAATCATTTTGTATATGATTCCCTTCTTTCTTTTCATTTGGATGCCTTATCGCTACAGAATATCAAAGGTTGCTTGGAGTAGTTTTACAAAGCCTCTGGAGTCATCATTAGTGAAGAAAAATCAGACTATTGGCTGATTGGCAGTGACACTCTTCTAGATAATTTCTCTCCTGGTTGGCGACTGGTAAAGGATGGTGAAATTGTTAGATACCTTGGAATCCCGTTTGACAAGGCCCTTTCTTTGAAGGGCATGTGGGATTGGTGTCTTGAGAGATTTGCAAAGAAAATTCAATTTTGGAAAAATAAGCTCATATCCTTTGCTGGTAGAATAATTACTATTGGAAAAATATTACAATCTTGTCATATTTATTATTCTTCGTGTTGGATTCCCAATGCTTCTCAATTTGAAAGATTGGAAAGGCTTATTAGAGGATTTATCTGGTCTAATTTCGATGGCTCCAAGAGAATACCCTCTATCTCTTGGAACTATTGCATTATTCCTAAAGAGGAAGGTGGTCTGTGTGTTTTGTATATTCAGATGCAGGGTAAGGTTTTGGCAGCCAAATGGGTGGTTAGAGCATTGGAAGGGGATGATCCTTGGAAAAGGTTCTTGAGAAAAGAATTCAGAACCATCTTCATGTTGATAGTGTTAAGGGAAATTTTTTTTATTGAGGATATTGTGGGTCATCTTATTCAATTTAAAATACAGGGTTGTATCCTTATTCAGAGGATCTAGGAGGCATGGAAGACGGTTGGCTCTACGATTTATTAGGACTATATGGAAGATTGTAGAGGTTTGGTACTCATATATAGGTCTATTTGGTTATGGAAAGACAATGGGGTGTATGCCTCGAACCTTCCTCATCTTAGATGTAAGAGGTTAGTTAAGATGGAAATAAAGAAATGGGCAGATTTATGGGATTCAAGAGCCGTTGATTGGATTAAGTGGGAAGATATTTTCAATAAGTTTAAGTTGAAATATTCTGAAAGGGATGCTATTTTTCAGATTCATTCTATTCTTCCCTTTGAACAACAATATAAGTTAAATGGTGGTCTTCCTGGCCCTATCTGGCATTATTGGAGGTGGAACTTTCAGGGGAGCATCATTTCTTACAAATCCACTACGATTTACAAAACTCTATTGCATAAGACTTCTTTGCATATCCTGTTAAATAGTAGTTGGGACATTGTCTGTCTAGAGAAGAGGTGGAAGAAGAGGCTAAAGCAAGTTTGGAAATACATATTATCTGCTCAACTCAAGGTTTTTCTTTGGTTGCTTATTTTCCAAGGTATCCATTGTAAGGTAAAGTTGGTAAGGTGGATGAATATATCAGACCTCTGCAATAGTTGTGGCAGAAAAGAAACTATTAAACGTATCTTTTGGGATTGTAGTGTAGCAAGGAATGTTTGGAAAAGATTGAAGTGGACCTATTATCCTATCCTAGGTGATAGGTGGAGTTGGAAATTGTTTCTCTTTGGAGATGCCTTTGGCTGCCCTGAGCATCTTAGGGGGGTGATTGTTATCAGAGCAGCGAGTTTGTATGCTATTTGTAAGGTGTGATGCAATTTAGTTTTTCGAGATAAAGTTATTCATGCTTTTGGGATTGTGTCCAATGTTTTTTTTGATATTTAGTTCCAATGTAGAGCCTTTAAGAGGCTTATAATCAAAGATCTCAAAGACTTATCTGATTAGGACAAGTTAGATGGTTGGATGTCCTTGAGCAGATTTTTGTAATCTACTGTGATGTCTTGTATTTTGATTTTCCTGTATTAATATAAGTAATATATATATATATATATATATATATATATATATATATATATATATATATATATATATATATATATAAAAGTACAAATTAATTGTTATAATATTTTTATAATTTTAAACTGAATAATCTAAAAAAATCTTAATTTTATAATAAGAAGTTTTGAATATTTAAGTTCGTTTGAGGTAATTTTGTTTTTTGAAAATTTGGAATTTTCATAAAAATAAATTTAAAAGTTGAATGTAGTTGAAAAAAAAACAACATTTATAAAATATAAATACGTAATTCATGAGCATAATTTTTTACAAGTATAATAGAAGTTATATAGTGCCAAGTTAAAAAAATTTTAATCAAAGGATTGTAGTCAAGCTTAGTTAGGTAAATTTTTATGATTGCAAAGAGGATATATTGAAAATTGATTTTCTATGTTTAAGAAAAATTACAAAACAATAATTTGTATGCTAGGCAGATTGTAAATCATCTATACCATATTCTCAAGCATTTCATGAGAATTTTAGGTTTTTCAACCTATGTTTATTCTAAGAATGTTAGAAATTATTTTTAGCTTTACAAAACTACAAATCTGGTCAAACTAATCTAGCGAGTCTATAAGATCTGGTTTGATGGTCAAGATCCGACAAGATTTCAAAACTATACTTTCAACTAGTTTTGGAAGTTCCATGATATAAAATTACATTTGACAACTTCATATTCTCCATGGTAGAATGTAGTAGTTGAAATAATGAATAGAATGTTGGTTGAAAGATTAAAGTCCATGATAAAAACACATGATATTGCTCCATCACTTTGGGGAGAAGGCATCCCAACTCCTAACTACATGAATAAAAGAGTTTGGTAATGGTTGTATGGAATATAACTTCCAATGAATCCTAGTACAAAGTAATGCTAGCCACCTTTGCATCTATAAGTGTACTACCTGCATTCATGTGCCAAAGGAAATTTGGCAAAATCTTGATCACAAAATAATTTAAAAAGTCTATTTTTAGGTTATAGCAAATCAAGAAAAACCTATTGAGTCAGTGACCCTATGGTAAAAATTTTGCACGTCTCTCAAGTAGTAACAATTGATGAAGGACATTAGTATATAATTCTATTGAGTTTCCAAGATCTTATTCAATATAAAAAGATGAATAACAAGCTAAGACTACACCTAGTAAAGAAGCTCAAGATGTAAACTAGGAAAATGAATTTCAAGGTGTAGATGACTTGATGTTGATGAACTACAAGTGATTCATTTATAAGATAAGAAATTGCCTAAGTGGATGATAAATACCATCTCTAAAGCAAAGTTGCCTAATAAATTGGGTAAAATAAAATCTAAGATTAAAGCACAATCAACTAATCTTGTTTATGTATGTATGGCTCAAGTTATTCACGAGACATACATCTTTTGAAGAGGCCAAAAAAGAATCCAAATAGCAAAAAGCCATGGATGTAGAAATAAAAGTTATTGAGAAAAATAATTACAACGAACTTGTTCCATTACCATTGGGGAAGAATGTGATGTGATGGGATGTAGTTGAGTCCACAAGCAGATGGGTTAGTTAACAGATATAAAAAAATATTTGTGGCCAAATGCTATAGGAAAAAAAAGGTAATGAATATGAAAAGATAATTGCATCCATGTCAAAGATGATTTTCATTATAGTCATATTTGTATAGACTTTCAAAATCACATGAACAATCTATCAAATGGATGGAAAAAAATATTCTTGAATGAAGTGATAGCAAATGAGCTCTATTATCACAAGTTAATAATTTCCAGATCTAATGATCTTTCATATAAAATCATACAACCATAACAAAAATAATATTGCACAAAAAAAAGAAATATTTATTGAAAATACTTCTACTAAAAGCATACATAAATGTAATACTTCTTCTATTTCATAATAGAGAGTTTTATATTCAATATTTACAAACATGAGAATCTTCATATTACATGACTCTTGGTCTTTTCTCTCCTCAAACTCACTGGAGAACCAACTCTTCATATTTCCTTCTTACATAATAAATCTTACATATTACATAAATATAAAGTCTCTCATGATTGCTCATAACTCCCTACTTTTAAACTTGACACTTCACATTCATAACTCACACTTACACACATGACACCTCACACTCATAACTCACACTTACACACATGACACCTCACACATAATTACATGACACATACTCACTTTTAAGAACTTGAAACATACTATAGACATAAATATTAAATACATACCCTAATATAAATATTTATAAAGATACCAAATAATGTAATACCTCTAATACCCCTTGTATTAAATTATTTGGTATGAAGGTCTTTTACCTTCAATCTATAATTATTCTTCATGCTTGCTTTAGGTTTTGTTACTGTATCTATCTCTTTGAGTTGTTACCTATGTTTTTGAAGAATTCATCAAAGAATAAAATGTTATGTCCTTTTGCCATAAAAGTCTTATGTTCAATATAATATTTTTCCTAAAGTCATTCTCATGGCAAAATTTGATCTAAATGTTTTTGTAATATTTCTATCACATCCAAGGAAAATATTCCACTTTTATAGGATCCCATGGCTTCAATTTTATTTAGTCTCTTAATGAGACATTTCTTATTGCCATTAATATTTTTTTCAACTCTATCGTTTTTCCTCTATCTAGTAATTGTGATACTAAAATAAGATTATTTGCTATACCAAGAACATAAAGTACATTTTCCAATGTATATTCAAAATATGGTATACTAAGAGTGACATTATCTGATCCTTGAACATGATAAGTTTTATCATTTGCTATCTTCATTGGTATATTTATTTTACTTGAATTGAATCAAAACAATACAGATTTTTTTTCATATGGTGACTTGCTCCTGAATCAATGTACCATGAATTATCCTCATATTCTATTTTTTATTTCGATTGGATTTCTCATGGGTTATTCTATCTTAGCACATGTTTATGGATATATTTTTGTTTTTGAAATTTTCACTTATGAAAATTGCCCCTTTAAACTTGTATGGCCTTTTTTATGTACTCATTTGCAATCAATATAAGTTCCTTTTAATTTTACTTCTTTCAATGTGATATTCCTTGAACCTTGAATATGACAAAATTTATCATCTTCTATCTTCATTGGTATAGTTATTTTTACTTGAATTGAATCAAACCAATTAATATTGTATATCATATGGTGGCTTGCTCCTAAACCAATGTACTACAAATTGTGCTTATATTCCATTTTTTATTTTGATTGGATTTTTTGTGGCTTATTCTGTCTTAGAACATATCTATGATAATATTTTTATTTTTTAAATTTTCTCTTCATGAAGCTTGATCCTTTAAAATTGCATGGCATTTTGTTGGCAATTTTGGGTACATTGGGTACATTGCCCTTGATCATGTGTATAAGTTTTCATTGATGTCAAGAAGCTCTTGAAGGAATTTGTTTGATGTCAAAAGTTTTGCTTTAATAAAAGGTTTCTTGGAGGTTCCGACATGACAGTTTCAAAGGTCTTTTGTAAACCCCAAGTTGGCAGGTTTAAAGATTACAGGTGGATGCATTAGTTTAATGCATTTGGGTCCAAGAGGAAGTATTTATTTAAATAATTAAAAACCTTGTTAAGGTTCCCTTTAATTATTTTTAAATAAATATTAAATTATTGTTTGCAATGGGTTCTCCTAACCCATGGTGCTATTGTGGGCGCTAGCCAAGACCTCCACCGACGTGTTAAAATCCTTGTCGACGTCAAGAGCTTATGGTAAAAATGCATATAAATCTCCCTCGATAAAAATCAAGGATCATCTCATCCACATTTTGAAAAGAGTTGCTCGTTGTGAATTCGTGATCTCTTTGTTTGATTTCTTCCTTGCTGTGATTTCATGATCCACTGTTCGGATTTCTTGTTTGACTGTGTCTTCGTCGTTTTTGTGAATCCGCTGTTCATTTTTTTTTGTACTCACCGTTTGTCATAAATACGCCATAAGGTTCTTGTCTTCGTGTTCGCGTCAGAAGAAAGGGAGGCACTGTTGTTTTATTTAATCCTTG